>CATIXQ010000003.1:3098537-3267982 GCA_949711755.1 Leptidea juvernica | reverse complement strand
CCCTCGATTTCTTTTTCCATATTATCTTGGATACCACTCTATAATGTCTCTTTTCCATTTTTCTTGTTTAGCTAGAAGAGCACAATTAATACAACATAAACTAAATAGGTATTCATAAAGAATGTAACTCAAAATTATCTATTTGTGTAGCGTAGGTTCTCAGCTTCTACTAATTACATATAAGTGATAGGTACCTTATCTAAGCGGCGTTATTTTGCAATTAGCATACACATTCCATTGGCGCCTAGATTAATTAATGTTGGCATTTCTACTTTACTTCTAATGGTAATCCGCGCCCCTTTCTAAGCTCGTTATAATATTTCCACCATTATTCAATAATTACGAAAGTGTGGAAAAACCTTTGATAGTAATAATAGTCATAATCATCAACATCGAGCGGAACAGAAAAGTATGACGATTTATTTTATTTTATTCTGCCTTAGTGTTTATATAGAAGTTCAATTAGTATTAACAAAAAATAAACTATATTCGATAAACATGATAGAGTTGTCAGGCAGAACTGTGGCACTTAAAACAAAAATAATATGGCGCGTTACCTACCGAAAATAGTGACGATTTGCTATAAAATGTATCTCATACATCTTTAAAAAAAAATCACTTATTATAATAACTAATAATATTTCAAAGAAAATGTATTGAATATAACGTAACTATCCAAATTAATTTGTTATTGATAAGTCACAGAAAATAATGTTATAATGTTAGTTGCTTTATTTTCATTCGACCCATTTATAGTTACCTATTATTAGACTGTCATGTACTTGCAAAGTTCCCAGAACTGCTTTATAAATAGATTGCATGTGTAATACTTGTTTAGAGAAAATGAATGGGAGGTGTGTCGGCTCTCGAGGTCGTTGACGTCATGCTGTGAAAGTTTACCTGACAATCAGCCGAGCGCGGCGGCCATAGGAAGAGGCCATAGACTAAATATTTTATGACATGGACATCTGTCAATCAAAAGAACTGTCAATTACTATGTATTTTCGTGTGCATTTTATCTATCTGCATTTTTTAAATCATTTTTAAATTTTACTAACAGCTTGTATATTTTTTTCAGAATTTAAAATAAAATTTTAAAGCTATTTTATAGGATCATTGATCATTACCGTTAAAACTATTATTTTTATTTATATATAAACTATTATTCGTTTATAGAGTAAAAAAAAAAACAAAAAGAATATTAACCTAACATGGAACTGCAAAATTTTGGTGACCTTTACTCAAATTAGATTAATTATATAAATTTATAAAGATTAGAATAGAAACTTCACCTGTACCTATCATTATTTATTATATTTAAGGGCATCAGATTAGCCTGGAAGATTGCATAATATTTTTATTTTAAATGTCATCAAGTCAAAAAAAAGAGTTTACAGGTTTAAATAATCGTTTGATGCTGTTTTGAGACTAATCTAAAAGCAGTTACGTGTACCAATCAATTACGTAGGTATAAAAACGTAGTTCTATCATCAACATTTATTGAATGCTTAATAATCAACTAAAATTGTTAAAGAATGACCCAAACTCAATACACGCCACTACGCCAGTTAGCAACTATTACGAATATTGCATCAGATTTCACGCAACACCAAAACCCGCACAAAAAATTCTTAGAACAATGAATATTCTTTGTATATTCAAATGTACATTCTTAAAAAGTAAAACTTAAAAATACCGCCGACGCCTAGAATTTTATGCACGTGTACATTAATTATAAGAACAAGTATTCGCCCTGGCAACATTAGCTATTCAGGTAATACCAGTTCGCAAGCAATTTTCGGTTAGATATTGTATTTTAATTATATTTAAATGTTACACAACACAATAAATTATTATTACCCAACTCTGACGCATGCCGTTTTCTGTGGCAAGCGCTGATTGGCTGGCTCAACCAAGCCCCCACACGTCATTCGATATAGGACAGCTGTAGAAACTCGTGACTTCAGTTCAATTAATATGATATTATGATTACTTTATACACTAGATAAAAACGGTTATAACGTTTAGATTTATCTAAGTAATAGGATTTATTTAATAGGAGGATGGCATGATATTACTGAAATTATTTTATTGCTATTTTTTTTTATCTTAAATACCTACATGACGTCTGTATGCTGTCAGTTACAAATTAGTAGAAAAAAGACGTCATATTATATTGTGAATAAAAAATAATATTATAAAAATCGCTAAGCTTTTTTGGTTACATTTGAATGTCAATGAATAGACGTAATGGATATTTTAATTAGTATGAAAGAACAGCTTAGCAAAACTCGCTAAGAAAATGCGATTCAGTCAATTGTATGAAACGTGCAGTAGATAGATTGCATAGATTGACAGATATTGATAAAAAAAAGGTGATAGCCGAAGTCCATAAGCAGACGATATTGTGTTTATGGCTGAGAACATGGAAGACTTAAGCCATATGCTCGATGACCTCATACAGCTTCCCAAGGAGTACTTAGGTCTTAAAATGAATGACAAGACGAAGATCACTTCGAATGTCCATATCTTGTAATAATTCGGAACTGTACTCTCTAAATTGTATCGAATAATCTACCTTGGACAAACAATCCAGTTAGGCAGGTCCAATTTCGCGAACGAGGCCACTCGTCGAATCCAACTCGGATGGGCAGCATTTGGGGAGCTCCGTAAAAAATCTTCTAGTCCCGTATACCACAGTGTCTGAAGACGAAGGTTTTAGGTAATGACTAATAGTACGCAGGCGTGGTCGCTAACTATAAGCCTTATGAGAAAGCTCATTGTCTTTTGTGTTATTAGCATGTATTTGAATTGTATTTTTGGTGATTCAAGATGACGAGCAATCTCTTGATTTTATGCCAATAAAATATTTGTGACATTGCCGTAGGAGAACCAAAGTCATCAACATAGCCCAAATGATTGCGAAAATGAAGTGGTAGTCGGCAGGGCACATATATGTCAACGGACAGATGGCCGTTGGGGCACTGGAGTCCTCGAATGGCGACCACGTACCGGAAGACGCAGTGTTGGTAGGCCCCCCACAAGATGAACAGACAATCTGGTCAAGATCGCCGGAATACATTGGATGAGGGCAGCGCAGGACTGATTGTCGTGGAGATCTTTGGAGGGGGCCTATGTCCAGCAGTGGACGTATTCCGGCTGACGAGGAAATCGTCAATACATTTTTTAATAAACTTACTAAATTTTGGCAAATGTAGAACCCATAGAAACATGATTATCAGTCATTTAACCATTTACAGCAGTGTAAACAAAAATTAGTTTGTAAGGTGCTGCACTATTTTTTGAAAAAAAACGAAAAATACACGTTTTCAGTCCGTGAAGGTAGGACCCATATTATGTGGGAATCAGATGGAAATCCACTGCTCACTTTAAGACCTCTACTAGGCCGGGTAGCTCAATAACTTTTCCAGTGAACAGACCATTTTTATAGCTCACAGTTTCCCTCGAACTAAATGTGTTCTGGTTGATAGAGATTAGTTTATTGAGACTAATTATTGACCAATCCACGATATACGAATGGTATTCAACGTTCAAACCATTTTAAATAATAGATGTACCATAGAATCCTAAAATAAAGTGTAGATATATGATGATGTAGCATTTCACCTCAGAGATTATGGGTACCAACGACGCCTATAATTTCTATCGTGAAGCAGTAATATGTAAGCATTATTCTATTTCGGTCTGACGGGCGTCTTAGCTAGTGAAATTACTGGGCAAATGAGACGTAACATCTTATGTCGCAAAGTGACGAACGCAATTGTAGTGCCGCTCAGAATTTTTGGGTTTTTCAAGAATCCTGAGCGGCACTGCATTGTAATGCGCAGGGCGTATCAATTACCACAAGCGAAACGTCGTGCTTGCGTAAAGCGAAAAAGGCGACACAAGTGGGAAGAGGCGTTGCGGTGGGGACAGACGGAGCTTGCCGGCGATTACCACGTGAGTGCCGGCATATCAGTCAGGGCTATCATTTCTGAGTTATTAAATCATCATAATTTAATATTAAAATAATTTTGTTACAATCTCATTATATTAATTAGTTATACATTACTTCAAATAGGAAATCCAAATGATTTGAATTTTCTTTAGTTATGATTATGGATTTCCGCAAAGTAACGCCTACTTCAATAAATTTCCTCAAATAGAGTAGATTCCTCAGATAGAGAGTCTTTTGCTGTTAGACAACCGATAAAAACAGGCCGCGAATATTAGTTTAGTGTGCGTGAATTGCTCAAAATAGAGGTTAATTCTGAAGTAAATTTTTCGACATTTTCACAGCTGTCATCTAGACGTATAAATGATCTAACAATTTAATGTTAGTGACTGATAAGTTAAGCGTACTTGTTATAATAAATTACAAGTTATCTATTCTATATATATATACAAATGAATTGCTGTTCGTTAGTATCGCTAAAACTCGACAACGCCTGGACCGATTTGGCTAATTTTGGTCTTGAATTATTTGTGGAAGTCCAGGGAAGGTTTAAAAGGTGAATAAATAGGAAAATGCTGCTAAATTAAATAAAAACAACATATTTGTTTTTCATTTGATATGTCCATACATAATTTTTATGAGAGAATTTATTGACCCGCGGTGTGACAGTTCTGCTGTGAAACAATTTCATTACAACAGCAGGGTGCATATTTTACGAAGTAAGTTTTGATGTTATGTGATATATTATTGACAAATTCATATAAAAACATTATTTTATTTATTATATACAACGTCTGTCGGGTGAGTTAGTAATAAATAAAGATCATATTAATTTCAATTAATTAAACCTACTGACAAGTTAATGCTATACTTCTTATGACAGTATTTACGTTTCGCATCGTTGATTTTATGACAATAAAATCTCACATGTTCTTAATTAATATGACTCGAGCTAAATTCGCTGTAGTCACAAGTTTGAATGGTTGCGAACACGTGACTGTGTGACCTTCAGCGTTATCGAAAGGCATTCAGACTGAAGGTATGTGTGGGTGTGTCTCACCACATCGTAACCAACAAACGTGACGTCATGTTACAGGAAACTAATAGGCTCGTGTAACACAATACACGCTTAGCTGATTCTGAACAGCCATTGGTCGACTGTTATTAGTAATTAAAAGTCTGTGTGAATATCGAGTTGGATTTGCGTTGGGTAAAATGTCTTTTTGAAGTGAAAACTCCTTTTGGTATGTTGGCCACTGTTTGTATGGGGAAGAGCATTGAACTTTCGTTACAAAAAAAAGATCAAAATTGATGTTTTGTACTTACATGACATGGCTGCGTTGCACTAACTAACTTTAGCAATAACAAACATGTTAAAAAATGTGTTGCAACAATTTTTAGATGGCGTCATAACTTTAACATAACCGTCCAGTCTTCCAGTCGGTTAAAGTTCATATTAAATAGGTAAATAGCGACCTGTTAAAAGTTTTAAACAAATATTGACTTGATATTTCATTTTTAACTTTAACTATGCCAAGTAATACGATGGTGCAACACATTCCACATTCTACGTTAAAGACAGCGTTACTGTTAACGTTATATTTGACTTAAACCTTAACTAGAACAGCTAATATGATGCAACGCAGCCGTAGAGTGAAAAGCACAATTTTTTTACATGAATCATTTGCCAACCTAACCTAAATCTTTCTTTTCTAACTCTCTTTGCCATCACCACTACAATTTGAATATAGAAACATGATTATTCATTTCTTACTTAAATAACCATAAAAGATAAGACCGTAGTGTTGTTTTTTTTAAAATAATGATAATAAAATTATAAATATGAACAAAAAATCGTGCAATTATTGTTGAAACTCCAATTGAGTAAATGCATCAGATTTAAAATCTGTATTTATAAATTTATTTGTGTGTATCAAGGACTCCGCGCCGTGATATTAGCAAGTGAACCACCTTTATACTAGTGTGTGTGCGGTTACGGGGTATACCAGTTACACAATTTTTTCTCCCTTAAATAATCATATAACCACAAATACTTTAATAGTATTGTTTTCACACTTTTTCACAACGCACGACGAAATTTTTAATATATTTTATTGGGACGCAAACTGATCTGTCACAGACGATAGCAAATGTCATATTGGTGGCTCTATCGGCTTGTATTAGTGTAAGTGTATGCGTGGGGCTATGTATTTACACGTTTACCGGCTTTTTTTGGTGCCTCACTATTATATAAGGTGACACGGAGTCCTTATTTTCTTACTCGTCCGTGGTTTGTATAACATATAATATATATAATAGTCATTATTATTTCATATAAAATAGCGCAGTGAATGAAAACCTAATTACTGTATTTAGGACTTTTTCAAACTAAATTTTAATTAAAAATAATTACTAATAAATATTTCGCTAGAACTCAATAATTATGTTTTAAAATTTGTGAAGCTAAAAACTTTTTACTTTTGTAGTCCTGCGACTGACATTTTTTTATGGCAGTAATAATGGAAAGAGTAGATGACCCACCGCCAAGCTCCATGATCTCGATATGATCCCGATCACATCACCCGTCTTCCAGACCGGCTCCCACACCCTTAAAAATACCGGGACATAATAGTGGAAATTTTCTGAATGTGCATAATAATTTGTATTTAATCTGTATAATATATATAAAGATTTAAGATGCTTGCCCGGCTCCTATACTCTTCAATATACCGGGATACAATGGTGAATATTTGGTGACTTACTTTAAAATTTCTATTTATTCTGGATAATATTATTGTAATATATAAGTACTTTAAAATTTATTTTTAGTCTGCATAGTTGTAATGATAATAAATTGATTTAAGATAATTGCCCTGCGTAAACTCATAAACACTCAACATGCTGGCACAATTTTAATATTTTTTTCTGTTTCGTTGTGGGAATTGGGATTAGAGTAAAGCGTTTGACATTTAGTTATATAGTTCTGCGAGAATAAGAGACGGGTTTCTATCCGGGATTGACAACAGAATTTGAGTTTAATTACTATGCAAAGTTTCAATGTCATATTCAAAGATTCCCAACACTTTAACCAAAAATCGCTCGAACGTATATCTATAAGATTCGATAGGTACGCATAGACACGGGCATGGCTGTGACACGATACGAGCAATGCGGGTCAACGACCCACACTGTGGAAGGACCGCGTAATATTTTTTTAAACTTACAGTTGCGCAAGAGTACGAAATCCTGTGATATTTTTTATGCATTTTTGAAGTAAAACTTCTTTATGGACGTATGAGAGAAATGTTATATTACGCGCAAAATTATGATTTCAACAATATGGGTATCGTATCCGAGGTTCTTAAGGGTGCAGAGAACGGAATTTGGATCATTTTTGAAATCACAGATGGCCGCCGCGCTAAATTATGATTTCAACAATATGGGTATCGTATCCGAGGTTCTCGATGCGATTGCCGATGGGTTATTTTAATGATTTAGAGTTAACTTCGGGAAATCGTTCTTTTTTTATGGAATAGGAGGACAAACCAGCGTAGGGTCACCTGGTGTTAAGTGATCACCGCCGCCCACATTCACTTGCAACACCAGAGGAATCATAAGAGCGTTGCCGGCCTTTAAGGAAGGCGTACGCGCTTTTTCTGAAGGTTCCCATTTCAAAACAACAAAAAAACACAAGGAAGCTCATTCCACAGCTATGTAGTACGATGTAGACAGCTCCTTGAAAACCGCACTGTCGAGGACCGCCACACATCCAGATGGTGGGGATGATATCCTAGCTTGGGGCGTCTCATGCGAAGGTGGAATTCGGCGGCAGGAATCAGATTAAATAGCTCTTCGGAACACTCCCCGTGATAAATGCGGTAGAAGACACACAAAGTAGTGACGTCTCTACGCAACACCAAGTGATCCAGCCATTCACAGAGCACTGAGTCCCCGACAATTCGAGAAGCTCTACGTTGCACGCGGTCAAATGGATCGAGCAGATACTGGGGTGCGTCAGACCAGAGATGACAGCAATACTCCATGTGTGGCCGAACCTGCGCTTTGTAGAGCACTAGAATATGGGCCGGCTTGAAGGATTGCCGTGCTCTATTGATGACGCCCAGCTTCTTCAAAGCCAATTTGGCTTTGCCCTCCCGATGGCCACGGAATTGACAATCGCTCGAGATTTCGAGACCTAGTATTCCGATACTAGGCGAGGCTTTAAGGGAAGTGTTGTTGAAGAGTGGTTATACGACAAATGGGGTTTTTTAGTGGTAAACGCGCAAATTTGAGTCTTCTGGGGGTTAAATTGGACAAGGTTCAATTTACCCCATTCCAAATTACTCGAAGAGGACTCGATAGAAGACACAAGTTTCTCCCGGCACTACTCGACGATTTCCCGAGAGATGGCCCGTGTATACGGCATCACCAGTGCTGTCGTCCGCATAGCAATGTATGTTGGAGGTGTCCAACATATCATTGATATGCAGAAGAAACAGTGTAGCAGATAGCACATAGCCTAGGGGCACTCCAGCATTCACGGGCTTCGAGTTCGAGCAATATCCGTCGACAACGACTTGTATGCTACGGCCCAGTGAGGAAGCTGGAGGTCCACTTGCACAAGCTCTCGGGAAGCCCAAATGATGGAAGTTTTGAGAGGAGCGCCTTGTGCCATACACGATCAAAGGCCTTCGCTATATCCAGGCTAACTGCCAGGCCTTCCCCCTTGCATTCAATAGCCACCGCCCATTTATGTTTTAGGTATACCAGAAGATCACCTGCCGACCGACCATGGCGAAAGCCGTGCTGTCGGTCGTTGATCAACTGATGACCTTCTAGGTATACCAAGAGCTGGCGGTTTATTATGCTCTCCATGATTTTGGAGAGCAGGGAGGTAATAGCAATAGGCCTGTAGTTTGTCGGATCCGAACTGTCTCCTTCTTTTTTGGATCGGATAGACAAGGGCTGAGTTCCATGAGTCAGGGACAACGCCTTTTGAATAAGAGTGCCGGAATAAACGCATTAGCACCGGCGTCAACTTAGGGGCACACGTTCTAAGCACGGTTGGAGAAATGCCATCCGGCCCGCTCAACTTCCTGACGTCCAACGAAAACAGAGCTCGCCTAGTAGCCGTCGTCGTCAAGAGTCGAGTTGGAGGCAAAATAGCGCACAGGAGATCGGCTTTCTCCTTTGCCGTATGGGCCAGGGTGTCATTCCTCATGTGCAACGGCGGCAGGGACAGCTGGTTGAAGTTACCAAAAGCAGCTTTCGACAACGACCAGAACTTGCGTGTTCCGGTCACCTGTTTTTTGCAGTCAGATGCTGCTTTAACTGACGCATCGAACCAGGGCTGTGATCTGCCACCGATCGGTACTACAGAGCTTGGTATAAAAATATCCATGCCCTGTAGTATCACATCGGCTACTGCAATGGCGCAGGCGCTAGGATCATCCGTAGGAAAACAAACCTTGCCCCAAGTGTAGGAACGCAACCTATCCCAATCTGCTGACTTGTAGTGTCAAATGCAGCGGGTCGCTGGTGGTCTGCGACGTTGGCGTCGGATAGGCACTACACTCCTGACCAGGCAATGGTGGGACGTTCCGAGAGGGGCGTCGACAAAGAGCTGGTAACCATCGGGATGTGTAGTCAGCAGAAGATCTAATAAGAACGGCATGTGGCTATCCACATTCGGGAGCCGCGTTGGCGACTCAACCAATTGGGACAGACCATACGCCAATGCAAAATTATGCACAGATCGCCCTGCGTGGTACGTGATCCAAGCCATTCGGCATTGTGCCCGTTGAAATCACCCAAGACTACGATTTCAGCGGAGGGGATATTTGTATTTCATGTTTTTGCAGTCCTTAAATGCTGACTTGACAAGTACAATCGTCAAACATAAGTATCCTTTGTTTCGTTTTTTTGTGTTTAACACTTAAGCATTAATGTTTTGGGGGTTTATTGAATGATTTTACCCCCTTTGGTCACCTTTTCAACTCGATGACATACTAAGAAACTTTTCTTGCGGCACTGGTCCATGATTTTCCTAGGAAGATCTGCATGGCCCGTCTGTATGGCATCTCTCCACTACCGTCATCCGCATAACAATGCATATTGGAGGAATAGCATATCATTGTTATGCAGAACAAACAGTATCGGAGATTGCCCACAGCCTTCGGAAACTCCACCGTACGATCAACACCCGTTGACTACCTGGTGGTCCACTGGGATCTGTGCATGCACGTCGTCAATTGCCATATGAACGAAATATTAGGTAATATAGAAAAGTCATTAATTTTCAAATTGTATTGTATCTAAGGGAAAGGGCTGCCCTCCGGGATAACGACGGGAGAATGCTCATGCATACCAACGCAGCCTATGTCTGCGATGGTTATGTAGGACTCACGTAAAACCTAAGTGCCTACGCACTAAAGACCACCTGAGGTTGGCTTTGGGCAAATGCCCTCTAAGTCTTGATTGAAGGTGACCTTCTTGGGGAGAGAGAGGCGCAAGCGGCACTCCCTATGGAGTATACGCTGGGATTGTTTTAATATTACGTTTCGATCCAAAATTTTATTGTATATTCAAAACATATTTTGTACTAATTTAAAATTTTAATATATTTACAATAACCTTTTAATTATCAAACTTTTATTACAGCTAATCTTCGACAGCCTTGGACTTATTAATCGTAAGTTCGTCAAACAGGAAATATTCTAGCATTGAGGAATATTTAAAGTATTTGTTTTCCTCAACACATCCAAGATGGCGATTGAGGCTTTATTACATTCTTCAATTTAAATCTGTTTATCATATCATTTTAAGTACATCTTATTTAATTATATGTTATGATTACGTGACTTATGAGCATTTTGAAGTTTTACTTCTTTAAAACTAAAAGTTATCAGGGTAAATTTTTACAATACGCGCGCACACCATCGCTCAAATTCGACACCCTGACGTTAGCTGGACTAATAGTAACTAATAACATGATAAATGCGGTAGAAGATACAGAGAGAACCCACATATCTACGCCTATAATCAAGCCGATCGGAGCTTCGAGCCGCTCTTCGTTGTATGCGGTCAAATGGAAGAAGCTGGTACTGGTGAACGCCCACCCAGAGGTGAGAACAGTACCTACTGGGCGGTTAGTAGTGTAGTACTGTCTCGCTTTACTCGCATTCAATTCTTTGCACGTGCTTACCTCAGCTGGTTAACTGAATTGTTTGCATTGCGAATATATCGGTATTGGGAATCTACTTTGCTACAAGGTCGATAGCCTTATTATTTCAACTATTTTTTTTATATTCCCTTGATTATTCAATAGGTATAAATATAATATTTGTTTGTTTTAACGTGCTTCCTTCTGAAAGTTTTTTTTTTTATGACAATAAGGGATGAGACAAGCAGGACGTTCAGCTGATGGTAATTTATGATGCAGTAATTTCACTACCTATGGCGCCCTTCAGACCGAAATATCCATAATCTAGTCGGCATCGTATGCTTAGAAGCCTACCCTGGTCAATATGAGTATATCAAAATATTTAAATTATAATTAGTTAGTTAATTATTTATGTACCGTTACCCAATAAGAAGACTTCTTGGAATGTGCGTAGCGGTATGTTTGTCCTCCAGGGGATTTCATATTATGTGATGTGTATGTTCTAAATATATATTTTCCTGTTGTAATACTATTCTTTGAATGTCAATATTCGCAGTATGTTTTCACACAAACGTATGTATATTTAAGTATTGGGGTGATGATTAGCAATTTAAAGGTTAACTGGACATTTTTTGGCATGGAATAAGCATAGAGCATATAATATTTTACCTTTACTCTTTATTTTAATAATAATAATAATAATATTGATTATTGACACACTTTTACAAAAATTATCTTCCCCTAAATAGGCATAGCCTGTACATGGGTACAAGACAACGATAGTATATTTAAATACAATACATACTGAGACTTATTAACATCCATGCCTCGGAAACAAACATCCATATTAATCATATTATAAATGTTTGCATCTACCGGAATTCGAACCCGGGACCTCTAGCTCAGTAGGCAGGGTCACTAACCACTGGGCTATATGGGTCGACTAATCTTGAAGGTACCCAAGTCGCAGCAGTTCGAAAAATAGATTTAAACACAACTAGCGAGGGAAACAGGCCATGTCAAACCGGCGGCAAAATACCGATGTTGACGTTTACATTTTGACGCATGCGTAAATTTAATTTAATTCTGAGGGCCGAAGAATGCCACTTTTCTCCCGGGAAACAGGTTAAAAAAGCGGATTTTCCGCGGAGATGTAGTAAAAAAGCACTTATTCACACCTCCTGCTCAACAATCTCCAATTAATTTAATTGGAGATTGTTGTCACAAAATGTCATAGTAATTATTTCCTTGCAAAACGCAGATAAAAAATATTGTTATAGAAACACACTAGGAAGTAAAACTATTTGAATTTTGAACGTTGAAATTCATACGTAAACTCTGAGCAATCTGAGTACTATGATGTTGGTACCTGGTGATCTTGGATATTTATCAAGTCACTTGACAGATAACATAGCCCAGATGGTTGCGAAACTGAAGTGGCAGTGTGCAGTGCACATACTTCGACGGGCAGGTGACTGGTGGGGCCGTAAAGTCCTCGAATGGCGACCACGTACCGGAATACTCAGTGTTGGTAGGCCCCCCATAAGATGGAAACGACGATCTGGTCAAGATCACCGGAGTAGGTTGGATGAGGGCAGCGTAGGGCCTATGATCGTGGTGATCATTAGGAGACCATTATAATGCAGTGCCACTCAGGATTATTGAAAAACCCAAAAATTCTGAGCGGCACTACAACTACGCTCGCCAACTTGTAACAAAAGATGTCAAGTCTCATTTGCCCAGTAATTTAACTAGCTACGGCGCCCTTCGGACCGAAAGACAGTAATTAACATTACTATTTCACGGCAGAAACAGGCGCCGTTGTGGTACATATCTAGTATCCGGTGAAAAGGAGCCTCCCACTGGTATGATGATGAACTTGACAGTATCACATTACAGCTTCACGTGTGAGCAAAACAATGTAGTAGGCGTGACTCGAATCACATCCGCGGATCGTTAGGAGGGTCAATTGGTCCGAAAAGTTCACGAAACGCTTTATTGACAATAACAATGAATTATTGAGGTTCAGCCGACTTGCGTCAAACGTTGACGTCATCGAGGCAGCAGAAATAATTGAAATAGACCACAGAACGAATCAAGGCTATTTTACGACCTGGACTCACTGTTATCTACTCGTACCTGAGCAGACAATATTCTGATTGACCCTGACGAGTTTCTATGGATTTCCTAAGTCGCTGCGTCATAGATTGCTTGAAACTTACCGGTGTACATATATGTACATACATTACACGTAAGCGGCAGCAAAGTGTGTACAATATTTTAGTTAGCGACACTTCCTATATAAAACGTAAGATACAAATAATTTGAGTTTTCTTTAGTGTTAATTCCGCCAATATTTGTCTTTAAACAATTCGACACGTGTTTCGCCTCTATACGAGGCATCCTCAGGACGTGTTGTCTCGCCAAAATCTGGCACAAGACTGCAGTCTCCTGCAGTATATGTATAATTATGGATTTCCGCAAAGTAACGCCTACTTCAATAAAATTTCCTAAAACGTAAGAGTTTTCGCAATTAGTAAAGATAAATCATATATTTGAAAAGATATATTTTCAAATTGTGGCAATATTATGTACCGATAAATAAATTAAATGCGTCGGTGTCTCAAAAGGTACAACCGTCGACTCTTACCAAGGCACTCCCGGTTCAATTCATCGTTCCTTCGATTTTGATGTTATACATAATATGTATGTATGTTTATTGGGCGTTTCATAATAGTAACAGACAGTAATAAAACTGAAAACCATTTTTTGAACGATGCGGGACGCGAACCCGAGACTCTCGCGTTCCGTGCGAGCGCTCTATCCAACTGAGCGGACCGTTCGAGTGACGTATCGTTGATAAAATCTTGTACGCTTTGTTCAACTCTCAGGTTGTGGCTTCATCTACAGGATCTACTTTACACCTGCTCAACCCCAATATTCATGTATTAGGAAATTTACTTGAGTAATCACTCTGGGATTAATAACTCAAATAAAACTGAAAACAAAATTTTATGATTGATGCGGGACTCGAACCCGCGACCTCACGTGTTTCGTGCGAGCGCTCTTACCAACTGAGCCAACCGATCGAGTGATGTATCGTTGATAAAATCTTGTAAGATTATTATTAATTAAGATAGATACGTCACGTCGAATAGTAACAGACACAGCATAACTCCAATTTAGGCACATTAAGCACATCTTGTATATATACTGTACTATGGGTATCAGACAGCGCGGTATATTAAAAATATTTTAAATACAAATAAATACATATTTAAACTTTATAAAGTCGAAAACCAACTTGTGATTTCTCTTCATAACAGTATGAGTTGGGGTGATGACATACCAACAGACGGCCCGTACCTATGCATGTTTGTTTGTCCTCCGCTTCTATAAAAAAAATACAGGTTGCACTCGGGGAGTGCTCATGAAATCTTGAACATTAACGTTGTGCATTTTTGAATATTTTTGAATGGTTAGGGAATAATTTCGCACCAATTGCTTTATTTATTAGCATTTATGTGGTTAAATACAATATTCATTTATTGCGTTATCGTACACAAAAAAGGCAATTTATAATACATAAAAAAAAAATAACATTCCAGAACTATAACAATTATTTTACATTAAAATTTTCACAAATTGCTTTATGAGTATAAAACTACTAGCATTTATGTGGTTAAATATAATATTCGTTTATTGCGCTATCGTATACAAAAATGACAATTTATATAATACTAGCTGACCAGACAGACGTTGTTCTGTAGATAATTAAAACAGAGTTTAACAGAAATTTGCCAATAATATGTAAGAAATGCTTCCTGTTGTTATAATGAAATTGTTTCACAGCAGAACTGTCCGACCGTGCGTCAATAAATTCTCCCACAGAAAATATGTCCATACAAAACAAATATTGGAAATAAAAAAAAATATGGGTTTCAAATCGAAATAAAAACTGCACTCCATGAAGTAGTAATCCCTATTTTAATCCGTTCATTAGTTTAGGAGTCCATCGCGGACAAACAATGTGTCACGTAATTTATATATTATTAAGATAATAGTAATATCATGTAAGTATTTAGTTTCTTTCTGCCTCTAAACTCGCCTAAGTATTCATTTTATTAATAATCTGAATAATCATAATAAATTTTACCCGGCCCAAAAAATTTTGATTCCAAATTTTTCCCAAAAACTTCCACTATGAAATCATCTATATTTCTGCAGTTTCGGTAAGTCTGAAATAATGATTCAATGACCAATCACTGAAAATATCGGGTCGTAAATAAGTACGCGTGTAGATTCCGAAAAGGATCTAACCAAGTGCTAACAACCTGAACGTGTATTCGACGAATCATAAAAAAATGTTACCAATTATTATAATATGACCTCCAAGTTGAACACAAACGTGTCTCGAACGCACACATAGACATATAGAAGGCGTGTTCGTGTATATGCACGTAAGAGATCGTAGCGACACTCACAACTAGATTGATGCATGGGTGTGTGCAGTCCAAGTATGCGATTCGTTTGAAGGCGCCAGTGAACACGTATGCCAGTCACCTGATCGTCTGAACCAAGTTATGGTTGCAGCGAAATATTGCTTCTTGCACGTACAGCCTGCATTCCAATATGTACTGTAAAACTTGAGAGTGAAATTTAAAATCGAACCATCACACTGCATCAGCAATACACGGTCTTGTTCAGGAATGACGATTTTCCAGTTAAGATTTGTAGTCTGTATCACAGTTAGTTTAAAATGGACTTTGAGATCATAACGTGAAGGTTGTGCAAGGCAGTTGGTAAAATAAAAGCGAGAGACGCTATCCTATTTTTAGTTAAAGCCATTAGAGCGTCTGCACTCCTATCAACTATACAATTAAGTTATATAATGCAATGGAAGAAATAACTGCTTGAGTTTACTCTGTAGGCCTTGAAAGTATAATATATAAAGAAGTATATTAAAACGGGAACTAAAATACGTCGGTTGTGTAAGTCCTGAGTTCCGCATTAGACCACTATCACAGTAAATACGACGGTTAGTTAAATAAATTATATTATTGCTATATCTTAACAAAGGATCATGTTCTTAGTGACTAGGAAAGTGTATCATATATGTTAATAAATGTTATTAAGCGTATTAAAACTAGTCATTATAGCAAATTCGTGAAATTAAATTTATTAATTTTTCACGACTTTTCGTTGATTTTACAATTAATTTGCTCGTAGAAGTATTAAATTAATTAAAATACATTTTATTGAATTAAAATACGTGTAATTGTAGCTGTTTTTCTTAACATTTGCAATATTTTTTATAGAGACACTTTAATATCCGTGAAAACGTGAGCCTAAAAAGGTTTTTCGACTTAAATAGATAATCATTAAAATATAACTTTTACTCAAAAACCTAATGTAAGATTACCGTTACAATTACACGTTTTTAAATTTAGTATGTTACTTATATTAAAATGTGTTACACGTAATCAAATAGAATACAAAATGTATTTTAATTAACACCTCACTGTTGAGGAAATGAACAATTTTCTGAAACAAAACCTTTTTATATTTTTATTTATTTTTATTTTATTTTATTTTATTTGGGACACAACAATTACACACTAGATGATTATATTAGAGGAAGAAATAACATAAGTATTACTAAGTGCATAGCCAACGACAATGTCCACGGGTTACTATATAAGTGTTAGATAACAAGAAAGAAAAGTAGACTCTAATAACGTTAGTAAGTTACCAAGAGATTATTACAAACAGATGTTGCTTACAATATTATTATGATGTTACATGTAAGTCTCCAATGAGAATATTTAATTTCATAACAATGAGATTTAAGTTTAAATTTAATTAAATAACATTAACTAAGTTGATGCTGTTTCAATGTGCTATTAATTGCTGATTTGAATTGTAGTTCCGATATACCTAATATGTCAATATCTGAAAAGATTTCATTGTATGTGCTAAATAGGCGTTGCAGAGGCGCGCGTTTGCCGGAGTTAAAAGAGAGAAAAATATTTTAATATAATATATATTTTTACTCTGTTGATATAATGCTCCCATAATACTATAGATTTATTGTTGTTGACATAAAAGTTTTCTTTCGCTTAGTTTTATTAGTTTTTAAAATTATTTGGATAAGGATTATGTAAATTGAAGATATATGAATAATATGGTTTGATTATTGTCGGCACTTTTATCAACTTAATATATAAAAAAAGTAGTAATAGTGCCATAACTACAGTAGTTGGACATATGGTATCGCAGACTTTTTTGTAGATATTGATACATTCTACTACTATATGACTAGTAGAATATTTTTTGTCCTATCATCAATAGTTTCCGCAGCGTAAGCCATGACAGATTTTTTTATGACAAATTTTTTGATACCTTGTGTTGTATGATTGCATTTTTATTAGAGATCCCTATTTTTTTTTAAATGTAATATAGCCTACGTCACTCAGTGAAAATGCAGCTTTCTAATGATGAAAGAATTTTTGAAATCAGTCCAGTTGTTTTTGTGTGAAAACATTACAAACATACATACAAAAACACACATGTGTCCTCTTTATAATATTAGTTTAGACAGTGTGTGTGCGTTTATGCGTGTACTACCTCTACCTTTCAAAACTTCCATCATTTGGGCTTCCCGAGAGTTATGCAAGTGGACCTACAGCTCCTCACTGGGTGCAGCATACAAGTCGTTGTCGAAGGTTATTGCTCGAACCCGAAGCCCGTGAACGCTTGAGTGCCCCAAGGCTGTGTGCTATCTCCCACTGTTTCTTCTGCATATCAATGATATGTTGGAGGTGTCCAACGTTACGTTGCTATGCAGACGACAGCACTGGTGATGCCGTATACACGGGCCGTGCAGGTCTCTCTCGGGAAAACGTCGACCAGTGCCGGGAGAAAATTGTGTCTTCTATCGAGTCCTCTCTTGAGAAGGTCGCGGAATGTTTACCACTAATAAAACCCCATGTGCCGTTCCTGTGATTCCTCTGGAGTTGCAGGAGGGTTTGGGCGGCGGTGATCACTTAACACTACTCCTATTCCATAAAAAAAGATACTATACCCAATACTTTGTAAGTATAAATCGAATGACAACAATATAGTTATAAGTTAATTAGTACTAGATTTTAGCAGCTTCAGTTGGGTTTTGTCATTTGTAACCAGTTTGCACACAACACATTGTTTGCTCAGCAATTAGAGTATTAAATAGCAAGGCCGGTTCAAGGACCATTATCCTCGATTTTGTTATTGTAGACAGACAGATTGAAACCGGCAAATATGAGTATTTACCTGTATATAAGTATTTGTTTCCGAGTCACGGATGCCTATACATATTAATGTATGTATATTGTAATTAAAATAATCTATACTAATATTATAAAGCTGCAGTGTTTGTTTGTTTGGACGCGCTAATCTCTGGTACTACTGGTCCGATTTGAATGATTCTTTCAGTGTTGGGTAGTCCATTTATCGAGGAAGGCTATAGGCTTTTTCAAAATTAGGGATCCGTGATAAAATTGCTATTTTGTAACACAAGGTGTAAAATCGAATATATTTGCGTGCGCTGCAAAAACTATTGACAATAGAACAATATGATGTACAGGCTATAATATAGGCAATATTTTATTACTTATAAAACTATCGCGTGAATTATACTTTATATGGCAAAACAACGTTTGCCGGGTCAGCTAGTAATAATAATAAAATTTACACACTCTTACACAAATTATCTTGCCGCAAACTAGGCATAGCCTGTACTATGGGTACAAGACAACGATACATATACAATATACATACATAAATACTTATAAACATCCATGACTCGGAAACAAACATTCATATTCATCATATAAATGTTTGCACCTACCGGGATTCGAACCCAAGATATTAATTATAATTAAAAGGAATAGAGAAAGGCATTTGATACTATTAGAGGATGATTTAATGCAAAAAGGAGGACGACTGTTGTCTAGAATAACACAAAATCGGAGAGAATGTGATTGCCTTGGTGGAGGTCTTTGTCGAAGGGCAAGCAATTAACAAGAAGAGTACACAGACTGTATAAAAATAAAAGTTAAGTTAGAGTTTAAATAAAGTATGGTATTATGTGTATTAGTTACTTAATATATTATGTAAATGTTAACTGTAATAAAGCCATTATAATTATTTCGTTAAAAACTAAATTCCTCTATGTAAAAATATGTACTAGAAAGTAATGGAAACTTCTAGTCCTGTTTAAAGCGTCATCAAATTTATAAAGCGGATGTGTGATGATCGATTCAAATGTACCTTATTTCATTCACAAGTATCTACAATGCCAAATAAAAAATATCAAGTAAAATAAAAAAGGTATTTTGATGACCCCGACGTGATTTGAACACGCAACCTTCTGATCTGGAGTCAGACGCGCTACCGTTGCGCCACGGAGTCGATACGTAATTTGTCCAAATATATCAATATTAGACAAAAGTTGATAATTATCTTGTGGCTTTATTTTAAATGTTTCATTGAATACTAAAGACACACATTTTCATCGGTAATTGTCTTAGAAAGTGGATTTTGTGTATAAATATTCCAATACATATTAATATAATTATAGAAAAGCGCCACCTATTATGAAGATCCCAAACTATTATATACAATAAAGTAGAGTGCAAGGACCATTCTGCAACTTAATAGGTATTGGTACCTACGGTTACTTTTCAGATTTAAAATCTTCGTTTTATTAACTAACAATATACTATTGTAATAAATATTACTCTACGTTGAGGACTTAGGTATAACTTGTTGCCTAATCTGACAATAAAGGAGTTTTAAAATTAATACCCGAATAAAGAAGTCGGAAGATAATACAAAAAAAATATAGTTTTATAGTAATTATTGTTAAATGAATAAATTATTAGGGTACTTTTAGCCCATAACGTTAAGATTGATAATAATATATCTAATTTAAATAATAATTTTTATAATATACTATAATAATTTTGTGTTATTATATTTATAACCTCATCTTTATTAAGCATAATTTTTTCTCTATAATTCTTTAGTTTTTTAGTTTATTTATTTATTTGGTATGCGGGTGTTGTTAGAATTTAAGAGAAAACATGACAACTTGTAAGATTTTAGTAAAATATGCGTCTCTGAGAATTTCACAGTGGTCTCCCTACTGTATAGTAGGATAGTGCTAGTGATTCTAATGACGCTTTTTACAGAAGCGGATTTTATTCCTAGGGAAAACTAGGGCCTAGGGCGCGAGGTTATAAAGGGGCACGCACGCAAAAAATCTCATTTTTAATAGCCAGATTTTCCCAGTTTCCTGGATTTTCCCCCAAAAACCATATGTGTTAGTTTTTTAAGCATAATAAAGTTTTATCCCTCAACACGTAGATAGGGTTGTAGAAATAAGTTTTCTGATACCTACATATATAAGGCTTAAGTGTAAATTGCTTTAATAAGTAAATTATAAGTAATTTTGTATATATCTTATTAACAAATATAGAAATTTGAAATTTGTTTTTTTTAAATCTCATTCTGTCGTGTAATTATGTATGCAAGTACTTACACAATATCAATGATATTTGAATCATATAGAGTGTACCAGAGAGTACAAAAAATGCTGAACCGATTGTGATTAAAATTAATACCTACTTGGCGATCCAGACCTACACATTATCGTGTATAAGTATTAAGTATGATTTATCATTGTCCGCCCTCTATCCATTATTCCCGCTAGAGGGGTGCCGACTGACGGTTAAATGTTTGCCTTGCACTCAATATATTTTAGTCCGCCTCTCCTGTTGGCCACGTGTGTCATATTTTATCGTTATTATCTAAAATGATAATAAATATTACTTGATAGTATCTTATCAAAACTATATTGTGATACTATTGACTAATTTGAGACGTTACTATATCAGCCCCTGTGGCCTAATGGATAAGGCATCGGCCTCCTAAGCCGGGGATTGTGGGTTCGAGTCCCACCAGGGGTACGTCAAACTTTTTATTCTTTTTTTTTTATATATAATTTAAATAATTGTTCAAAACGTAATTATTATATTTTTAAAAAAAATATTAGAAAGCTTTTACAAAATTTCAAACAAAATCAAAATTCTTTACATATATTTTTATTCAGAACAATAACAATAATGAGATCACAAGAGAAAGGCGGAGCACTTTCCAAATTGGCGACACCGCGGCCGCAGACCCCAGGAGTGGCAAGCAACGGAAACCAGAATGTTGAATATAGAAGCCCACCTGATGCGGAAGCCGGCAATCGTTATCTGCAGACATATATTGAATATTCATAACCACATACCACAAATTCTTTCGGAGAATCGATTTTTATGGGCTTAGAGGTCAAACAAACAGGTGTTATGTAACTACGCAAGCTCTAATCGGATGCATAAGTCATTGACCTATATTTTAGAATTATTTATACTATAATACAAGATCCTTGCGATAGATATGGCTTAGCTTGAATGCCGCGCAATAAATATTAACATTAAACCTAATTTAATACTAATTTACGTTTTATAATGTATATAATCACGTAAGTTATTCTTATGTTCGTATAATAATATAATTTATTTTATGATACAACTATACGAAAATTTCAGACGTAGAGTCATCGGCGCCGTGGCTTAGTTGGTTAAAGCGCCTGTCTAGTAAACAGGAGATCGGGGGTTCGAATCCCCCCGGGGCCTCGTGGGTTTAATTTTTTTTCAATTATTTTATTTACTTAGCTTTTTAAGTCATACACCTGACTGTGAAGACAGGTGTATGACTACTATATTTTTAACATATTATTGAATATCTTAAAATATAATTTACACATTATTTATACCTATAAAGTAATTTATTCTTAGCACAAAGTATCAATATTTTAAACATATTTACCTGAGATTGATAACATAAGTACTAGTATTTTGCACATTATTTTCTAAAAATGATATCTATAATTTATTAAAAAATGTCATTAATTATTTCTCAAATAAAATTTCATAACTTTTGTGATATAGATCTTTGATCAAATGATAGTAACCTACAAGTACTACATCCGTCTACTTGTTTCTTATAAAAAAAAGTACAAAACTTTATAATATGCAATTATTTAAAATGTGTTATTTAAACTTTAAAAGAAAACTGTAATTTCAATAAGGCTATACATACGTGCGCACAAATTTTGAGTGGTTAAAGCAGTGACGAGAACATTGGCAGGTGGACAAAAATCTGGTGAAGCACAAGGGTTCGTCAAATTAAATATATGGATGTCTCGCTCATTCATCGCTTGACAGGTATGGGATGTTTCCGCACCACGCCATAAGCATACCAGTATTCTGCCGTGGCCGTCGTTGCGAAACTAAAAGCAATAATAATTATTAAAATAAAGATTACGTTACTACAAACTAGATGTCACTATCAGTCCCACTGACTACGTTCATAGTAGATGTAGGGGATGCCCTACCAAGGGGAGAATGTCTCTGTGTTTGTAGGCATGAGGTAAAGCCGAGGGCCTCAATACATCCGTGTAGGGGAAGCGCACCTTATCTCCAGTGATACTGCGATAGGTACAGTGCTTTACGAAAGATGAAAATTAAATAGAAAATATTAAAATTTTAGCAAATAGATAATATCAATTTTACAAATGGATTCTCACAGAACTTTTCTGTATTAAAAAGTTTTAACTATATTTTCTAACCATAGGTCTTAGATTAAGGATTGGTCTCCGCCGTACTCCCACTGGATATCGTACTACCTAAGAACAATAGGTTTTTTATTACGGCAACAACTCAATGGCATCTTTAAAATTTTGTAACATACGCTTCGTGTTATTTTTTACATTGAAAATATTAATAAAATACAAAATACTTACTGAAGCTATGTGATCCCAGTGTCGTTTTTATTTCTTGTAGTATTCTTTTTCAAAGTTCTACTACGCAACCAGGCGTTTTAGTTTCAATTACATATGTAAAACTTAGCTGAGTATAAGCTAGGCATAATCATTGATTTCGTTTTTATTGCCAGTTTACAGCTGAAATTATGCCGAACTTAAGCTAAGGGCCGTTTGTTTCACGCTACGAATACCTACAGACACGTTAGAGCGAGGCCTCACTAGAGCGTCGCGTTGCGTCGTCGCAACGAACCAACGCATTGTATGCCCCATCTGCGTTACGGCGACGCACGATTTTGCAACGCAAGAGGGCGACGCGCGCCTTCGCTGCGTAGCGTCTTAGTGTTAACAGCAGGGGTGGGGCAGACGCCTTAAAGTGACGTTTTCAGAAGACTGTAATGCCATCTGTTAGTTGGCCCGAAAATGAAAGCTTTGGCAGCTGTCACTCGCTTTGAAACCTTTGAACTTTATTTTATTTGTTTTACTGCCCACTGGTCATAAAATGGCGGCTACGCCTAGCGTTTGCACATGTATGTAGCTCTCGTGTTCCATTTTGCATATTTACACTACTAAATCTATCCTTTATTTTCTATGTTGTGACAAAATTAAATAACCAGCTCGACGCGCAATTTCAACATGGTAAAAAATTGCAATACCCACATTAAAAAGTAGAGTTAGTTATTTAATTGCGTCAGAACATTAAAAATGAATTTTATAATTTCGAGCTTATATATACTAATTTTCGGGGCCAATCTGCAGATGGCGCCAGCTTTCAAATAGACAGCTCATAATGCGTAGAGAGGGCTCTCTTTTCCCTATATATTATTATACTCTTTGGTTAACAGTCTTCACTCGACTATCCGTCGTCGCATCGGAGCTCCGACGACGCAGCGCATCAGCCTCCCCCCGCTTCGTTTCTTGTCCGTAGATCCGTTGAAACATCGCAAGCGACGACGCAACGCATTAATGTGGCATGGCACAAAAAATTTATGAAAAACGACGCAGCTTTGATGCTGCGACGACGCAACGCAACGTATTAGTGAGGCCTCGCCCTTACTGTTAACTATGGCGCTAACTATCGTTAAACCATTAAATTCGTCAAACTATTAGCCTTGGCGTACGTTAAATAATAACGATTACGGTAACCGATCAATTATTTAATATAGGTATGTTGTATGTTGCCATAATAGACATGCATCCCATCCTAATTTTATCGGGGAACACTACTGGTTTTTACTGCCAGACCCTTTAACTTTGACAAACACTAACTTGTTCCAATACAATTAAACGCTTCTTATTTAACGATCGTTAATAATTATCGTTCGTAATTGTTAATTTGACGAAAGTATGTGACGACTATCTAAAACAACCGGCCCTATGACAGCCGCCAAGTTCGCGACTTGACTTTTGATTTGGGCTTTATTTATCACACTCAGCTTAGTTTTACGCAAGTCTTTTTACGCTTTATAGCTTAGCTTAGCTTAACAGTATCTATTTCAGAAACTCACCTGTAGACTTACTAAGGCTTGCTGTTTCATGTAGAACGGGTGTATTCTGTAGGCTTGTTCCCGCCCCGGCAGCACATAGTCCTCGTACGGAATTTGCGGGAAATCGGTGTCATTGAAGGAACACTGGGCTCCCATTATCCTTGACGGTATAACATTATTCACCAAATGGTTATCGACAGCTGCAATAACATCAGCTATATCTTTTGTGGGAACCTGCAGAAAATATTGAGAATGAACTGACTTTGGAGCCAGCTACTTTTCTATGTCATAATTAAGTAGTTTTAAGGTTTTATTGAGTATTATCTAGGTCTAGCAAGAGGCTCAAGGGGTGGGGGAGTGGTGTGGCAACCGCCCATGGACATCCGCAACAACTGGAGCAGCTATCCGCAACATCTCTTGTCAAAAGATGCATTACCGACCTTTAAGGTATATGCTCTTTTTGTGAACTTTGAAAACAGCAGCCGGTAATTGATTCCACAAAGTGGCTGTGCGAGGCAAGAAATTTCTTGCAAGACGCGTGGTTGTGGAATACCAGACGTCAACGTGATGCGGGTGGTACTTAGCATTTTGTCGTAATATCCGGTGTTGGAATTGGGCCGCTGGAATCAAACCGAATGCGGTAGAAGATGCAGAGAAAACCCACATCTCTACGCCATAGAATCATACCGATCGGAGATGACTTGATCGTCGATGATTCGAGACGCTCTTTGTTGTATGCGGTCAAATAGAAGAAGCTGGGGAGCGCCACATGTGGTAGCAATTTTTGATTGATTTTTAATTCTGAAGAGGTAATGAACCTTACTAAAAAATCAACAGCATGGTTAGATGTTAGCATATTCACAATATTGACTCAATTACATAAATCGGTAAAATAAAAAAAACATGAAATAGAATGCCTAATCACTTAACTGACCTACACAGAGGCGCACTCGTTTAAGATTGCCTTACCATCTTCAACCAGCAAATAATTGAAGGGGTTTTGGGTCAAATAATGACATATGATAAAACCCAAAAATTTTCAGTACAGTAACAGCAATTTCATACTTTATCCCTAATGTATCTTTGCTCGCAAAAATAGGGTCTTACCGTCACGCCGAAACTTGAAAGTCTACGCGTCAATATGCTTGCGATAATTTCGCTCGCATTTCAAGAACTGTACCTACTGCAACCCATAGATGCACATAGGGCGGTTTTCCTGTCGTGCGGATTTCTATCTGCGTGCCCACACGCTAAACAATATCCCACCAGCAACCAATACGCGTAATAATAGGATGCAGGTGGTACGCACATGTACCAGATCCGCACGCGGATGAAATTCCGCGTGACAGGAAAACCGCACTTATTGCAAATTATATTTACGTTGACACAAGAAGCTGTACGCGCGATCGTTGCAGGCTAATTATAAAAATAAAATCTCGACCATGACGTCATTCTGCTCTAAATACAAACCGTTATAAATAACTCCGAATAGTCCATATATTCGTTGTTTATGTTTTTATATTCAGCTACTTCTTGCGCGCCGTATGCGAAATACACGTCGAAGAAACTCGAGCGCAGAGAGTTCATGAGAGTTCTAGATCTCTCTAGCTCCACCGAGGACATCCGGTCTGTTGGAGACACGATCAGAACCACTGTACTTGGTCCAGCACTTCTCATGTCTCGTATATCTCTTAGTGTCGCGTTACGGATGTGCTGCGTAACAGATGATATTACATTCGGAAGGTTTAACCGATTCGGCCCTGAAAATCCAGATATTTTAGGATAACCAGACATGTTATTCGTACTTATGTAAAAGTGACGATAAATCCCACTACCAGTGGAAAGCTCCTTTGCACAGGATGCCGGCTATCTATCGATCTAGATCTTATTAATTAGAAACATACAAGTATTTCGTAACAACAATATAAAATTTCACTTTACAACTCGTCTTGTCCCTTATTTTGTTCATTGTTGTCGAATGCGTAGGTAGTTGTATTTGCTAAAATTTAAGGGATTGGAGACTTTTAAATATATAGATTCAGAAGTCTAGATGTGTCTTATAGATTCGATGTTAACGAAGCTACGAAACATCGACTTTGGTAATAATAAGATGACCGTATACTATACTAGGTACACTTTTAAGGTAAAGAAGACAACCCTAACGACGTCGGAAGAGGTAAGAGGCATGCGATATAGAAAGAGTCAACTTCAAGGTGAATAAAAATGTAGGTTTACACTGTGCGATCTGAATTGCACCTTTTTGCATGGCCTCAAGTCCCTATTTCTATAATTAGTTTTGCGGAGTGAGCCTTCTGTGCTGTCTTGTACATTACATATTCTTTGGTAATACTTACATTGACTGGTAAAGTTGTGTAAAGCTGTAAATAAATTGGTCAGATTGTTGGATGGCTGCGCGATAAATTCCCCCGTGTTCCCATGGAGCAAACCTAATGTACTTTTTTGTAAATTAATCTCAAGCGCACCGCCTATCCACCTAAAACATTACAGATGCTGTATAGCAAGAAAAGGTTACGGCGCTAATGCGGTAATAATATACTTACGACATGAATTGTTCCACCTCATATCCATTCCAGGAACTATCAGTGGCCACAACAAGATCCATGGTGGGTATACTGCGACTTGCCCTGCAATCTTTGTGATTCTGTCTCAGCAAAGTTGCTGAAAGATAGGTAGGATACCATGTACAGATATACCTATATGATGAAAAAATTGAATTATGGTGTGATGACACAATATGGTATTCAAGAGGTGGTAAGGTAAGATTCTTTTGAACTACAATTCCCTACTGAATGCAATAATAAAATTGATATTTAAAAATTTCTCATAATTAATTCTTCTGTGTACTTAGTATACAAAATAGTCGCTACTTTTTTGTGGTGGTGAATGGCTTCAATTCGTCTCCTCAATTTATTACATCTGGTGTACGGCAGGGCTCTCATTTAGGGCCCCTTCTTTTTAATTATGTTTAAAAATATCGATCTAGATCTTATTAATTAGAAACATACAAGTATTTCGTAACAACAATTTAAAAATTTCACTTTACAACTCATTGGTAAGGAGCATATTGGAATATGGATCAGTAGTTTGAAGACCTCACTATGCGAAATGCTTGTTAAGAATAGAGCGAATTCAAAAAATGTTTATTTGGCATTTTGAACGGACTTTCAAGAAAAAGTCTGTCATGCTATGCTAATAGACTCGACTTCATTGGAAAAGAGGCGAACTCTAATCGATCTTTATTAAAATTAATTTTCGTTCCTAGTAGGTATCCCCGGAAGAAAATATGTTTGAAGCGAACTCTCCTATTCCTAGTCTGTGCAAGAGGGTAAACACATAAAGTGATTATTACATTGATATTAATATCACATCTTCTCTCCATACAGTTTGTATATTATTTGAATGTAAGTTTAGCGAATACAATGTAGTCATAATAATTATATTTCTTATAATAATAATTTTATACCAAATCATGCAACCATTAATAGTTGTTTGCATATATTTTTTTTGTTATGCTTGCAATTATTTTGTGAAAATTATTAAAGCACAAAGGACGTGTTGTCTCGCCAAAATCTGGCACGAGACTCTTGCCAGTCTTGAGGATGCCTCGTGTAGAGGCGAAACACGTGTCGAATTGTTTTAAAGACAAATATTGGCGGAATTAACACTAAAGAAAACTTAAATAATTTGTATACAAATGTGGGTGTTTCTAAATAAATAAATAGTACCTAAGTAGTATAATAATATAAGACATAGTAATTGAGTTTATATTGTTTACAGAATGCACTATTTTTTTTCATCATTTTGGTAAACTATAATTTTATTAAAATTTCAGTAGATATCTATTTAAGTCGATACTGACAAACAAAATCTTAAAAATGGCGTTTGAAGATGAATAGTTATGGACGTTCCGACAAAAACAGCTTAATAATTATATTATAGATACCTTCGTATTGAGTTTCCCGATTTGACTTGTCATAATTTATTAGTTCCCGCTAAATCATTTGATTAAAACATATTATAATACTAGCTGACACGACAGACGTTGTTCTGTGCAATGTATAAATAAAATACTGTTTTTTTTTATGAATTTGTCAATAATATTTCATAACACCAAGAATTATTTTGTAAAATATGCTCCCTGTCAATGATGTTCTATATTATGTACAGAACGTCATTGCTCCCTGTTGTTAACTATAATGAAATTGTTTCACAGCAGAACTGTCAAACCGTGCGACAATAAATGCTCTCACAGAAAATATGTCCATACAAAATAAATATTGGTAATAAAAATAATTATGGGTTCCAAATCGAAATTAAAACTATCCTATCTCTCAGGTTGGACTAAACTGCACTCCATGAAGTTTAGGAGTCCATCGCGGACAAACAACGTGTCACGTAATTTATATATATTAAGATTACATAAACTACATTCTCGTACTTACGAAGATAACTCATGAGCACCGTGACCGCAGATTCAGTGATTCTATTCAATTCCTCGACCGGAATGTAAACAGTAATTTGACGCAAAGATAGTATATGAGCCAATCTAGAAGCTTCCACCGACAGCTGTTGGCTGGTGACGATATCTGACAACAAGGCGTGCCTGTTGCAAGCCTTCACCCTAGGGTCAAACGAGACTCCTTCATTGGTGTAATACATCTCAATTATCTGCGATAAACGCAACGATCTTCTTTGTTCTACCCAACCTGGTACATGATGCGCTAATATCAGACCTAGTTAAACAGAAATTAATTCAATATGTAAATATTAATAAACTAAGGCTGGGTTGCATCAACAAACTTTAACAATTACAAACATTTTAAAATACCGATTAAGCAAAAAATGTGTTGCACCAATGACACCGATGACATCATTAGTAACCGTCCAATCTTCGCCGGTTAAATCTATTGTTAATGTTAAATAGCTGAATAGCGACCTTTCAATCGTTTCAAATAAATATTGACTTGATATTTCACTTTTAAACTTTAACTATGCCAAGGAATACCATGGTACAACACACTTCGCAGTCTATCTACGGCGCCTATTTCTGCCGTAAAGCAGTAAAGTGTAAACATTAGGTACTGTGTTTCGGTCTGAAACGCGCCGTAGCTAGTGAAATTACTGGGCAAATGAGACTTAAGATCGTATGTCTCAAGTTCAGAATTTTTGGGGTATTTTCAATAATCCGGAGCGGCACTGCATTATAGTGGGCAGGCCGTATCAATTACCATCAGCTGAACGTCCTGCTCGTCTCGTCCCGTATTTTCATAATAAAAGTCTATATTATAGATATAGTCTATAATATAGACTCTTTATTAAAGTCAGGGTTACTGTTAACCTTAAATTTGACTTAAACCTTAACTATAATGCAACCCAGCCTTAATGACAATAATTGGATAATCTTTGGGAGATAAAGTTTAAGATTTATTTAAATAGAGCGATAGATTATCTGGTCCCAATTTAAACTAGGTGATCACTAGCATTCATTGCATCCTTAATAATCTTCAATTTGAAATATAATTTTAAATTACTCACTGAATGTCAAAATCTACCACCCATTCAAAAATTCAGCCCTGAGAAAAACTGGCGAAAGAAACTCAGCGGGGCCACTTTCTTCAAAAGTGCTTATGTCAATATTTTTACACTTTAATTAATTAATAAAAAATCTGTAAAAATACTCTTTATGAGTAGAAAATAGTTTTTTGGTTATGGAGAATTCGTTCGATATTAGTTCGAAGTTCGAGTTCGACTATCAGTTTCAAATTAAAATACTTTTATTCGTAATAGATTCTAAATCACCTATTTCAAGTCAAAAAACACCGCCCATTCTGTTTTTATGCCTCAGGCTTCTTATTTTTTTTAAATTTCATTACAATAAAATGTATTATTTAAATAGCCTGAGAGCGGTTGCTCCATTCCCAGAGTCACATCATTATGAAAGTCATTTATGTTTAGGTTACATAAATATTTTTTATCAATTCTTTTGAATTTTGTAGAAAAATACAACTAATGGTAATTTTAAACCTGGGTTAACCCTTGAAATGCTTACCATCAATTCCAGCTAAAATTTCAGCGTCTGTCATGTGCCAGTCAGTAATATTATTGTGCTGAAATAAGTAATAATGTCTTGGCAGCAGGGTGTCATTCCACCTGTTATTGGTCCCGATGTTTAAGTGCTGGACTGCTGCTCCCACTCGTGGACCTTGATTAAGCACCACTTCGGCTAAATCACCTAAAACGTAGTATTATTATAATAAATAAGCATTTTATTCATACTATTAATAAGCTAATATCATACAAATTAAGACTATATATAACTAATGAGTCATTATTGGATATTATATCACACCAGCTATCTACTAATAAACTCCTATATAATATTTTTAAGACTGTGTGGCCTTTAGCTTGGGCGTACTCCAAATACTTTCATGGTACTCTGTCCTTTGCAGTTCTATTCCATAACTTTCTTCTATTATATCTGTCTTTCAATGCCGTCTCTCCATTTTTTATTTTGCCATCCTCTCTTTCTTTTTTTTTGCTATACTTATCAATTCCTCTTATGGTATGTCCAGCCCATCTCCACTTCAATCTTTTCACTTTTACTGAAACGTCGACTCCTGTCGCCATCGTTAACTCTTCCTGTTTTTACCTTTCCTTTATTTTTCCGTAGTATAAACTTCCCTTAAATAGTCACTCACAGGAATTTTTAAAGGCTTGCTTATGTGATTCGATTCGATTGCAAGTACCAAATTTCAGGAGCTCATCGAAACCCCATACCACTTAGATAAAGTGTAATAAATAATCGTGATTCGTGAAAGAATAAGGCAGATTTTACTGCAAATTTCAAATTCAAATATTTTTATTAAAAATAGGATGTGACATCACTTATTGAAAGTCAAAACTACCACCCATTCTAAAATGAATGCCATTATAAACTATGGTTGAGCTTTGGAATATGCAAAGATTGCTTACCGTAGGTATCTACGGTAAGCAAGGTAGGTAGTAGTAACTAGTATCTAGCGTAAGGAAATTAAACTTTTTAAGAGTGGGTGTTCAATAGAAAATTTTGGTTATAAAATAACGGAACCAAATTAAACTACATCAACTTCAACAGACAACAGTACTTTATTTATTTAGGTTTAATACGAGGAAGACACTGTCTAAGTGCCTTTGTAATATGCACGGCCCTGATTAAGGGGAAACAGTAGCTGAGGCCCTTCAGATTTAAGAACATACCATCGCGCTAACGCAGGCGAGATAATCAGCGCGATAAGTACAACCGCAGCACCAGGTAAAAATTGTGAGGTATAAACTACAACATCAGGGTTTCGTTCTTGGTAATTCCTTCTCCCAAAAATTTGCCAATCGTTACGAAACTTAGGACAAATATTTTAATTATTTATCTTTATTTTTGTCGGATTTGCATGCTAGGCCTCTGTTTCCGGCCAATGATTAAGCCGTTCTAAAAACTTTTAGAAGTAATGTTTTTTGAAAGTCACATAATATAATGATGATGTTGATTGTATCTAAAAACAATTTTGGTATAGGTTTAAACAACAAGGATAAAAGATTCGAGAACGTTTGTATGGTTCCTATTAGTGTCCTGTATCCCTTGGAATGATAGAAGTACCACGCAGGGAGCCCACAATGCTCTGCTTTGCTCTATGGTCATCATCTTTGCGTTTTTTTGGTACATCTACATCGATTCCTCCAAAGATTCAGATAAATTCGATATTGCGTTAATTTAGATCGATTATTCAAAGTATCTCGACGCAGAATGCAGCGAGGCATTACATCACTAAGTCTTATCAAGGTACTTAACCCACCTACCTAATGGCAATATATAAAATCATAACCATCACGTACTATTTTATTCCAGCACAGATATAGGAAATATTTATCAAGATATAATATCTGCATTATGCCTATCCGGTATATTATCGGTATTTATGTGATGTACATACTTATGGGGGTACTTCCTAATCTTATAGAGAAAAAACATAAGGTAGTATTGTTTGCGGATGACACTTCACTGATTTTCAAAGTGAAAAGAAACCAAGCTATGTATGACGAAGTGAACGATATTTTATCTGACATCGTGTACTGGTTTAGCGCTAATAACCTATTGTTAAATAGCAAGAAAACTAAATACTTTAAATTTACAGTACCAAATGTCAAAAATGTAAATGCAAATGTTTTGTTAAACGGAGAGGTGATAGAACCGGTGGAATCTGCTATATTTCTTGGCATAACTCTAGATTCCAAATTACAATGGGGCCCCCATATTGAAGGATTGGCGAACAGGCTTAGTTCTGCAGCATACGCGGTTAAAAAGATTAGACAATTAACTGACATAGATACGGCGCGACTAGTATACTTTAGTTATTTCCATAGTATTATGTCTTATGGTATATTGCTATGGGGCAACGCTGCCGATATTAATACAATATTTGTGCTGCAGAAGAGGGCTATTCGCGCTATTTATAACCTAGGTCCTAGAGAATCGTTGAGAGCAAAATTCAAAGAAATTACGTTATTCAAAGAATTGTTAAAAACGTTTGTGTGGTAAAGGTTACTATAACATAAATGACTTTCTTAATGATACCACAGATTGGGAATGGAGCGACCGCCCTCAGGCTATCCAATAAAAAGTTTAATTGTAAAATGTTACTTTGTTACTTTGTAAATGTTACTTTAATTGTAAAACATATTTTTGATGAAAAAAAAAAGGCCGCTGAGTTTGTTGCGCCCATTCTTCTCAGGCCTGAGGCATTCATTTTGGAATGGGTGGTAGTTTTTTTTGACTTTCAATAAGTGATTTCACATCCTATTTTGAATAAAAATATTTGAATTTGAATTTGAATATCTGTTATGACGGTAGTCAGAAAAACTATTCAGTTTCCAAGGTTTATTCACTGATAATGACATGATTTATTTCTGTTATGATCAGATGATGCCGTTTAGATGAATCATCTGCCCATTTCGTCACTTCCCTATTTCCATTAAAGCGTTTGCGTAAAATCTAAAAATTCTTACCAGCCAAAGTAGCAGCCCATATATTACTGATATCAATGTTCGCTGTAGCTATTTGATCATCGAATTCATTGAGTCGTTCTAGTTTTTCGTCCCATTCTTTTAAGGCTGAATTGATTATAGACTCCGGTATGTCCTCCTTGAACACATTAGCATGAAGAATATCTGTGACCGAAATTCTCTGCGCTTCCAAAGATGAGGCAATGGCAGCTATAAGTGTCCCCGCTGCTATTGTGCCCCATTCTGTCTGAACAACACCGTCTTCTTTAGGACACCGACTGAGTAACCTGGAATTAATATTGATAAAACGGTGGTATTATGGTTGTATTCAATGTGTCTTAAACATTCTGTATAATTAAGATTCTTCTGGAACCCAATATATATACTGACCTATCCGTTCAAATTAACAATTCCCCGGTCTTGATATTTTTCAATTTTGAGAAACTTGTAGGTTCACTTTGTCGACGTCACACCTTGTTTGACGATTAATGTTATAATTTTAAATATTAAATTGCATTATCGTGTAAAATATCACATCTCCCGGCAGTTAGGATACAATGTTAATTTTTAAATTAAATACTTAGTTTCTTTTTTTACTTATTTAAATGAGACCAATTTTAAGGTGTATGTGTACTGTATATGTGTAGGTGTAATGTATTATTAAATATTCGCTGACAATACATTTTATAGATTATTAATAAATTAGATTGCCACCTACTTAGGTGCCTATTGAGACACACATCTTGTTTATTATGGATGGTAAGCAAGGTAATAAGTAGTCTAGAGCCTAGGCGGTACCATAACATTTCAAGCATGTGTACGTTAAACCTACAAAGAATCTATCATGCCATGAAGTAATTTGTGCTTCACTGTAAATTCCTAATATAAAATGTACCTAATATTATCCGCAAACATAAACGCCCACGAACGTGTTGTGCTTCATTCAGTCAAGCCGCCCTCCGCCGGGACCATTCGGAAACCATCATCTCGGGTTTCGGACATTGAATAACGATGAAAATTTTAGTGTATCTATAATTATAGGTGATATAATAACCTGGTTCTACTCTCTATCGAGATGCTCTGTCGCTGTTCAGCAGACAAAGGACATACAATGTTTTCATCGCCTCTTTCCCACGGCTGCACTGTCGAACTGATCATTGTATGAAGCAGGCATTTTTCTTCTAAATGTAATAACTCATCAACATCTATGAGATCTTGGCTTGGCAAAAATATGTCCATAAGCAGCTTGTATTTATGGAACTGAAAAGCTGAAGCTCTAAAAGGCAGTAGGAATTCCGTTTCGATAGAATTAGCAGCTTCCTCTATACCATCTAACCGAAGACTGGAAATATAAAATAATATTTACGTACATAACTACTGAAATCTGCTTAAATATACTTATTATAAAAATAAAGTTAGTTGAAAAATTGACAATACTTGAGAGTAGGTACTCTCTGTCAAGTATTTAACCCAAATTTTGAATTAACTATCGGTTATTTAGTTTTTTCTGTGTGTATTTGAATAGCTTTTATTCGAAGCCCAGATTTAACGCCTAACACCAATACCTAGCAAATAAACATAGCAACGTAACCATATATTTTTTTGGACAGGCGAAATATCATTTCTAATATAATAATTAATATGGTACATTGAATATTTACCTCCTCACCAAAGCAGTACTAAATAGTCTCAAATCCAGACTTGTATTACGTTCTAATTTTCTAATAAGCGACAGAAAAACATCCAGTCGATGTGGCGCCCCTAGATATGCTCCTCCATTTCGGTAACAGGGCTGCAAATGCTGAGGAATACTAGGTAATAACACTCCGCAACATACTGAAAATCCAGTGATATAAATTACTCCTAAATACTTAACAGAATTACAGGTAGGTAGGTAACAACGAAAATTTTGGTACCTACTTACATTATATCTAGTTTTTGAAAACTGCATTAGATGTCAAAGAGCATATTACAACGAATTACTCAGATACTTATACCAGGAAAATCTGATTATATGGCGTTCCCCTTTAGCGCAGTAATCAAGGAATTTTCTTCCATGTATCTACAACCAAACTATGGAATTGTGCGGTGTTTCCAGGACAAGACGATTTGGGTACCTTCCTTCAAAAAAAAGCACCTTTCTTAAAGGCCGGCAACGCTCTTGTGAGTCCTCTGGTGTTGCAAGAGAATGTGACCTGTATTAGTACTATCGTATGTCCTCTTATTCCATAAAAAAGCAATGTCTGAGCCTGTGAATACACGGACATCTTAAGGCGAACAATACAGATATACCACTGTTTTGCGACAGTAATCAGATGTTTGTACAAACAATGCGCGCATACTTCGTTCACTACCATGTAATAAAAATAATGTATTAAAACCACTTACTGCACACAAAAACAAATAATAAACACAAACTTTTCATAGTTTTCGAATTAATTTCATTATCACTATGAAATCATTGAAACACCTCACTGCATAATGCTTAAATTCGTTTAGGGAGTGTGAGGTGAGTATAGCTGATTTGTAGAGATAAGATAAATTTTCAATGTAAGTAGGACATACGTGCACTAGGTCATAACAAAAAACAGAAATTTATTAAAATACATTTATTAGAATAGTTTGAATTAATCTAATCACTCAAATTTAATACATTTTTTAAACGAATAATAATAGGTACACGAACTAGTATAAAAGAAGGACTCAGCGGAGTTAGCAAGTGAAGCACCTATATGCTAGTGTGTGTGCAGTTACGGGGTATACCAGTTACACAATTTTTTCTCCCTTAAATAATCATATATCCACAAATACTTTTATGTTATTGTTTTTACAATTTTTCACAGGGCCCGACGGCATTTTTAAAATATTTTATTGAGACGCAAACTGATCTGTCACAGACGAAGACAATTCTCATAATGGCCGACTATCGGCCTGTAGTAGTGGAAGTGTATGCGTGGAGCTATGTATTTACACGTTAATCGGCTTGTTTTGGTGCTACACTGTAATGTAAGATGACACGGAGTCATTAATTTTTTACTAGTCCGTGAATAGGTAGTTAACAATACATCATCTTAAATGGAATTGTCGTTTTTAATTTGACTTAACGTAATTAACAATTTAATTTAACCTGTTTTGATGCATATATACAACGTAATATATATAAATGCATGGAAAATATTGTAACAACATTAAAAAATAGTTTTTGGCAAATAGTGTTCAACCCTAATAATACCCAATAGCGAGACGATTCGACCGCAGGGTTGGCACTTTTAAGAAATATGGATAAACTGTTTGTCTGCATCTCCGAAACTTAGTTTATTACAGTGGTAAAATAAATTTATTCTCTTTCGGTACTCCTATATATTATGGTGTATAATATATCGAATTATAAAGTTACCACAAAACTTCCTTCATTAATTGTCATTTCGTGTTTCATTACTTGCAAAGTATGCTGTTGTATTGAGACTAAAAGATGTTCTTTTAGGCAAAAAATAAGAAACAATAACATATCTAATAACTTAATGTATTAAACTTTAAATTTAAAAATACTGTTATTCAAATTAACCAAAATAACAAAAAAAAAATATTTTACCAAAAACTACTTTTGTGACTAATTTTTGTGATTATTGTTCATGATAAACATTTTTTTAAATATGTGGATTTTCAGCTTATTAAAACAATATTATTGTTTTAAAATACAATATGCTACAACATGCAGCTCTTTTGGAAAATTTTATTACATTTTGTAACACAATAGTTTACAATATTACATAATGTGTGACTCCATCCGCCATTACTACCCGTTCCGGTGGTGAAAACAAATGTGTCTGCCTTTAACTAGAGCCCTTAGCTATATAAATGAACTCCACATCAAAGTGGACATTCTTGGGTGTATGTGGAGTGAACTCGCAAGGGTATTGTTATATGTAGTATTTTATAGTAAATACTAGCTGACCCAGCAAACGTTGTATTGCCGATATTAAAATCGCGAAACAAAAGTAAATGTTGATCGTAGATGGGTGAAAATTTGAAGTTCTTTGTATTTTTTAATGCTGACTCTAATCAAACAAATTTAAAAAAACTGTCAAAAAATTTGGCGTGGACCACCCTTAACATTTAGGGGGATGAAAAATAGATGTTTTCCGATTCTCAGACCTACCCAATATGCACTCAAAATTTCATGAGAATCGGTCATACCATTTCGATGGAGTTTAACTACAAAAACCGCGACATGAGAAATTTATATATTAGATTAGTATGTTTAAGTTTTGTGTATTTTCTAGTGAAATGTATTATTTGTAAAGTAATGTACATATGTTTTGTAATATATTATTGTTATTTGATAAGTTTAAGATTGACTTGCTTGTTGTTTTCATGTATTATTCGTTTTTGTAACTGTCACATTAGGTTTCATGTAATGACCGTTCTACATGTAGTAAATAAATAAAATAAATTACACCAAAACTAGTTTTTCTTACAATAGTGAGCTCATGCATACCCAATCTCTAGTAAGCCAAAGTACCAACTGCTATCCAAGATGGTGGTTCATGCTTAACACCCTCAAGATCAAAAACTTCTATTTTTAATTATCACTACCCACATTTTGTAAGATAGAACATCCTTTTGATTGGATTATCAGTGACACAGTCAATAGAACTGCATAAATATAACTACAGTAATAAGTTCATTTTAAATTGTGAATTAAAAACTAATTGTTTATTATTATAGTGTGAAAATTATTTTGGTAACATTTTGATCGTCAAAATATAACTATTTGAACACACTTAAAAATTAAAATAAATGCAATTTCTTTTGTAAGACCGGTATCAGTTATTATATACAATCTCATTGATAAAATAATTAAAACATAATTAATTCCAATTATCTAAGGACTAATTTAGCTGGTTTTCCATCAACTAGTCTTGCTGTACCATGTTTGAGAGTAAATTCTCTTTTTAAATATGCAAACATTAGGTCTGTGATGAGAAATATTTGTGCAGTAGCAAACGAAAGTGTAACTCCAAAGAAGAAATTTGCATTCGCCGATCCGGAGTAAATCCAAAGGTGCCAGACAGTTGGTCCCAGAGCAGATGTTATTATAAATGCACATCCAGCTATGAATTTTTGCTGCATAACTGAAAATAATAATAATTATTACTATTATTAATTTATTGGGGATATAATATTAGTAACATAGTTGTTACAAAAATATCTGTTACAAAGTATACATTAGAGATGAAACGGATATCCGGTAACTATCCGGTATCCGGCCTATCTGGCGGCCTTAATACTATCCGGCCGAATACCGGATAACTACCTACTATTCGGCCGGATAGGCATCAGGCCAAATTAAATGTATAAAAATATATTTTTAAGTAATTATTTGCTTTATTCAGTTAGTTTCAGTATCACAAAAGAAACATATTTTTTTTTTATTTATATTGACACACTTTTTACACAAATTATCTTGCCCCAAGTTAAGCATATAAAAAGCCTGTGTTATGGGTTACAAGACAACGATATATTTAATACAATATACTTACTTAAACATACATAATTTCATATAAACATACATAAATACATTTAAACATCCATGACTCGGAAACAAACATCCATATTTATCATATAAATGCTTGCACCTACCGGGATTCGAACCCGGGACCTCTAGCTTAGTAGGTAGGATCGCTAACCACTCGGCTATACAGGTCGTAATAAGTTTGAGTTGTAAATTTTTAATTTTAATATGTAATAGAATAAAATTTATTAATTAATTAGTACTCATACTGCACTAAAGGCAAATTATGGTGGATAAATACTAATTTCTCTGCATTGAGAGGTAGCAAGCGGTTTCGCTTCTCTCAACCGAATCTAACCAAGTCTACTCGATTGTCTGTGTTTGTGTGTGCGATACACCAAACGGCTAAGTTCCGCCAGATATCCGGCGGCCGGATATTCGGCTATTCAGCCACATTGTTGGCCGCATATCCGGTATCCGGCCAAACTGCTATCCGTTTCATCTCTAGTATACATTGGTACAAAGTAAGTAACTCAAATTTTACTAGTATTCTGCCTGACACTAAGATTCCCTGTGTCGTGAGGTGCAGTCTCTTCCCCTATATTAGTACAAAAGAAAAATAAAAGAAATTTGCATGTGTGTATATATTATTATTTATGTAATGATTAAATTTATTGAATTGAATTAAATCGAAAATGAAATGCCAATAGATCAATTTCCCTAAACATTGGCAACAGAGTATTAATAGGCTAGGATTTGTGTTGGTATTCATTAATCTTCTTAAAATATCACAACATTATTGTTAACTAAATGGAATTCACGGCATTGATACTTTTTTAACTAATATTTATTACATACTTTTTACTGTAAGTTATTGGAATTTTGTTGTATATCTATCAAGGCAATATAGTCAGCTTGCATGTATTTTTAGGTATTTTTCTGAATAAATAAGTTGTGATTTTGAAATAAAAATACTAAAATAATATAAACCTCTTTAGCAGTGTCTTTAAAATAATAAAAAAACATTAAAGTTGTCTAAATGAAAATCATAATTTATACTTACAAGAAAATAAGGGTTTCCACATAGGCAATAGAGCTAAGTAGAATCCTACATCTCCAATACAGGGATAAGATCGAAATATTGCTGACAAGGTGATTAGCACTGTAGCTAACAACATTGGCTCATTCCTGAATCTGAGCGTCAGAGGCACCACATATAGAACTAATGCATTGATTTGAAATGCACACACAAACAGCAGCCGGAAGTGCTCAAACATTTCTGTGAAGAAATACCAAAATAGCCCAATATTTGGCTTTAAATCTGGTACATTTAAGCTGGAAATAATTAAAGGTAATATAAAATAAATATCACATCTGCTTTTTAAATCTGACTTGATAATATTATTAAATTAATGTACTTACATGAATCCATATGTATTATAAACATAATCATATGAGCCATCCATAATATAAGCTGATATATATATTAAAAATCCCCAGCAGAGTACAAAAACCAATAAAGTTCGTATGTATGAGCATTTGTTACAGCCTTTGTTGGCATCAGCTAAGAGAATAGATATAGGCACTATCAAAGTTATTGGGTATAATGCTTGGTGAGTTGCAAATGCTATACATCCACAAGATATCAGCTGGTATCCAGTCACTGCACTCCACAATGAGACAGACAGAAATAAATTCTGTATAACAGTTGTAGTCATCCCAACACAATTCAGAATAGTGTATGGATTAAATAAAAATACAGATAAAACATACTCTGGTACCTCAGAAAGTTGAGAACCCTTTAAGAGCATAGATTTTGATTCATTTGCTATATCATCTTTGTTTTTCTCTTGATTTTTCTCTAATAAACCAACAAACTCTTTACTTGTTTTATAGAGAAAATAGGCTGTGAGAAGATCAACAATTGTAAAAAACATGGGCATTATGTATGGAGCTTGTTTTAATATAAAGTGAAAGAAAATTAAAAGTATAGGAGACTCATGAAATGAGTCTCCTTCGTAGGGATTAATGGAATTATCATATAAATAAACTCCTTCTATTAGCCTCTTCCATGAGTTTAAGGGTGTAGCAATCTCGACTCTGTTCGAAATTGTTTGCCAATAGTCAGTATGTATCAGCCAAAATCGTACGAGGCCGGCTATAATATACTTTAGTATTACAGCCATTATTAAAAATCTTTATTTTTTATAATTATTGTTTCATTATACTGAAAATATCTAAAAAGTAAAAACACAACCGTTTTTTTGTTCCAACAATTACTGAGGTTTTCAGCCTTCACTTTTAACATTCATTTTTTTTTTTTGGTTCTGTTCGTCCAATGTCCATCTGGACAGGCAAAGGGGTCAAAAGCCCATGCAGCCAAGTCTTCATTTTTATTTTTCTATTCTTCACGTTACACAGCTTGTTCAAAGTCAAGCTAAGTATTTATATAGTCTTCATCTTCAAACATAAATAGTACAATTTCCCATAAAAGTAGTATTTCGTGTTCTTCATGTTTCATTTTCTTCATATACATGTAGGTTCGCATGAAAGGCCGAAGCCAAGTCTTTTATTGATAATATTCTTGTTCCAATTAAGATCAAGCTTAGCCCCTTATTTTTAATAATAAACTTTTATGATATAATACTAAAATATAAATCTCATATACGTTATAAGAAATATATTATACATGAATTATAAATAATAATGATGAATATTAGTTGAATATAATTATAAGAAAATATGAAACTAATTTAAGGTATAACTACAAATATAATATTTACATTTATACATTAAAATTTATATTAAAGTTAAAGTCCAATAATACTTTATGGACAAATATGTTTTAAGTCAGTGTAAGGGATTGTGTCAAAAGCCCATACGTATTTTCAAATTTCGCCTACCGTTGAAACTATAAATTTGTAAAGCGGCACGAAGCAGTCATAAGTTTTCAATAACTGCTGAAGTGAGTGCGGGATGTCTTCAGCATTCTTATAAATATCCAAGATGCAGTCTATCAATGTAAATCTTTGAAGATTATATTGGGGACAGTCAAAGAAAATGTGATCAAGAGTTTGGATGGATAAATTACAGAATTGACAAGTTGGAGAATCTAAAACACCACCGATCTTAAATAAATGAGCACCACTACGAGAATGTCCCAGACGTAACCGACAAATTGTGGTGTAAAATTTTCTGTGTAAGTATTTTTTCTTTTTAACAAACCAGGGAGGAGAGATTTCGTTTTTAATGTCGGCTAACCATTTGCCCTTTGTTTGAACAACTTGTTACCAATAATTCTGAAAGTCTTGCAAGAATGTCCCTTTAAAATGAGACAGTGCATCTGTGTGTGGTATGGGAATATTCAAAGCAGTATGTATCTGATTACTATTCACAATAGATTTAGCAAGATAATCAGCTTGTTCATTTCCTTCCACGCCTATGTGTGAAGGAGTCCAGAATAAAACAATATCTTTTGTTAGGGATAAGCATTGATATTTGTCTCTAATATTGTAAATGATGAAATTAGTTGTAACCTTACATTTAGGATATTGTAAAGCTTTTAAAACACTCATGCTATCTGTTATAACAATCCAATTATTATATGACTGTTGTCCAATATATTCTAGAGCAGCATATATAGCAGCACATTCTGCTGTGTATATACTAGCCAAGGTATTTAACCCACTCCGCAGTTGTATGTCATAAACTGCCATAGAGACAGCAGTATTACTTTTAGATCCATCAGTATAAAGTTGGTTATAATTTTGCCACTCTGACAGCATACTATATACATCTTCCTTATATTTTAATGATTCATTAATAATTATTTTAATAGTTGTATATTTTGAATTATAAGAATTTAAATAACATGGCCAAAGAATACTAGAACATAGATTATGATCACAAGAAAAATGTAACAAATCAGAGATGCCTTCTACTTGATAGTAGGAATTATTGTCAGTTCGGTCAATATAGTCCTGTATTATCTTTAATAGGAGTGGATGATTATTAATAGAAGTTAATTTGAGAAAGAATTTTGTTTGTAGATATTTGAATCTAAGAGCTAGTGGGGGATTCTACTTGTAATGATATAATAGGAGTAGACCCAAAAGCGCCTGTTATGATCCTTAAGCATTTATTTTGTATTTTTTCTAATTTATTCTTTAATGTAAATACTCCACTATAACAAAAGAAGGCATACTCAAAATGGCTACGGACTAATGACTTATATAGTGTTAGCAAGATGTGTGGGTCTGCAACCCAATATGTACCAGCTAATGATTTCAGAATATTGTAGGCCTTTAATGCTCGATTTTCTAATATTTCAACATATTTGTGCCATCTAATATTACTTAAAAACGTAACCCCTAAAAACTTTATTGAATTATCTATTGAAATTTCCTGAGTACCATAATATATTTTTGCATCTCTTATTCTTATAGAATGCTTTGAAAATATTACTACTTTGCTTTTGTCAATACTGACCTCAAGACTAAGATATTGAAAATAAAGCTCCAATTTTTTGAGTGCTACATTAAGATCTAACACAACATTTGATAAATTAAGTCCTGAACTATACACTACTAGATCATCAGCAAATTGGAGGTTAGAAACTCTATTACCCAAAACAATATTTATTTGATTTATGTAGATTATAAAGAGCAATGGACTCAAAATTCCGCCCTGCGATACACCTCTATATGAATATCGAGACCTTTTAATTGGTTATTGACTCTAACATAAAGTTTACGACCATGCAAGAAATTGAATATCCAACTAACTATTTTTTCAGGGACATTTAAGGATAGAAGAATGGATGATAATTGTTCTAAATCAACATTATTAAATGCTCCTACAACATCCAAAAAAAACACCAGCCAATATCTTATTGTCAATCTGGGCACTATGGATGTCAAGACATAAATGCCGTATACTCTCACAAGCAGAACGACCACATCGAAATCCAAATTGATTATTAGGTAAGAGGTTGTTACTTTCAATAAAGTATTAATCTCTGTTTTATTAATTGTTCAAAAATTTTACCAACACACGAGCTTAGTGTGATAGGATGATATGAATCAGCTGAACTAGAATCTTTCTCATGCTTTAAAATTGGAATTAGACTGTCTGTTTTCCATTCTTCTGGAATAGTGGAGTTCTTCCATAGGAGATTTAATATTTTTAGAAACTTATTTAAGTTAGAAGAGTTTAGGAGTTTAAACATTTTATAGGAGAGCCAATCCAAACCGCATGCAGAGTCCTTTCTTGATGATAGACCAGTTTTTAATTCTTCAATAGTAAAAGGGGCAATCATAAAAGAGTTGGTGCTATTTAAAGGATAATTGTGATAATTGTGAATAATTGTCAAATTTGGTACTGTATCTGGAGTATATTTGTGTTAAAAGTTGGATATCCAATTATTGCTAGAGAAACAATTATTATTAGAATATAAGTTCTTAAATTTCGTCATTTTTGTCCAAATCTGTTTCATTGGTGTTAACCTATTTATGGTGGAGCAAAAATCTGTCCAGGATTTACGACGTTCAAGTCTTAATATACATTTTTTCTTTGCTTGAGCTTGCTTAAAATGAATGTAGTTTTGGATATTGCAATTTGATTTGAATAACAGATAAGCCTGTTTGCAGTCTTCTACCACTTTAGTACATTGCCCATTCCACCAGGGAAGTTGTCGCTTTCTTTTAGGTAGATTAGTAATATTGTTACAGTGGAAGTTGGTTTTAGGTACTGAATTTTCTACCGCTCTATGTAATCCGCTAATTATGGAACAGAAGTTATTGTAAGACTTCTGTAGATTACAATTATTTATATCAAATTGTTTTAACAAGTCATTTACTAAGTTCTCATATTGGTCCCAATTTACTATTTTCAGATTACTGTGTGGAAGAATGTTGGATGGAATTGAAGAAGATTCAGTTTCCGACACTACCATGGAAAATTTTGTGATTGTAGGCAAGTGATAGCTGCCCAAAGAGTCCTGATGAACTTGCCATTCACAGCACAGGAATAATGATGATGATACTATTGTTGGATCTAGTCCATTTGGTCTCATCATTATTTAAGAGCATTAAGTCATTATCGTCCATTACATCCATGATGTCTCTACCTCTAGAATTAGTTCTATTACAACCCCAAATGGTATGGTGAGCATTAAAATCACCAGCAATTATTAGTGGTTTTGGAATACTATGCAACAGTCTATTAAATTTAGATTTGTCAAAGTTAGGTACACTGTTGCCAGGACTATAAAAGCTAACAATTGAGATGTCTTTTTGTTTGTATTTAATTTTGATTGCTACATTTTGCAAGGAGTTATCAGAAAATGTTTCTAACTTTTGAAAAGAAATGCCATTTCTAACAAAAATTGCTACACCATTGTGATCATTACCACAATCATTTCTTAGTATTGTATAACCTCTGATAGAAAACTGTATATTTGGTTTAAGCCAAGTTTCTGATATAAGTGCTATGTGTATGTCTTGCTCATAAAGTAGGTTTTGAAGCTCAAGTCTGTTACTCAACAGACTTTGAGCATTCCACTGTACTATGTTAAGTTTGTGACAGTTGAATGTGACGTTTTATTTTTAATTTGTATCGTATCTTTAATAGCTGAACTAATTGCGTGTGAGTTAATGCTAATTCTGTGTTTTATTTAGTGTAATGACTTTTATTATTGATTCTGTGATTAGGTTCATTGCTGCTGGATTGGATAAAATTAAATTAATGATGTCTTGTGTGTTCTCTGTCTTATTGAGTGATGGAAGGTTTGTTGGATGTTTAAATAAATCTGATAATGGTGTTTTACTTTTATTTTTACTATCCAATATCTTTTTTTGTTTTATAGGGCATTGACCTGATACTGCAAGATGGTTACCTTTACAGTGCACACATACTGCTTTGTCAATAGGTATAGTACATTCTTTATATGAATGATTTTCAGTGCAGATTGAGCAACGCTGAGCATTCTTACAGAATTTAGCCAAGTGGTCAAACCTAACGCATCGGAAACACTGCTTAACTTGTGGCACATAAGTTCGCACTGGTAGACGCCACATCTTTAAGTGAACGTAATCTGGGAGTGAAGTAGATGACGCAAAAGTAATAATGACTGCCTGTGTAGGTTGTAATATAAAACCACTATCGGATTCGTTTTTTTTCATTATACGCCGAACAGAAATATTTTTTTTTGTACTTGACAAAGATTTGAATTTTTTTTTGTTGGACATATCAATGGGTACGGAGGAAATCACTCCAGACAATTCAGTGGCACCAGCTGGGATGGACGCCTTAATATTTTGTTCCCTTAAAAATGTCGTGTTGTCTAGGAATGTATTAGCCAAATTGGGTCGTTCAAACACTACTCCTATCTTATATTTGTTGAGTTTCTTAAGATATTTAATGCCTTTAATGAAGCGCGATAAGTAGCTACTAAGAGTTAGCATGTCACGACTACCAAGTGGCTGTTCAGTGACACTCTCTATGAAGACTATAAATTCTTGACCGGCACCTGCGTCTTCCGGATATCGGCGACAATAGTCGGCTACCCTACATGGCAAATAAAAGTCCTCGTGGTCTTCCAAAACTGTACGCGAATCTGAGTATTCGCTACTTTCAGAGGTGAAATCTAAAATAGACTCACCTTTATCTCGTTCCGGCTTGGTTTTTTTCCGCCTTTTCGACATCTCTTAGCACAAAGCTAAATCACTAAATATATAGACTTTTACTTATACTAAACAAATGAAATGATAAACATATACTAATACTTATATACTTTTAAAAAATATGAGGATTATATACAGTATAATAGAAATATTTAATTTTATAGTTAAAAAGACCGCCGTAAGCAATCAAGAGTTCCCGCGCTCTCTTTTAACATTCAATGTCATATGTAAATTTTTTTTTTGGAATTTATGGCCTGGTAAGTCAGTTGTCAAGAATCAAGATCACAGATTACAATAATGAGTAGAAATAATGCCAGCTACTATCTATAATTAGGTATTAGTATTAGCTACTAGCTATATTAATTGTTTAGATAAACTATAAACGCATGTTTTATTACATTATTTAGTTATTTTTTCTTGAAGACAATTTCAAATAAAACAACGAAATACATAGTACCTATGCATGTAATATAAAAATAATAATATAATAATATAATTCATGATCATTTATTTCATCTTATTCAATAATTTGGTTGGATTTTTTTTTACTTTAAAGAATTTTGTTCTTATCATTCAATTTACCATGAAGTACGTACATTCCCACATATGATCTTTACAGTGAACGAATTTTGGATCACTTTTAAAAGAAAATCGAAATAGCTGCACTACCGCTGCTCAAAATAATATACTTAAGTACTTTATAATATAAGATAATTTATATGCCTAGGAAGACTATGACAGGCGAGAACACGTAACTACTTACACGTTTTTTGTAGGGTACCATGCCATTTCTACCTGGAAACCCAGCATCAGGAAGTTAATACTACATACATACATTGTATGTGGAAGAAAGTTCTTCGATATGAGTGCAGGAAAGCCACTCATCCAGATGGTGAGGATGTTATTCCAGCTGTGGCGTGATGTAGATATTGGAAGGCAGCGTCAAGAATCATGCAAAAAAAAATTCAGAACCCTAGATGCGGTAGAAGAAGCACAATGAAGAGAGGTGTGCATCGTGAAGGGATCCAGCTGATTACCGATCACAACTCTTAAAGAAGCGTAGAAGATACGGGTCCAGTATGTTGGACTAATAACAAATTGTGATAAATGTGGTGAGTAAATAAATAATAAAACATATAAAAACCAAAAAATTTACTTATCAATACCACACTACATAATCATAATAAACTTAAGATTTAATGGGAAACAAAACATCGTAGGGTACTTTTAAAAATATTTTGTTGCAAATTCGAGTTCCAATTTTATTCCAATTGCTTTGTGCAAACGGCAGCATTTCTTTGTAAAGCAACCGCCAGTTTTCATTTGTTATTCGCACTCCAAGCTCCGCTGAAAATTAGATGGTCAACGTTTATTATTTATTATAATTTTACTGTCTTATAATTATAATATAATATACTAAAGCCTCATTTAGTACACAACTCACATGAGTTGTGTACTACATGACTACATTTGTGTAGGTACATACCTACACAAAACGAATTATTAGTAGGTAGGTTAAAATTATGAATAAATAATATAAATAATAATGAATTGGATATGTACTTAGGTCTTTACTGTCTGGATTATTGTTGGTAAGAGTTGTTTTCATTGTACCAACATCGGGTCGCATGTAAAATGATGAAACACGTATATAGGTTACACCGTCGATTACTTCTGGAGCGCCATCTACTTTCCACGTATACACTAAGTCAGCTGAAAAGAATAAAAAAGGATGTAAATACTACGTAATACTTAATAGACAAAATATCAATCTTTGTATTTGTGATGATTGATACATTTTTTTTGGATGGCAGGTAACTCTTAAATGATTTTCATTCCTTTTTTAAAAGTTATAAACTGTAAATATTTTTTAAAAGGCTCAAAAAGGAGGCATCAAGAAAAATATACCAGCTTAATAATAGTTTATAATCAACTAATTACTTTAGCCTGAAACACAATAAATAATAACATGCTACGAAAGATGTAGAGTGAAAAGGTGATCACAGGGTATCGATAGACAAAATGATAACGAATACTTAATATACAAAAAGCACAAGCCCGGATAGTTTCCAAGAAGTGTGGTCACGATAATTGAAGTTTTTTTTACAAAAACAACGTATCTAACAAATTTGCTCATTTTTTGTTTCTGGTATCACTGAAATCGTTATCCAATGTTACTTACAAAAACGACGTAATCAACAACAAAAACGCTGGAAAAAATCGGGTGGTTTTACAAAAACCACGTAATTTTTCATACTTTATTCAAAAACGATGTATGTGATGAATTTGCATTGTTTTTGCAATAACTAAACAGATTGACATCTGTCACTTTGAAAGGTTAGGTTAGGTTAGGTTAGCAAATAAAGTGAAGGGTTTTTTGCGGTTTTACATCATGATGGAGAACGAGATTGATATCAATAAAAATAAGAGAAGAGCTAAAAGGCAGAAGAAAGAAGACATCGTAAAATCAAAGAAAGCAAGAGGTGAAGAACACTTCAACCATAAAAACCAGTTGGTTCTAGCTCGTCAAACCGGAGAGGATTGCAGGTTGGTACAATCATTTTGTACCTATCGTGCATTCTGTAAGTCTATCGTCGTTTTTAAGTATTTCTGTTATATTAACAAACTTTTTTTTCTAGGTGCACTCGCTTTAAAATGTTTCTCCAAAACATCTGCAGCTGAGAGACAAAACATTTTGGACCATTTCAACAGTATTGGTAATAAAAATGATCAGGACGCTTACTTGATGGGTCTGATTTCAACGTCACCAGCCGAGCGGCATACCAACAACAATCCCCAGGTATTCCGTATGTCAACATTCAAATATAAAATACGCATTGGGCTGCAAGAAATTCCCACCTGTTTTACAGCATTCTGTAGCATACATGGAGTTGGCAAAAACTGTGTTCGCCACCTGCAACGATTGTTATCAGCAAATGTGGCAGTGCCTAAAGATCAAAGACGAAAACACACTGAGAACAGAACAAAGAAGACACCTGAACCTATACTGAATTTGATAAGATATCACATATCTTCATTCAAAGCAAGACAATCTCATTATTCGAAAAGAGATAATCTTAACTGCTTGTATTTACCAGAAGATTTAACAGTTAATAAAATGCATGAGATGTTTTTAAAATCGTTCTGTATTAATGTTAGCTACATTGTTTACTGGACTGTTTTTCCAAAGGAATATAACCTTAAGTTTGGGTTGCCACACACTGACACATGTGCAATTTGTGATGCTTATAAGCTCAAGATTCAAGGTGCAGCTCTGCCGGAAACTGCCAACATTCTACAAACTGAACACAGCTTACACCTTGCTAAAGCAGAAAAGTTTAGAGAAATAAAAAGAAGCCTAAAACAAAAAGCACAGAGAGGTGAAATCATGTGCTTAAGCTTTGATTACATGCAAAATCTTCCGCTACCCCACATTAGAACTGGCGATGTTTTCTACAGTCGACAACTGTGGAATTTTGTTTTTGGAATTCATGACTTGGTCAAGAATAAAGTTTGTATGACAGTTACTTGGAAACAGAAAGGAACAAAACGATGTGACATCCCTCCTACTCAAGTACTTTAATGAGCATGAAATACATAGTGAAAAGCTGGTACTCATTAGTGATGGATGTTCTGGGCAGAACAAAAATTATGTCATGATAAATTTCTTGTACGCCTTAGTTCATATTTTTGAACTATTTCATTCCATAAAATACATATTTCCAATACGAGGACATACATATCTTCCAAACGATCAAGATTTCTCTCTCATCGGTAGACTAAAGAAGAATAGTACTGTGGAAACTGATGAAGAATGGAATGACATAATCAAATCTGCGCACAAGAATCCTTCACCTTTTGAGGTAAAAAGTGTGAAACATGGTATGTTTCATGATACGAAAAGAGCTTTGGAACCATATTTTCTAAAACAGAGTAAGCCAGCAATGCGTATCAAAGAGGTACATATGGTAAAAATAAAGAAAGATTCTCAGTTTGTTTATGTAAAGTATAACTTTACTGGAGGATGGATAGCAATAAAAGAAATAAGAGAAATTTACCAAGTGAAGTTCACTTCCATCCACTTTATACTTCCAGCTTACCAATAAACCCACACAAAGCCCAAGACCTACAAAGGCTGAAAAGCTTTTTGTCTTCATCAATTAAGTGTGATTTCTATGAAAAAATTTTGAATGGCCACATTGATTCTACTTTACAAGATGTAGATATTGACGCAGAAGATAACAATAGTGGAGGAGAGTAATTTAAATTAGATGTGGGTAAATAATAATAACTAGTTTATAGATTAATAAGTTAGTTTAAAAAGTGTTAAGTAAAAATAAACAAAAATAGTGCCAAAATTATGTTGTCTTATTTAACTTTTTTTATAATTTTCTTGACAAAAACAATGTACATGCAATATTTTTACAAAAATGACTTAACTACTGCACATGTGTCTTCATTTATATAAATAATAAACTATAAATAGCATCATAGTCTAAATGTGACACAATATAACCGACTAGCATAGAGATATTATCAAGTACATTTAAGTCACACAAGAGAAGATTTGTTGATTACAATTAGTTTTTTGCTTCTCCTGTATAATAGTCCTATAAAAAATTGTGTTGTTTTTGTAAAAAACCCGTCAATTTTGCAAATTAATTTTAATTAAGAAGTCATTGTTTGAAATCATAAAAAAACAACCAAGTTTGTTTCCAATTCTTCACACACACAATATTTTTGTAAATTATATTAATTAAGGAGATGTCTTCGTTTCGAAATCACTAAAACAATAAACAAGCACAGCTGTATGTTTTTAAAAACTAAATTAATAAAAAATCACAATGAAAAAAAAATGTTTTAAAATCACTAAAAAAATAACCAAGTTCAATTTGTTGCTGATATTTGTAAATTGTAGTGGAATAAAACAGTTTCTATTTGATTTTTTTTATTATTATTATCTTTGCTTTCGAATAACGGGATTAGGGCGATAATCACTTACCACCGCGGGACTTCCAAGCATCCCATTTATTCTGCATATTATATACGAATAAGCAACTTGCTCAACATCTCCAAAAGCTGTATAAGACGTATTGATAGCATGTACTTACTCATTGTATTATTGAATTCTCCTGTTGCAAGTAGTTTTAAGGAGTTATAACTGCCTCCACCCTCGTATTGACCTTTTACAATTACTTTAGGTGTGAACATGTCTATTTCCAGGTGAAATTTGTCTTCATCAGCTTTCAACCTGAGTGTAATAATTTAAAGAGTTACTTCTAGTTTTGTTTGATTACCCGCTCAGAATCGAACGGTGCCAATAGGCACTAGACACACCCAGAGATCGATGCAGTGCCGTATGGCACTCTTTTACCTCAACCAGTTTTAACGCTTATTACGAGTACAAGATTTTTTTATTTTCCTATGCAATTATGAGCGAGTTTAAAAAAAATCATTTAAACGCGTGCAATATAACATACTTAAAAATTACATAATTATTATTCCGATGATTGGTTGACTTTACAGTACAGCCTGTTCACAGGCGGCTATGTACCTGAATTATGTACCAAATAATTTATTTTAAAATTGAGGTATTATGAAATGCCTGAAAATCCTTTTTAAAAAATGTTTATTACAATAATAGTGATGATAATAACTAAAAAAACAGGTAGGCCCTTAGGTAGATACGTATGGTTGAGAAAAGTAAATAATAAACATAAAAAAATCTAGTTTGTGTGTGCTTCATGTATACTACCTAATATATAGGTATACACGATGTTTTTTCTTTTGTTCAAAATCACAAAAAGATATTATCCTACAATTACCGATATAATTATATAAATATAATTTTTACACAAACGTATTCAGAAACAGCAGGCATAAAGGCCGGCAACGCTCTTGTGATTCCTCTGGTGTTGCACGAGAATGTGGGCGGCGGTGATCACTTAACACCAGGTGACCCGTACGCTCGTTTTTCCTCCCATTCGATAAAAAAAAAAAAAACATAAACGGACATAGTTTAACTAGTCATTAACTGTATATAGTAAATCATTGATTACTAACCTTACATCTCTTACGGTAGATGTACTAAGTCCGATAACGTAAATGTCACTCATAACCATTTTTGCTTTAATCTGAAAGAGAATAACAATATGTTAAACAAGTATGGAAAAGGATTGCTTCATTTGTTTTCCTATCTAAGAACCTAAGTACATATTAGCCTGACCTGTATAAATTCCACTGGACAGGCTGTTACATATGGTTGACAGCAAATTTGTGCCTATTTGAAGCGCCGCTTGCGAGCGTCCAGAGAACTAATTTTGACGTATAATACAAATGGCTGTGAAGAAGTGTCCAATACTCTGAAGTATTTTACATTTTGAAATAATTTCGTTCGTTTTCTATGCTATTTATACTTCAAGAATCAACGTTATAAAGTTCACTTTTTTTTTTGTAAATAATAATAATAATATTGACTTTTACACAAATTATATTGCCCCAAACTAGGCATAGCCTGTACTATGGGTGCAAGACTACGATATATTTAATACAATATACTTACTGAAACATATATAAATACATATAAACATCCATGACTCGGAAATAAACATCCATATTCATCATATAAATGATAGCACCTACCGGGATTCGAACCCGGGACCTTAGCTTAGTAGTCAGGGCCACTAACCATTCGGCTATATGGGTCGTCAATAGTTTCCAACCATATTCTATGTTGTCAACTAGGTTGATATCACTAGTTTAAGCTCGTAAGAGTAAAAGTGCTCTGTGAGTTTAAGTACCGCAGACTCTCGCTACATGGCCAACAGCGCCAAAATGGCGAATATGAACAGGTACAAAAGCACTTTGACTGCCAGTCCAGTGGTATACAAAGTTATGGGACATGAAGGGAAAGTACCTTAAATATCAAAGATAGGCTATTTTCCTGAAAGAAGACTTTATGTTATTTTTAAAAGTTAGTACTTCTGCATTCAAAGGTTTTCTTAAAATTACTTGTCTCGTCTGCTAATCGAACCGACTGAAATGTAAAAAAAACACCCCTACTTTTATGATGCCAATCGAAAGAATGGCCAAAAACTAATAACTCTTCTTAAGTAACATAGTATTTTAAAAGAAAGGAACAACGTAAAATGAATGTTTTCCTACTTGGATTGGTACGAATCGACCGATTAGATGGCCGGCCAGATCCCCGGACCTTACACCATTAGATTTCTTCTTTTGGGGATACGAGAAAGATATGCTATACAAAAAGCGATACGAGAACGTGGGCGAGTTACAAACAGAATTGTGCCATATTATATCGAGTATTCACCATAAAATGATAAGAATCAACAGGCAGCGGACTCATTAAAAGATTGCGATTTGCGTAAGACAAGAAGGATAACATTTTGAGTATTTAATTAATTGATTTACAAAAAAATACCCACTTAATTGACTACTTTCTTTTAAAATACTATGTTACTTAAGAAGAGTTATTAGGTTTTGGCCATTATTTCGATTGGCATCATAAGAGTAGGGGTGTTTTTTTTTTAATTTAAGTAGGTCCGATTCCCAGACGAGGCAAGTTATTTTTAGAAAATCTTTGATTGCAGAATTACTAACTTTTAAAAATAACATAAAGTCTTCTTTCAGTAAAATAGCCTATCTTCGATATTTAAGGTACTTTCCCTTCATGTCCCATAATTTTGGGTCTCCCTGTATAGTAGAGGTCAGTGATATTAGCACTATTATACCAATATTTAAATAAGTTTATTATAAATAAATATTAAAAACTACTTAATAAAATTTTTGCTTAGTTTTCGAAAATATTGGCACGTTTATTATTTAGTTTTTACGTTAAAAACCAAAATTTCATTCATATTCAATTCATCTATCTAAATGTTTATATTTTAAATCTGGTAAAAAATAGTATTCGACTGTATAAGCATCCTGCAGATAATTTTTATGATTATTAATAAAAATAGTTAAAAAAAATCTAAAAAACACGCTTCGGTTGAAAAAATAATGGTTGTAATTTAAAATGGACATTAATTATTCCTGCCGTATAGATGACAAAATTATATAATTTAACAAAAATCTTATTTTGCAAATTAAAAAATGGAATAATTTTATCAAATTAATGTATTGTCCTCAGTCGTCGATAAATCTACGAAGTTTGAACGAAATCTGGGGGCCTACTCCTAAAATCGATATTCGATAAATCGTGGCATTAGTCGTTTCGAATCCTAGTCTTAGTTACATCGTATTCAATGTCGAAACGATGATTGATCGAACGAAACATTATTCGATATTATCGGTCCTACCCCTACTCTAAGTTTACGATAATCTCAACGACACCTTCTAGGCTGTCGATGCTAATATCGTTTCATGTTGTATAGATATGTTTGCCATACAATATACATACTTAATAAATATTTTTGAAATAATTATATGTGATTTACTATTTAACAGGATTTTTTTACTACTAAGTCATTTAAGTCATTTTGTTGATCGTTTATGCGTAGAAATAATGCAAATGGCCGCCTGAGAAATAGGAAGTCGACGAGAAGGGTTTAGTTACTTTTTTTTACATTTTATTATCCGCTAGTTTTGTATTATTTATTAAATTTTAATTGGTCATATTATATTTATTACATATTTTTTTAACGTTTACATTATGTGTTAATGATACCAAATTGGTGGTGCAGAGTCTGGCATGGTTCTTAGCGCCTAAACTATGTTTTGACTTTTGACATTTAACAGCGACGTAGCACAGATAATGTTTAGGTTTGAACATATTTCATTCACACTAACATCGTAAAAAAAATCAAAATATTAGTCTATGGTAACGATAAACGATAAGGAATTCGAACATTTGTTAGAGTAGGGTAGTTGCGATATATTCGGAGTATTATCGTATCGTTCCGAATGTTTCGTTGTCGATTTTGCGAGTAGACCTCCTGGCCGTTTAAAGTGGGTCAACATCGCGCCCAAATGAGTGGGTTACAGACAAACATACATACAGGTGAAGCTAATAAAAAGCGTGTAAAAATAAAGTTTGTCAAATTGACGGCCAAGATCATTTTGTGCAACAGTACCCATGTATAATTTTATTATATTGATTTGGAGCAAGTTACCGAGCGTATTTTGCAATAAGAATAATTTTTGTTGCAATTAGTTCGACTTCAAGGTGCTTTTAAACTTAGCCATTTCTATTCTACGATTCTAGAGAAATAAACATTAATATGCTTTCATAGTCATGGTAGGCCCGTTTGCGATGCCGGCTAGAATATGAGTACCACAACGCACCGTTGTTTCTGCCGTGAAGCAGTAATGTGTAAGCATTATTGTGTTTCGGTCTGAAGGGCGTCGTAGCTAGTGAAATTACTGGGCAAATGAGACTTACCATCATATCGCAAGGTTACGAGCGTAATTGTAAAGCCACTCAGAATTTTGGGGTTTTTCAAGAATCCTGATCGGCACTGCATTGTAATGGGCAGGGCGTATCAATTACCATCAGCTGAACGTGATGCTCGTCTTGTCCCTAATTTCATTAAAAGAAATTGTGGCATTTAAGTTGGTACTTTATTTTCAATAATATTTCATAAGAGTACCAATTGTGCCAAGTTATAAGTAAACCGTTTAGTTGGTACCTACTAAATACACAGTTGCAGACAAAATTTATTACCCTATTTATTATTATCAATGTGAATGTAAGTTTGTTTGTTACGCTTTCACGCCTAAACCACGGAACCGATTTTGATAATATTTAGTACAGTGATAGAATAGAGCTTGAAAAAGGACATAGGCTACCTTTTATTGCAAAAAAAGGAGGCGTTGAAATAGACGATGGCAGTTTGTATGAAAATTCGTCATTATCGAAGATAAAACCATGAAACTTTGTATTGAGGCACTTGATAAGAAATAATTTATAAACATTAGTTCGAGCATTTTTACACTTTGACCTACATGGGGATGAAATAGGAGATTAAAGTTGACCCGGAAATACTATTAAAGAGACTATCCGCAATGACAAGGGATATGCGCTGAAGAGCGCTGCCAGCAGCGGAAAGAGCTGAGAATTTGTATATGTATTATTTGACCTTCGCACGATACGCCACAAGTTAGGATATCATCCCCACCATCTGGATGTGTGGCGGTCCTCCACAGTGCGGTTTCCAAGGAGCTTCCTTCCTCGTACTACGAAGCTGTGGAATGAGCTTCCTTGTGCGGTGTTTCCGGCACGATACGACATGGGTACCTTCAAAAAAAGCGCGTACACCTTCCTTAAAGGCCGGCAACGCTCATGCTGTGCAAGAGAATGTGGGCGGCGGTGATCACTTAACACCAGGTGACCCGTACGCTCGTTTTTCCTCCTATTCCATAAAAAAAAAAATTTGAAAAGTATCCTAAAAGATAAAAAAAATGCCCAAAGTAACTATTCAACGCGGACGAAGTAGCTAGTAAAAGCTAGTAACTAATATTTAAACAATACCAGACTTGTGAATAACAAATATGGAGGCGTTAACTTGATACTTTATATTTGTGGCTGTATATAATTATTCGGTAACATATTATATACCTGTCTCTGTTATGTACAGCAACATCCTGTAAATTGTTTTTTTTCTAAGTTTGAAAAACAATATAAAAACAGAAGTCTATAAAAAGAGGACGTAATAAATTAAGCTTATGATGTTTGGTTTTTGTTTTCATTTTGTCGGATTATATATCGATATTTTTAATTTGAATAAAATTAATGGATAATTTTAATATCTGTTTGGGTTAAGATGATACAACATTTTTTTACTGATAGTACAGTTTTAAAGGTGATTTGAGTAAAGACATTGAAACAGACAGAGATTTGTACATAGCTATGTTATATTATGTACATAGTCACATAAGTGAATTTTCTAGAAACTGTCATAGCCATAATGTTAACACCGGACAATAATACTACCTACAATAAGCAAAAGCCTACTACTCGGCAAGTCGAGAAAGTAAATCTTTTGTGGGGCGATGTACATGCTTTTACAACAAAATCCCAGAAATAGTTCAAAACAAAAGTATTACGATATTCAAAAGAATTGTTAAAGTTCGTGTGGTAAAGGCTGTAACGTAAATGAATTTCATAATGATACCACAGATTGGGAATAGAGCGACCGCCCTCAGGCAATTAAATACTTAATAAGTTTAATAATTGTACGAAATTACTTTGTAACCATATTTTTTATGAGAAAAAGCCAGACCGTTTGTTGCGCCCTTACTTCTCAGGTCAGAGGCATTCTATTTGGAATGGATGGTAGTTTTTGGCTTCCAATAAGTGAAGTCACACTCTATTTTGAATAAAAATATTTGAATTTGAATTTAATAAATCATCATCATCAATGTCTCTCAATCGTCTCTCATTATGCCCTATGCATTTCCGTGATCTTAAAAAAACAGCTTGCAGTTCAAGGGCTAACTGGCTGAGACCCGATCTGGAATAAGAACCTAAAATGATAATAATTATTACTTAATGATGCGTATAACCAATAAAGAAGAAAAAAAGGTAAAATTTTATCACAAGTAAATTATAATTAAGTCAATTAAATACGAATAATCCGATTTTGACAACTCTTAGAAAAATTTGTGTTCTTATGTACGCACGCAAGAAGTTTTATTCATCAGCCTAGCGAAGCTCTCGATTGTAATGAAACGTGTAGTCATTGAAAGATTGACAGATGACAGTTATAATCTTGTAATAAACGGAGATAGCTGAAATCCACTACGTTTTAAGCAACTGTTCGCTTTCAAACTTAACCGAATTATACTTTGTCGCCAATTTCCATAATGTAATTACTACTATTTCAAACTTATGTCAAATCAATGCACGTTTCATCTATCTATATATATATAAAAATGAATTGCTGTTCGTTAGTCTCGCTGAAACTCGAGAACGGCTAGACCGATTTGGCTAATTTTGGTCTTGAATTATTTGTGGAAGTCCAGAGAAGGTTTAAAAGGTAAATAAAAAGGAAAATGCTCCTAAATTAAATAAAAACAACAAATTTGTTTTTCCTTTGATGTGTCCATACATAATTTCTATGAGAGAATTTATTGACGCACGGTTTGACAGTTCTGCTGTGAAACAATTTCATTACGACAGCAGGGTGCATATTTTACAAAGTAATTTTTGATGTTATGATATATTATTGACAAATTCATATAAAAACATTATTTTATTTATTATATACAGGACAATGTCTGTCCGAACAGCAATTCATTTTTATATATATAGATCACATTACTACAAAATAAAGGTACGGAAACAGCGCACTGGTAATTGTTGTTGGTTGTATAACAAAATGGTGGCACGTGACCTATATTATTGTTTGTTACGGCGTGCGTGTGTGTTTTATACTTTATTGTTTTAGCAAATCTATTGCAATCACTAAACTTGTTACATAAGTAATAATTACTCTTTGACCATTTATGGAATATTTTTTCTGAATGCAAATAAATTTTGTAATGGTTGTTAAAAGCAAGCGCAACAAACTTTTTCATAGAAGTCTATTCTATATATTCATATAGTCTATAAGTCAAAAATAGGATCATATGATCACTTTTTGAAGTCGCAAAATATAATATTTACAATGACTTAATGTCTTGCGTTTTTTTGTCTAAATAAATAAAGTCTAAATAATCCATAATTATAATAAATCACGTGACCCAAAAACACTACAAGACTTTAAAAAAATACATTTACTATTTAAAAGCCTATTATTTTCATTGTACCAAATGAATCATTTTGGACAAAGCATTATCAATATTATAAAAGACTGATTTGCGTATTTTAAGCTTAAATAAAAGTGATGTGTCTCTGCGAATAATATTACGTCATTCATTAACGTAGATCAGAAATAGGAATGGGCGAAGAATTGAACCTTGTGGGATACCTATTTTAATGGTTGATCCTAGGTGACGCTTTTCATTGATATAAACTATAAAGAAAAAGAGTACTAGTTTTCTAGTTTCCTGATTACTTGTGTCACGACGGACGCAATCGAATGCCTTAGATAGATCATACACACTTGAGGCATCCATTGAATTCTCCTAAGCATAATAATAAACGAGATCAGTGGAGGACATGTTTAATCCATATCTCGGCAGTGCAAGCAGGCAGGCACCATGTAGATTGTAGACTAACAAAACTAAATATATATTTTGAAATAATCACGAATTTCCACAGAATAACGATAATTTGATTAAAAAACCGCCGTCTATCACATACCTACGAAAATTAGTATGAAATATTAAAGGTAATTTGAAGAGTCATCTATCATATCATTGAAGCAAAGGTAAACCGGTTAAACAAGTCATTGTTTATTGCCTTGTGATTATAAGCTTGTTGGTCATTATATTTTTATATTATAATATGTAGTTGAGGTCAGTATCTCATTACACAATTAGTATTTTAGTAGGACCTTGCAGAGCAGGAACGCAAATTATCTAAATTTACTCAGATATTCTCAATAATATCATAAATGCCAGACTGTTGACGCAAATAGCATCCATCCAAGGCCGTTTCCCGTGTGTGCACTAGGGTATGCTCTAATAATGGCCTTAGATCACTTATAAGTCGAGAAAGTCTGTGACAGCTGTGAAAACGTCGAAAAAAAATTGAAGTTGACTATTAACATCTATTTTGAGCAATGCACGCACACTAACACAAAGTGACATATGAATAGCGAGTTTAAGACGTAGATTGTCGCGCACACTAAAGTACTGGCCTGTTTTCTTCGGTTGTCTAACAGCAAGAGGATCTATATAGACATATCAATTATCTAAGCCTATGGTATAAAAAACGGAGAAGTATAAGTCTGTCTCACACACCGAGGGCTTGGTATCGAAGAAATAACAAGAAGGTATAAAAAAAAAACTGTTACAAATTAAATTTTGTTACCAACATTATTTATAATAATAACAAAAATAAAAGGAGCTTTCTTCCACGTACTACAAAGCTGTGGAATGAGCTTCCTTGTGCGGTTTTTCCGGGACGATACGACACCTACCTTCAAAAAAAGCGCGTACACCTTTTTTAAAGGCCGGCAACGCTCTTGTGATTCCTCTAGTGTTGCAAGAGAATGTGGGCGGCGGTGATCACTTAACACCAAGTGACCCGTACGCTCGTTTGTCCTCCCATTCCATAAAAAAAATAACTTTTCCTTCACGCGTGTTGTGTTACTTTGTTACTTTCCAAATTTCAGGATACTGAGAAATACCCTACAATAAATTTAATTAAAAAATTTATAAGTAAAAAAATATTATTGAAGTAGTTAGGCGTTACTTTTCGAAAATCCATAATTATCCAAATGTTTTGAGTTTTCTTTAGTGTTAATTCCTCGTCTGTTAATGTCTCCTGCCAGAGTTTGGCGAGTCAACATCTCCTGAGGATGCCTCGTGTGGAGGCGAAACACGGGTTTAGAGACAAATATTGGTGGAATTAACATCAACTAAAACTCAAAACATTTCGATTCTTTATAAGTATTTTTGTCATAAAATTTTAAGCGGCTAACATACACAGCTTCATAAAGTTTCAGTGTTTGTTATTGTATTTTAAATAGATTAATTAAAAAAGTATTTCGTGCTTAATTTAACTGGATAGATCATTTTCTATGATTTTTTTTAATAAATACCAACTAATAATACTTACATATCGAAAACAATTAATATATAATTGGCAAAATTAGTAGTAGGTCCGACTCGTTGACTGAGACAAATTTAAAACAGAATTTAAAAAAAAAACTTTTTAAGACTTGACTGACCACCGATCAACTTATCGTGCTTTACTATTAATAGTATGAAGTACTTTTACTTTATTATGGTAAAAATTATAGTGTATAGCTAAGTTTCTAACGATTGTGAACTATTTTTTCTTTTATTCATTTAACTCTGTTGGTGTATACCAAATTTAGCAATTGTACAAACCTCAGTGGTTTTTATTCATTTGAAACCGCAATGTAAAATTTGTTTTTTATTAATAAATATACATAAAAAAGGTAAGTAAAAACTTGTATTTTAAATAATATATTAATTATTATATATTATCATATTGATCTCGGATAGGTTATTTTTATCTTGCATGTCGTGATAGTTGTTTTAATGTTAAATACACACGTCAACTTTATGTAAGATATTTTATTAATAACTTCGTACCTCAACATACCTTAGTACGCTTATGGTTGCCACTTTCAAAATTTAAATTAAAAAAAGAATAAAAAATGAGAAGAAGAAAGCTCTGGATTTTTTGGATGGATAATTATTGTTACAATTTAACAGCACAAAGTTTATTCATTCGAATAATTTTGTTTTATTATATGGTAAGCATTTCAAGGATTAACCCAGGTTTAAAATAACCATTAGTTGTATTTTTTATAACAGTAAGAGACGAGACGAGCAGGACGTTCAGCTAATGGTAATTGATACGCCCTACCCATAACAATGCAGTGCCGCGCAAGATTATTGAAAACCCCAAAAGTTCTGAACGGCATTATAACTGCGTTCGTCACCTTGAGACATAAGGTGTGAAGTCGCATTTACGCAGTAATTTCACTAGCTACGGCGCCCTTTAGACCGAAATACAGTAATGCTTACACATTACTGTTTCACGGCAAAAATAGTCGCCGTTGTGGTACCCATAATCTAGCCGGCACCCGATGCAAATTAGCCTCCCACTGGAAATTTCATGGGAGATATCGCGAAACGGCATTTGGGCAGAAGTATCGGACAGGATCGTTTGTTTCATATTTAAGCCAGAAGATAACCTAACATTACCAAGCAAATAGTGCGAAGACTACATACTAAGCACCATTTGTTAGTCAGAGATCAAGCTGTTCGGAGAAGATTCTAGAAGCCGGTCTTCATTCTCGCCGACCACTACTCGTACAAGTTCCATCATTACGACGTGGCAATCGCGGACGAAGACTTTGTGGACTTAAGAACATATAGAATGAACTGACGTTCAATGGTTACTCTACTCTTAATAGATCTTCTGAATAGTCTCGGCTAGGATGTCATGCAGATTTATGAAGAGTAAGAGTTTGGCGAGATTCAGGTAAGCAAAGCCGACTCCAACATCCAAAAGAGGAGCATTCCTTTCAAGGTGGTACAATAACGGTTTGGGTTGGAATTCGCGAACGAACGAACCAATCTAATTTGGATTAGAGGAAACATGACTCCATATAAATCTTCCAGCATTCTTTTTTTTTATATTCTTACAATAAAATAACCATAATCTATCCATGCTGTCCAATCACTTAGATATTCAGCTGGGTTGGGTAAGTAAGTTGGGTTGACGACAGAGCCATCTTTTAATAAAACATTTAAATTTATTTATAGATAATGCCTGAACAGTGGCTGGGACTTTATTACAAAAGTGTATACATTTACCCTTAAAGCTATTATGTATGTTATGAAGGCTTCTAGAATTTGTTACAAGCAATGCCTTATTAATAATTAAAATCACTATTAAGAGCAAAATGTTAACATCAGGTGTGGAAATTCCGTTAATAAATTTAAAAATAAAACCGTAATTGTTTTCCGCGTCTCATTTTTTAATGTTTTATCTTATTAAGATCTAAACTGTACAATGAGCAAAAATCCAAGACCATTGTAAACGTAATAAAAACATTCAAAACGACCTGCTAGTTATTGTTTTTTTCTACTGTACAATTAAAGCATAAAATAAGGTTTTATTCCATATAGTGTATCGTTCACTTAAGAAATGAGTAATGTATAGAATTCCTGAAAATTAGGTAAATGTGATATATCCTTAGATAAAGTTGATGTGTGTATATTCGAGATGAGATAGATATTTCATAAAAATCTAATTTAAATTAAATTTAAATTAACAATAAATAGGTAGGTGTGTAGTCGAAGTACATGAATATATTAACTACTAGCAATGCCCCGCGGTTTCACTCGCGCAGATACCGATCTCGTGTTAGTGGAAAATCTACTATAGATTTATTTATGTTAACATAAATTTTTTATTTCGCTTAGTCATTATTTTATTATTGCATTATTTTCTTTTGATTTTCATTTTTTATTTCCTTTAGTATTTTACAGGTATTGAAATAGTCTTTAAAAAAATATCATTTAATGGGGTAAGATACAGAGTTATGAATAATATGATTTGATTATTGTCGGCACTTTTATCAACTTTTAAAATATAAAAAGGAGTTATAGTATTGGCTTAACTACAGTACTAGTTCGACGTATGGTATCAAGGACTTTTTTGTAGATATTGATACGTTCTAGAATACTGTAGAACATTTCTTTGTTCTATCATCAATAGCTCTATAGCAAAAGATGACAGATTTTTTATGACAATTTTTTTCACACCCGGGTTTATATTATTGTATTTTCATTAGGGATAACTATTTTTTTTAAATATAATATACTCTATGTCACTCAGAAAAGCTGCAGCCTTCTAATGGTGAAAGAATTTTTGAAATCGCTCCAATAATTTTTATGTGAAAACATTACAAACATACATACAGAAAGGCAAGTGTCTCCTCTTTATAATATTAGTATAGAAAAGAGGTACGTAGCTTATATTTACACTTTTGTTGCAAAATGCACAAAGTTCATTTTACCCCTATCGGCGACCTTCTCAACACTTGATAAATGCTGTATTTTTAGTCAAAAGTTTACTTAACGTATCGAATATAATAATACCTACTTTTATTTAAACGTTCTCAGGTACCTACAGATTATTTTCTGACGTAACGTTATAGTTAACTACATAGATAGACACAGCATAGATAATTATTGTGTTGTACCTACCTACAGGAAATAAGACCATAATGCATGACCGCTGTATTATTAATTATTATTAGCATGAAAACTTGACAAGATGTCCACAGTAATAATGGTAATTGGTAGTTATAAAAAAATTATGGCATAAAAACTGATGCATATTTTGACGATTTTAATGCCGTATGCTTCATAAGCTAATGTAACAGTAGCGAAATCCTACAACATTATTTTTACCATAACATAACATAACCTACATAATAGGTATTCAATAATTTTTATTCAAAATAGAACTTTTAATCACTTATATGAACGTCAAAAACTATCATGCATTCTAAAATGTATGTCTCAGAGCTGATCGCGCAAGTAACTAAGCGGGTTTCTTTTTTTTTATAAGATTTAGTTTCGTTAAATTTATTATATTTTAAAATAGCTCGAGGACGGCCGCTCCATTCCAATCTGTAGTATCATTAAGAAAGTCAGTTATATTATTTTAACCTATAGCCACATAAATGGTTTATTAGCAAATCCTTCGGTATTTGCCTAATACGAATTGAATCAATTTGTGTAGATTTTTTTTAAACTGTCCCTTGACAGAGTTTTGTCTCTTGAGATGTTTTAACTCGGTGCTGCTAGGAGGTCCGACTGAGAGGGAGACTTACTAGCCTACTAGGGCTTAGACCCTAGGAGGCATTAGTACTAGCGTCAATCAAATGTATAAGACACATATCTCTTCTCTTCTCTAATATGTATCTACTTACCATACCTATACATATACCTTTTTATGAAAAATCACTAACCAACCACTAAAACAATTTGTTATTAATATAATAACTTCTGGGGAAGTGAGGGTTTCCCCAACTGAGCTAACTGTTCGAGTGACGTATCGTAACTAAAATCTTGTATGCTTTGTTCAACTCTCAACGGAAGGCGAGTGGTCGCGGGTTTGAGTCCCGAGTTTAGATTTGCAAGAGCGACATCTCAAGTCAATATCCTAATATGCAAATATTGGGATTGAGCAGGTTATCAACTGTAAAGTAGATCCTGTAGATGAAGAAACAACCAGAGAGTTGAACAAAGCATTCAAGATTTTACAACGATACGTCACTCGGATGGCTTAGTTGGAAAGAGCGCTCGCATGGAACGCCAGAGGTCGCGGGTCCAAATCCCGCATCGTCCATAAAATTTTTTTTTCAGTTTTATTTGTACCACAAAAACATTACCAATGAATGACATTTAAAAAGAAATAATTCGACATTTGAATTACCTATTGGAAATAATTTATAATTAACTTGCTACCCATCGCTTTGCTCGCGTTAATATCCTTAAATATGTGTCAGTTATCATTGAAATGAGAATAAGATACCATAATTTTTTTCCTCACCAGGATCCCATAAGCATTTCATAATAGTCTATCTATAGATTTGATCATCATAATTATAGTGTTTTCGTCTATTTATGAGATATATTATGTACTCTACTCGCCTACTAACGTGACCTAACCATTATCGGTATAAATACCCACGTGAAAATATATTGTGTTCAGATTTGTTATAAAACATAAGCGCATAAGAAATAAAATCTCACATTGTAACTCTGCATTTTTAGGAATCAGTTGTAATTTGTAATTACCACAGCGTGCATTACGCTGGTCAAAATGTAATTAAAAAGGTAATTTTTTTTAATTTTTGTTAATAGTTTATGTGATTATTATCTAATGAAGTACTGATATTCCATAGAGAAATACTAATAAAATTCTTACCTGATTGTTGTTATATTCAACGCGTAGTTCTTTTTGAAGGAAGGGGTCCAACGGAGGCACACCCAACTCCTTGTTTCCGTCTATCATAACCTTCAAAGCATCTTGCACAGCATCCACCAAACACTCGTTCACTTCTAATGAATTTCTTTCGCAGATCTTAAGATATTTTTCTGCGTAACAATGTAAAACAACTTGACAATAATGTTAAAGTAATAAATTGCTGTTTCTAAATTCACATGACAGTTAGAAATAATAATTTACGCTTGTTATACGATATTATTAATATTATTGATAGAAATGATAAAATAAATTAAAATAATTTTGAATTATAGATTAATAAGTCAGATGTTAAAAATAACGTACCTATGTTTATAACACAATAACAAGATGTTATTGTTAGTAATAAAACAGAAACGATTCGTATAAACATTGTAAATGAATTATGATTACGACAAAGAGACGACGAAGCGCTTGGAAGTTTCACAAACGTCTCACAGGTCGCGGCATTAATTTTGCCGTCTACCTCAGTGGTATTACCAACAGCTTGTTGCATCAACCAACTCAATGTCAACAACTTGAACTGCAGAATCATATTACGTCAGGGTAGAGTTACTGCAAAACAATATATCATGGCCTTATAATATACATCAAAAATATAATAGGCATTTCATTGTTTTAATTTTTATTAAGCTTCTTTGTTTCGGGTTAGGTTGGATTTTAATTAGGGTCTACAATCTTAATCTTCTATTAAGTTTATTTTAACTCGAGCACTGGAAAGTTTTTAATATATTTCGTCATGAACCTTTAATTTTAGAATATAAATATATATGTATATAATCTGAATCTCGGAAACGGCTTCAACGATTTTAATGTGGTATACAGGTAGTTTCGGGGGCGAGAAATCGATCTAGCTAGGTTTCAATTTAAGAAAATGTAGTTTTATCCGTGTTTTAATGAGAAACTGCTACAATTATATTATAATAATAATAATAGCTCAGATGGCCTATTTGTTTTTAAATTGTTCAAGTTTTGTTGAACTTTCTTAAAAATCCGAACAACGCTTGGTCGTCCAGGTAATAGGTATTGATATGAGGAATTCAGCTTATGTCAATATCAGCTTATGTTTTTCATCATAAGTATTATTATATTTTCCACATTACCTTCAAGTCTCTGAAACTCAATTTAAAAACTAAGATTAAATCAAAGTTCAAGTTCATTTTAATGTTCTATTATGTTTCACACACATCAACATGTTTTTTGATCAGCTATGAATAAATTACACAGATCTACTATAACACGTTTCATTGAAATATCTAAGGTAGAACCGTTGATTCTCAGCACGTTATCCCCTGTTCGATCCACGCTCGCCACCTACCAATTTGTTTTCAGTATTTGAATTCAAATGTTCTTCTTTTCTTGTGATTCCTCTGGTATTACAAGTGTATTATTTCTTCTTGTCAGTCGTTTCCCTCACTGTCTTGTCCACTAGCTGTCGCCATTGGTTGCGTTCCGTTGCCTCATGTATTGCAACATTCATGGGCACCTCCAGCCTCTCGGTCTCTTTCCTTCTACCTTCCCTGTCACCATAAGACGCTCCAAATTGTTGGCATTTATGCGAGCAATGTGGCCAAAGTATCGCAATATTCTTTGCAGGCAGAATACTAGTGTATAGGCCTTGATCAAATACCATCAGGTGACACGTATGTATGTTCTCCTCTATCCTCCTCCTTTGTGCCTCCATAAAGAACACTGATTTTGTTAAGATTACAATGTTCTATGTTAATTTTGTGAAGTTCTAAAACGTTAATAATTAAAATAAGGTTTACAGCACTTACAGCTAATTAAGCATTTTGTTCTCAAGCATCGAATGAACCGCCGCTGTTGTTGGAGATCAAGTTATCTTCGAACGGCTCGATCACTTGGCTCGGTGTTGCGTATAGATTCCTTATTATACCTTCCCTGGGGTTGACGCGGGCATGACCAGCGGTGACTACTTACCACCAGTGGGAGGCTCCTTTGCACCGGATGCCGGCTAGATTATGCGTAGGAACCACAACGGTGCCTATTTCTGCCATGAAGCAGTAATGGGTAAGCATTATTGTGTTTCGGTCTGAAGGGCGCCGTAGCTAGTGAAATTACTGGGCAAATAAGTCTTGAAAACTTATGTCTCAAGGTTAGCAATTGTAGTGCCGCTCAGAATTTTTGGGATTTTCAATAATCATGAGCGGCACTGCATTATAATGGGCATGGCGTATCAATTACCAACAGCTGAACTGTCCTGCTTGTCTCGTCCCTTATTTTCATAAAAAAAAATTCATCACGCAACACGTACGCTTACTAGTTTAGCTTATGGTTATACCTATTCATACATAACATAAGGAAGAGCTACTCGAATAATACCGACCTGACTGCAAAGTTGTTATTTTAATAATACAATTTATCATACCAGTTGTATGTAATGTGCGATATTATCATCTTCCTACTAGTAGTACATTACATATGAAGCAGATTGTAATTTATAAGGCAGATAGCAATTATATCAAATTCAAAATATTTTTTCATTTCTCATACTCGGAAAGTAATGTTGTTTTGATGTGATTATTGGGTGGAAAATGCTGCTTCCCTCGATAGAGAGAGAGAGAAATAGTAGATTGTTAACCGAAGGTCTAAAGAATCATTTCCCGAGGCTATAGTCCGAGTAGGAATTGATTCTTTTGTTCTGTCTAAATACCTTGGAAATGATTCTTTCGACCCCCGGCTACCAATCTACTATTCTGCTGTGTCGTTATACTGCAGAAGTTGTGGTTATTTTAAGGTTAGCTAAAAAGGCTCAACCACAATAGTTTCACGGCCGTTTTAACAATCATCTGTTTAATATAGGTGTCACCGATAGTCCCCTGTGCAGGGTCTACATGGAGGAAGAAGACACGAACGCACATGTCATTCTGTAGTGTAGGACTGCACCCCACCACGCAAAATAGTCGAGTCGCAAAAGTAGCCCGTAATTGCCAGGGGCGTCCATTGGTTTTCTAGCAAGGTTGGCACTGTAGATCTAACTAATTGCGCTTTTGTCCGATAGTAGGACATAAGTTGTACCTAGTATGAAACGCTGCTTGCTTCGCATTGTCTACCGTAGTTAGTAAATTAACTTTAACACTAGTGCTACATTTATTTAGGTTCATAACGAGGTAGGCACTGCCTTATTGCCTATATGATATGCACGCCTCTGGTAATTATTGGCCTTACCTTAATTTTCCTGCCGCCTAATTCTACCTTCGCACGACACGCCACAAATTAGGATATGATCTCCACCATCTGGAACTGTGGTGGTCCTCCACAGTGCGGTTTTTAAGGAACTTTCTTCCACGTATGACGAACCTTTGGAATGAGCTTCCTTGTGCGGTATTTCCAGGACGATACTATCTAGTACCCATGTACACTTTCAAAAAAAGCGCGTACACTTTTTTAAAGGGCCTTCATCGCTCTTGTCCTTCTTCTCTTGTTAATTTCTCTGGTATTGCAAGAGAATGTGTGCGGAGGTTATCACTTAACATTGTTTGTTCTCTATTCCATAAAATAATAATTATAATAATTACCCAGAAGAGCTCTGCTCTGTGTTCTGCCCCCAACGAACTGGCTCCTCTCACTTGTGTTGTGTATTTACTGCGAAGGTGATAGAGTCTAACAGTTAGATTAGACAGATTAATCCCAGTTAGACTCTAACTGGAATTAAATCTCCAACACTCATTTCGCTTTACCAAGTTACTCGGTATATTTTCTTTTTTTCTTGTTCGAGTTTATAAAAAGATTCAGTTAATTTTAATTGTATTTTAACATATTGATGTATGTCTGTAATCTGTAACTATCTTAAATTTGGTTACCTTAACTTTATACTAAAGTATCTATCCCTACTCTGTGGCTTAACTTTGACATATAAAAGAATTAAAACTTATCGAGGTAGCTTTACAAATATCGTGTAATTCATTGTTACCGACAGTGTAAACATAGCAATCGCAAACACACTAATCTTGTACTGATGAATTAAAACAGGAGTTTTATTATTTGCCATATTATATCTACGATCCGAATGCATCTGTTACTTTGTCAGCTTAACTTTATATACAACTATGTTTTCCTACTCTGTGGCTTAGTTTACACACAAAAGGATTAAAACTTATTGAGTCAGCGATACAAAATATATCGCGAAAAACATTGTCACAGACACTGCAGCTGTAGACATAGGAATCGCAAACACAGTAATGTTTGCAGATGAATTTAAAAAGGAGAATTATTATTTAGTATAAGCTGATGTTCTCATATTATACTTACAATCCTAATGCATCTGTAATTTGGTCAGCTTAATTTTACACGAAAGTAACTATCCATACTCTGTGGCTTAACTTGACATAAAAAAAGATTAAATCTTATCGAGGCAGCTATACAAACGTCGTGTAATTCATTGTTGCCGACAGTGCAAAAATATCAATAGCAAACAGTCATTTGTGCTGATGAATTTGAAAAGGAGTTTTATTATTTACCATATTATATCTATTATGCGAATGCATCTGTAACTTGGTCGGCTTAACTTCTCCTTCTAGTAGGCTAAATACATAAGTGTAAATCTATAAATTATAAAGGTTTTATTGTTACTTATTTATTTAAAAAGGTCATGTTGTCAATTATTCTTACGGGCTAGAGTAATAAAGTCTAACAGCAATATAGTATAAATTGTAATTTTTTAGAAGGATGCAAACATTAATACTCGTGAAGTTTCTTGCACCGATTCTTCTCTCTCAGAGCGCCAAATTTTTTTAGTGATTTAATTGACATAATGTATGAAGAAGATAAGAGAAGAATTATGATCTTGAGCGGCACTGCAAGGGCTTATCACTTACCATCGCGTGAACGTCTTAGCTACGATTTCACCAATGACAATTCAAACTGAGTTTAATAAAACCCAGTTTTACCTAAACGAGTTCAAATGGCAGTCTTGATCTCGATTAAAAACAAAGTGATTTCACCAATACCTTTTGAGCGTGTTGACGTAAACTTATTATACATGTCATAAACAAATGACTACAGTTTGATACATCAAAAACTTGTCAATTTATGTTATATACAACTATCTTTTCCTACTCTGTGGCTTAGCTTACACATAAAAAGGATTAAAACTTATCGAGTCAGCGATACTAAATATATCGCGAAAAACATTGTCACCGACACTGCAGCTGTAAACAAAGCAATCGCAAGCACAGTAATGTTTGCCGATGAATTTAAAAAGGAGTTTTATTATTTGGTATAAGCTGATGTTCCCATATTATACCTACAATCCTAATGCATCTGTAATTTGGTCAGCTTAACTTGACACGAAATTAACTATCCATACTCGATGGCTTAACTTGACATAAAAAAGATTAAATCTTATCGATGCAGCTATAGAAACGTCGTGAAATTCATTGTTACCGACAGTGTAAAAATAGCAATTGCAAACAGGAATTTGTGCCGATGAATTTAAAAAGGAGTTTTATTATTTGCCATATTATATCTACGATGTGAATGCATCTGTGACTTCGTGAGCTTAACTTTATATATAATTATCTTTTCCTACTCTGTGGCTTAGCTTACACATAAAAAGGATTAAAACTTATCGAGTCAGCGATACAAAATATATCGCGAAAAACATTGTCACCGACACTGCAGCTGTAAACAAAGCAATCGCAAGCACAGTAATGTTTGCCGATAAATTTAAAAAGGAGTTTTATTATTTGGTATTAGCTGATGTTCCCATATTATACCTTCAATCCTAATGCATCTGTGATTTGGCCAGCTCAACTTTATACGAAAGTAACTAACTCTGTGGCTTAACTTGACATAAAAAAAGATTAAATCTTATCGAGGCAGCTATAAAAACGTCGTGAAATTCATTGTTGCCGACAGTGCAAAAATATCAATAGCAAACACAGTCATTTGTGCTGATGAATTTGAAAAGGAGTTTTATTATTGGCCATATTATATGTACTTGGTCAGCTTATCTTCTCCTTCTGGTAGGCTACATACATAAGGGTAAATCTATAAATTATAAAGATTTTATTGTTACTTATTTATTTAAAAAGGTCATGTCGTCAATTATTCTTATGGGCTAGATTAATAAAGTCTTACAGCAATATAGTATAAATTGTAATTTTTAAAAGGATTCAAAGAATAATACTCGTGAAGTTTCTGGCACCGATGCTTCTCTCTCAAAGCGCCAAAACAGAATGTATGAAGAAGATACGAAAAGAACAAGAATCTTGACCGGCACTGCAAGGGCTTATCACGTATCCTCGCGTGAACGTCTTAGCTACGATTTCAAGAATGACACTTCAAACTGAGTTTAATAAAACCTAGTTTTACGTAAACGGGTTACTAGTTTGTATTTTTTCTATGTATGTCTATTCTAGTCACTGGCTGAGCTATTGGATGCCTTGATGTTGCCGGGCAGTGAATGTCTTGTGAAACCCCTGGATGGTTTCAAATGGGGGGAAATGTTGCGGCTTCAGAACAATCCCTTATACTTGTCCTGAAAGCCATAAATTCAATCCATTTCAAACTTTCCCTCCTTACATGCACATCCGTGATGTGCGCCTTCTGGCGAACTGTCAAAACATAACTCTTAATGGCCGCGTGCGTAACCGCATCGACGCCCCCTAAGGAAAGTATAGAAATCTAAGGTTTAAGATCGATCAATTGCCTGGACTATGTACATTCAAGTTATAGTGCTAAGTCTACCAGTAGTTATATATGATTACCAAAACATTAAGTATTAGTGACGTGTGAATTGGCAAAAGAGGTGTGCTCCTGACCAGTGAGTATTCCTTCCAAAACTTCCAGCTTTGTAGCCACTATATTTGTTCTTATTTGAAGCCAACTAGGTTTTGATATTCTTTGTTTCGGTGGCTTAGGTAATCTGAAATATATCTAACACATGCACCAATCCATACAAGTGTTCATGTGCCAACATAAATTCTGATCCATTCGAGCCATGGATATTATTTTAATTTAACTTGATATATTTACAGTCCAACTAATTTTATTATATCAAGTGTTATTTTTATTTAAAACACTGATATTACTTATACTGATTTTGTTTTATTTGAAAGTAACTCATTTATTTCAATTATAACCCGCTTAAATTGAATGCTTGTATTTGGCGCATGTATAACTCAGACAGAATGACATTCTTATTTTGTCGTCTTATACCATCGCTAACTTTGTTACAAAACTTCCAGTTTAGTAGCCACTATATTTGTTCTTATTTGAAGCCAACTAGGTTTTGATATTTTTTGTTGCGGTCGCTTAGGTAATCTGAAATATATCTAACAAATGCACCAATCCATACAAGTGTTCATGTGCCAACATATATAGTTATAAAGCTATGGTATTAGCTCAGTAAATATACATTAAAATCACAATAATTTGCATTAAGACTTTATTGGAAACAAAACATCGTAGGGTACTTTCAAGAATATTTTGTTTGAAAGCTCTGTTCCAATTTGATTCCAGTTGGTTTGAGCAAAAGGCAGCAGCTCTTTATACAGCAATCGCCAATTCTCGTTCGTAATTTGCACAGCAAGCGCGGCTGTAACATAAATAATAATAAATTAAAAAACACGCCATGTAATGTGAGGTTATATTATGTATATTATTAAAATCACTTGAATCTTAAAATATTATAATTAGAGCGCTTTCGCACTACGTCCGATCCGTATCCGTGAAAACACGGTCCAAATTAATATAGTAAGAACTATTTCTATGGTAGTTTACGCACTAGACCCAGGTTCCGTCATCCGATTTCTTTCCGTCAACCAATGACGTTATACACATAGTCAACCGTAAAAATAGAAATAGTTCTACGACTGCACTGGACCGTTTTTCACGGGTACGGAACGGATTCGGATCGGTCGCAGTACGAAAGCGCTCTTAAAACATTTATAGCAGTACCTTCTGTCGGTACTACAGATTATATAATCTACAAGTCATATCATATAATTAAAAAGCTATCTTCTTCTTCTTATCGAGTCGACGGTCACCTCAAATACGGGCAGCCCAAAAAGCCGCAACCGTGATAGCTCGGTCGGTAGCCTCGTGTAGCTCCTCGTTCGTGCATGTTGTCGGGCACGCAGGGCACCCAGTCATGTGCGCAACGGTCTGTCTCGGATGACCGCAGATGCACTCCGTATCATGTCCAGAGATGAAACCCCACCTCGCTAAGTTTGCCCTAGCTATGAAACGTCCGACATATTTTTTTTTAAGAAGATGCAAATGGGCAAGAGGCTTACCGGATGGAAAATGGTGAGACTGCCCGTGGACATCCGCAACACCAGGAGTCAAGAGATGAAAACTGATGTCACAAAGTGGCTGTGCGAGGCAAGAAGTGTTTCGCAAAAACGTGCGGTTGTAGAATTTTATCAAACTAATTAACTTAATTAATTATTAAATTAAAGACTTACTTAAATCCTTACTCTCTGGATTTTCGTTGGTAAGGAGTGTCTTCATTTTGCTAATATCAGGTCTCATATAAAAGGACGTAACCCTTACATGAGTAAAGCCGTTGATTATTTCAGGTTTTCCATCTATTTTCCATGTGTAATCAAGGTCATCTGAATGAGAAAACGAAATTGATGATAACAGCATAAGTTATATAATCTACGTGTCCTAAATGCGGTTGCATATGCAGATTAAAACCGGACTTCCAGGTTTTACACACACAATATACCTAGTCTTGCCATAAATACTGAAACAAAGAAAAAACAAAATTTTCTATTAGAAATAACATTTATTACGTTTACAGTGTGTTAGTGTAACACATAAATATAAAACAATTTAAAATATAAAAAGCTTATTGGAAGTGGTCTCCATTGGCTGTAATACAGTCAATGATATTATGTATATTATACAATAAAGAGTTAGATATCGCACTAGCGCGCGCAAAATGTTGCAGACAAATTCAGACAATAATTGTTGTAATTTCATTAAGTCGGCTAATAGCAGCGAGCTAAGCGGAACGTTTTCGTGGCGTGACAATCATAATCTAAAATGCCAACCTGTGTGTTAAGAAAATGTAAAAACTATGTTTGCAAGATATATATAAAGTGAAGGTATTTCATACGAAATTATATAAAAGAACGTCGTATTTGTATTTTATTACGATTTTATTTCTTATTTACAAATAAATCTCGAATTATTAACGTGGTGGTTCGAGCAAGATAGAGAATATGATGTCAATTGCAGCGCGACAAGGACAAAAAGTATGTGTCATAGATTAATCAACCAGAAGTGAAATCGTAGGCAGAATACATAGCGTTCGTAACCGCTTGATTGCGGAACTTGAGTTTTCTTGTTAGTTAATGAACGTCTTTCTTAAATAATATTATGATGATTATAATAAGTTCTGGCTTTCAAAGTCTTATAATAAAGGTTGTATAGAATGAGATTAGTAATAGCAGGCTATTTGATATTTCGGTTTTGTTTTGATATGTCTGTATGTTTTTTTATAATTTTATGTACAAATAATTAAATCATCAATATGGCTATATATTATAATAAATATTATTATTATTTTTTAAATCAATAACACCTAATTTACCTAATTTAAATGTAGTTTTACTACTTTATAACTTTTATTACATGAACTCATGAATTAATCGTATTTTACGCATAAATCACAGTGTACGGTAAAAAATCATATCTGGTGAATGATTCTGTGTTTTTGCTATGCAAATACGAAGCAATTAGCAAATTAGACTTATCTCTTTTTCACTTGCGATACTTGCATTTACTATCCTTCTTTGACGTGTAATCGTAATGTAGTGTGCTATTGCAATGTTAAATTATTCATGTGTGCGTTTGTGCATCATTTACAAACACCGAATGTTGTCTAGGTAACCTATCTATACTTTTAAATATCATTTAATACAGTCCTTTAAACGCCGAGACTAGTTATCAATCACGCACTCTTTCTATGGGAAAATTTCGTCACTTCCCATCGTACGGATTGTTTAAGGGACTCCAAATTATCATGGCATTTTTTTTAGAGCAGATATTTTCCTGTCACAAACAGAGGAGGTCTCACTGTACCTACTAGCCCGGTACACAAACATTTTACTAATACCAAGCCTATGGAGAGTTTTAAAAATTGCATCTGGCTCCATACATACTTTGTGTAGTGCAATAACAGCGATTCGGTTCTCTTTATCACCCCACTCCATTATCGCAAAATATTGTATATACAATGTATCGGCGCCAAAATGAGAAAACTCAATGAACAATCATACAAAAATCACAGATTCCAAATTCAAATGTAATATGTTGTTTATTTTTAATTGTAACAGTATTTAAGGCCAGACTAAGTAATTATACAGCGTGGCGTTGTAAAAGCGGATAGAGCTATCTAACCTCAATCGTAAAAAAATAATTCTAAAATTTATAGTATATAATTTAAATTTTCAAACAAAGAAATATATATATATATATATATAATTTCTAATCACCCTTAGTGTTCGCATAAGACGGCACGAAGTACGTGTCGGTGCCTACACTAGCGCGCGGCTACTAGATTTCTTACAGGCTGTTTCGAAATGATATTATGGAAAATTGATTTTTTTAGGTGAATTATGCCTTTTTATTTTTGAATATTTTTTTTATGATTACGGTTAAGTAGTTCTACCCGTATATTTATTTAATGTCGCAATAAAAGAAACAAGCATTTCAAAATTTAATTTATATCCAATTTGTTTTAACTATAAAGTTCTGCTTGAATAAATAAAAGAAATGTTTGATATGTAAAAATGAGAGGTCGAAGAAATATTTAAAGGCATAGATAAGAAATTGTTCCAGGTGAAACCCATATTAGTTGTAGCCGTTTGCACAGGATTACGTACCCATTGAAATATTAAAAAGTCCATTTGCAGAAAGCTTTAAGGTACTGTAACTGCCTCCACCGTCATACCGCCCCGTCACCACCATTTTAGGTGTCTTCATGTCTACTTCTATATGAAATTTATCTTCATCAGCTTTCAACCTAAAAATATAAATTTATTATGCTCTTCAAACTTTTTAAACTGTTTTATCTCTCAATAGTTGTTACATCTTTATGAGAGAGTTTACAGCCATCCATTTGTCACGATACTGAGATTTATCCTTCGCTTCTTGCATTCGCTTCAAATAATATGTTAACACAGCTAACTTATTCTTGAAACTCTTAGTACTCTTTATTTCAGCTAATATATATATATTGACATCATTATGTTGGGCATTTCGCTATGAGCTAGCTATCATAAATTAATATTAATAACTAATTCCAGTAGACTTGTATACCTTACTACTCAACATAGGAAACGAGCTCACCGTTCGAGAAGAGTTCAGCAATAAGCGCTTAGACGGAACCCGAGAGGTCGCGGGTTCGAATCCCGCTTCGTTCATACATTTAAGTTAAAAAGTTAATTAGTATAATTAATCCCAGACGTAAGGGTTAGCACTTTAAAATAACAATTTTTTTAGATTTGCAAGAGATATCTCAAATCAATTTCCTAATATATTTGGGTGAGCAGGTTATCAATGGTAAAGTAAAACCTGTACATAGAGCCACAACCTGAGTGTTGAGCAAGATACACCATGCGTACTCGAACGGTTGGCTCTGATGGCAAGAGCGCTCGGATGGAACCCGAGAAGTCGCGCGATCTACTTCTGAATTGTTCATAAATTTGGTTACAAATATTTATATAGTGTAAACTTAACTTAACATCGTTAAATTTCATTTGTCTTTTTTTAAGTAAACTACTTACATAATAACAGTTTATTACAAATGTGTAAACAGCCCAGCTAAACTAACTACTACAGCAATATAATATTATCGCTGGCGATTTATTTTAGATAAAAAAGATGCATCGTCAGCAAACAGTAGATGTATTATAATGTTTATCATGAACTAATGACAAATCGTTAACGTCAACCATGAATAAAATATGACCTAAGATTGAACCCTGTGGTAGGTGTACCAAATGGTGCATTGATGTGATAGAGCCAATTGATTTTTTTCCATTAATATCTACACAAATACGATTTTAATAAATTTAGAGCAACATCTCTAACCTAGTGGTACTATTTATAGATTAATCATTCATGATAGACGCAGTCAAATGCCCTGGATAAATCACATAACACCTCTAATGCATCACATGATTCCTTCCAATCATCAAATAAAAATCCTAACACTTAAAACTAACTAGAACTTATAATACAGGCCCGACCTAGTCTAACCATGGAAAAGATTAATATACTTTCGTTTTAACTATGAAATAACAAGAGTTTATCCTAAAATAAATAAATTCGCTATTTTTAATTAATTTCTAACTATGTAACATACGCAATAATGTTTTTTTTAAATAAGACAACATATAATCGAATAGCACACAAGTAATTATATATTATGATCTCTTTTTATTACATAAATCTAAATCTAAAAAAATAAGTCATTACATTGTTTATAACAATCTAGTTGATAAGCTTGATTTAAATTCATTTTTATATATCTATATAGATAATATCCAATATATAAAAATGAATTGCTGTTCGTTAGTCTCGCTAAAACTCGAGAACGGCTTGACTGATTTGGCTAATTTTGGTCTTGAATTATTTGTGGAAGTCCAGAGAAGGTTTAAATAGTTTGAATAAACATGAAAATGTCCGTTTTTATATATAAACAACAATTTTGATTTTCCTCCGAGGTGTCTCCCTTCCGCGTCGTTCAGTAATCAAATAAAAATAATAGTTTAAAATGAATAACTAATTAGAATTTTTATATCTTTCTAATTTTCTGAGGAGGTAAAAAATAAATTTCCTTAAAACACGGGTAACACTTAAAAAAATGATTCCTTTTGTTTGTTTTAAGTTTATTTTATAAAAAAGTTAAGGTCTTTTATTTATCGATTGAGGCAGTACGAAGTCTGCCGGGTCAGCTAGTAATAAATAAATAATTTACGCATTGAATCGGTTCTTAATTCTTATTAATCCGTCAAAGTGGTCCGAGTGTTTTACATTTCCTTATTGTGTCTGTGAATATATTGTCAATACACATGGCGCTATTCGGAGATACTCTCGTAGGGCCCGTAATCACAATATAGCGAATCATACACTACGCAGATACGGTAATATTTCTTTCAATATCGCTCTCTATATAATTTCTATGAACTAACACACACAGCGCAAATAATTTATATTTTATCGTATAGTATGTGGGGGCACCGACATATTGTATAGAAAGATGGTGAGATTACAGGGGCAGGGTCTGCGATAAGACAGAGGGGATATATTGTGTGTATTATTGTATGAAGCAAGACGTGCATCACATACAAAATCAGAATCATCTTCTGACGAGCTGTCTAATAAATCAAGAAAAAATAAACGCGTTTTTTCCGTAAAATACGAACTCATTGTAACATTCTGTATAAACAATTCTTATCAAAACAAGTCTACTCAGTCTGCCGGTTCCCAAGTGAATGTATCATGAATCATCTCGTATATTATCGTATCTGTTTAGTGTGTTATGCTTTCAGATAATTAAATTTTTAAACGCAGATAAAATATTACCGTATCTGCGTAGTGTGTGATTCGCAATCGTACAAATAGCGAGTAGTTATATTCACATTAAAGTCGCCAGATACAACCAATTTATTTTCGATTGAGATAGTTTTGATAATATATTATCTTCCACAGTTTTTGCAAATAGGTCGGTATCGATATATATACATCGAATTATTAATTCTTACCTAACATCTCGTACAGTAGATGTGCTAAGACCTGTTATGAATATTTCATTCATTCTCATTTTTGCACGAACCTGCAAAACACATAAAGAGTACTTTATGAGAACAGTTTGGACAGTAAACTCAGATCTTCCTTAACTACGTCATCCCTTTTTTACTTTTAAAGCTTACCTATTCGAATTTGTTTATCTTTGTCTTAAAAATTTCGATCCTCCGTAAGTCCGTAACTATGGTAGGTATACTTAGGGTTTAACTTATGCGGAGATCTATAGAGCGAACTCAGGGTTAGCTCAGACTTACTTACTTGAGTTCAAAATTCGAGTAGCTCGAATTGTCGGGGACCCAGTACTCTGTGAACGGCTGGATCACTTAGCGTTGCGTAGACACGTCGCTTCATTGTGTGTCTTCTACCGCATTTATCACGGGGAGTGTTCCGAAGAGCTGTTTTACCATTAGGTAAAGGTAAATTATCCTGCCGCCGAATTCCACCTTCGCACGACACGCCACAAGTTAGGATATCATCCTCACCATCTGGATGTGTGGCGGTCCTCCACAGTGCGGTTTACAAGGAGCTTTCTTCCACGTACTACAAAGCTGTGGAATGAACTTCCTTGTGCGGTGTTTCCGGGACGATACGACATGGGTACCTTCAAAAAAAGCGCGTACACCTTCCTTAAAGGCCGGCAACGCTCCTGTGATTCCTCTGGTGTTGCAAGAGAGTGTGGGCGGCGGTGATCACTTAACAACAGGTGACCCGTACGCTCGTTTGTCCTACTATTCCTTAAAAAAAAAATTAGCACGAACTTTGGTTTGGTATTTATACTCATTTGACAGCTGAGATTATGTTCAGCTTAAGCTAAGACAGACTTTTAGAAAATTAAATCGCGCATTTTATTATAAATAGTACGTGATCTAATATTATTTAAAAAAAAAACTTTAACAATTTAAAGTATACTAAATTATAACAGTATCCAAAACTTATTGGATTAATAGTTTTATCAAAGTAAGTGCAATCAATGAATGATTTATGCGAAAAGCGGTCTTGTTTACTTATTTGGTATGAGAAACGGAACGCATTTTTAGATGCGTGACATCAAAATTGTACACGTCATACAGGATACAATATCTATAAGTACGAATTTGAAGATAAAAAAAATGTAGTAGATAGAGCTATGGTCCACGATTATATTGCTACAGTTATTCTAATTACAAGGAAATGTATAGTTTTGAAGAAATTAACGAAAAAAAAAATCAAATCTTAAAACGGGTAAAACACGTAAACAAAACGCTACATGAGCGCTGGCATGACTTGGGAGGGTAAAAGCTGTCAAAAGTAAATGAAAAACAGTGAAATGAAACGTAAAAAAACGTCAAAATTGGTTAGGTTAGGTTATCTTGGAACAGTTACCACAATACCATAAGGACAGCGTAAATATATTCTTTAACCAGAACCGAATTGTAGTTATTTCCCACCTTTCCCTTTCTTTCCTCCTAACTCCTAAGCTAACGAAATGTACTTATATATTGATTGTGAAACTGAAGTGGCAGTGGGCAGGGCACATAGTTCGACGAACAGATGGCCGTTGGGGCAATAAAGTCCTCGAATGGTGACCACGTACCGGAAGACGCAGTGTTGGTAGACCCCCACAAGATGGACCGACGATCTGGTCAAGATAGCCGGAATACGATGAATGAGGGCAGCGCTGGACTTATCGTCGTGGAAATCTTTCGGGGAGGCTTTGTCCAGCCGTGGACGTCTTAGATGATGATACTTTTTTATGAGTATAAACCCAATTTCTCTAAGGTATTGAATTTGTTAAAGACATTATAACACACCACTAATTAGTATTTAGTCCACAGTGAAGGTTACCAACTGAATTAGATAGAACTAATCTTACAACCACCGTACCTGGTTATTTTTGTATTCTAGTCGCATTTCTTTTTGATGCAAGGGATCGATTGAGGGTATTTTGAAATCTTTGATTCCGTCAGTCAAAACATGAATAGCGTCTTGGATAGCGTCCACCAAACATTCATTGACTTCTACGGCATTTCTATCGCAGGTCATAAAATACTTATCTGAAAATCTCCAAAATTTTTAATATTAAAAAATTCCGCATTATTTAATCAAGTAACAATAAACTATATTTGAAAGGAAGATTCTTCCGCCCGTTTGTTACGGGTGTCAAGCTCAAACTCGATATCTTATTTATTTATTTGGATCATCAACATTACAATAATACATTTAAGTATATAAACTTATGCATGGTGAATTCTGATATATGTAACAATTAAACATGAACACATCATTCGACGGAAACAGAGTGGTATATATGAATCGAGAATAAGAAAACAGTTCTTGTTTTAATTATAATTATAGGTATACAATCGTTTTACATTATAATCTTATAATTAACTTATATTCAAAAAAGGATTTTACCATCATATTTGAGAAGATAATAATAAGACAAAATACTCTGTGGCGTCTTTTAAAAAATATATAATTCACTTCTCTTCAGTTCTCTTAGACCAATGATGAAGCCTTTGAAAATGATAAAAACTAAAAAAAAGTGATATTAGGATGAAACCCATTGGAAAAGGATCGCCCGTTATTTATTTTCCATTCATTTTTGTTATATTTCCTTCCTTCTCCAATGGGTTTCATTTTATTTATTATTTTTTCTCGTTTCAAAAATCGATAGATCCTAGTCTGTCTCCCCTGTCAGTAGAGTCAGTCCCCTGTCAGTTGGAGAAGACGTTAGAAAATTCAACACTTTTGTATGTATAGCGAGGCTAAGAGAAAAACTAAAATAGTGGGCTTTACAAGTAGATAAATTAGCAATAAGTACAAGAGGGGGTGATAAGGACATGGTAGTATTATTAAAGATAAATAATACATACCTATATTGAGTACAACTCCTCTACACAATGTAATTAATGTAAGAATAATAGAAACAGTCTTTACTAACATTGTTCTAGAAACAAAAGTAATTCAAAGACAACCAATTAGCAGTCACACCCACAGACGAATAACAGTGACCAGGATAATTAATTAGAGGTGGATCCAAACAATTGCTTCATCAGCTCACTCAATGCTAACAACTTGAATTGCAAAAGTTACGATATACCGTGGCTGCAAAATTGCAAATATCTTTTAAATTTGTCCAAACTTGTTTGACAAGTCACATTAATTTGAATTTGCAAATAAAATTGTATATCTCAGCTCTAATGTCCTGCTAATATTAATTAGTAATCAAAGAAAAAATCAAACATTATTTTTGTAAGGAAAATTATTTTTATTTAATCTAGTATTTACCATTGTTTTCTACATATTTCTGCCAACTAACGGGAAGGTTATTGTGCTCTTACGATAGAAGTCAAGAGATCTGGAGTAAAAAGACCTTGTGAAGGCATTTTTGTATTGACTGTTGAAAAGAAGAAAAACATTTGTTCATGTAAAAAACTCTTGAAATCCCAGAAAAGATCTAAGTAGGTCGATTGGGGCTATGTCTGCCGAATACGGTGAATTTTTTTTTTTTTTGAGAGGAGGAAATACGGTTACGTATTTACGCCCCGGAACGGGGCGTAATATGTCGGACTCGAGTGTCCGCGTAAGCGGACACCCCATACCGACTAAAACCTCCTCTGTGCTGTTAGCAGCCCTGGCTTTCACAGCGAAGTAGGACGTGGGCCGTGGAGGCCGCAAAGACTACGCAACAACAGTCGCGGGGCGTCTCCTAAGGAGACTCGAACCTCAGACCGGCTGTGTGCTTGTGGGAAGGAGAGAGAATGAAAATGAAGATGAAAGATGAAAAGGTGATAAGAACACACTCGCCGGCGAGTGTGGTGATGTTTTGTGTAATGTATGTAAGTGTGTATGTATGTATTTATGATTGTATGTATGTGTGTTTGTATGTACGTAGTGTAAATGTTTGTGTGCATGTATGTTTGTGTCTGTTTGTGGAGTGTGTTTGTGATTGTGTAAGTGGTGTATGTCAGTCCGTCAGTCAGTCTGTGTGTAATAAGGTGGATGTGAATCCTGTATGATTAAAAGGTCTTGAGTCGTGTGAGATTTGGAGATCAAGATCGGCTGAAGAGTCGGGACTGTCTCTATAGGAGTTTAGATAATAGTCCATAACACATGAGCTATTGATATTTTTCTTTTTACTTCTTATTTTTTATTATTTTGAATTATATTAATAAAATTGACTATTGATTGAGCTTTCTCACATATGTCTACTGTGCTTGTAGTGTTGCCGGAAATCGATATAAATCATTTCTTACCCTTAAACACCCCCCACTGTTCGACTTCCCGACCTCAGATCGCCCGTAACTTATTTTTTATTTCATTTTTGTTATATTCTCTTCCTTCTCCAATAGGTTTCATCTTACAATTTTTTTGTGTGAGTGGTGTTAAACGATTACAGGACGAGGACTATCTCGTCGGGCTTCTATCAAAGTGTGTGAATCGTATTATATTAGGTTGTGGCCGCTGGAAATCGCCAAAGTGACGAGTGGCAGCGGTTTGATGTACACGGCCGCGCCTACGTCTTCGAGGGCGGTGTGGTTGGTTTGGTGTCGGTGATGGTGTTGGTGTCGCGTTCGCGATCGTAATATAGTCGTCCGGGTCGACTTGTACGTGTCGAGGTCGCCTCTGTTTGTTCAGACTGTGGTCTAGAGGAGTTTAAGCACATGCCTCCCTCATCAAGATATTAGGGTGCTCGGCCACCTTATCAAAGTAGCGTCGCGATATGTCCTTGAAATGTTGAGCGATGGTCGGCAGCTCAAGATCGCGATGGAGATCTACGTTACGTCCGGTGGCCGTGCGCGTGAATCTATTCTGAACCACTTGCAAGTGCCGCAAGTGGCTCGGCGACGCGTGGGCAAACACGATGCTTGCGTACGACATAGTGGGACGTACGATGGTCTTGTACAATGTCACCTTGTGTCTGAGCGGTAGTTTGCTTCGCTTGCACACAAGTGGATACAGGCGGCTAAGGACAAACCGGGCTCTATTGCAAACCGTGCTGATATGTTTTGCGAAGTGCATGTTACTGTTGAACGTAACACCTAAATATTTATAATGTTGGGCCCACTGAATAGTGGTCCCATATAATTTAACAATAGGTATAGGGGCCAAAGATTTTATTTTATTAGTATTACCAAAGAGTACCGCTGCACTCTTTGAGGGATTAACTTCAATCCGCCATTTTCTGAACCAGTCTCCTAGTTCATTAACGGCGGCCTGAAGCACTCTTATATGAGTCGCGAGGCGCTCCCGAGTGGCGCCATAATAAAGAGCCGTGTCGTCCGCATATTGTGCAATTTGCACTTTCTGAGGCTTCGGGAGGTCACTCGTGAAGAGTGAGATTCAATGAGTGAGAAATTGAAGTTCAAAAGAAATTAATTTATGACTCCTGCTTTGTGTCTTAACATTGCAGCGCCATCTATCCATTACAAGCAAAATGTATATGAATAATATCAGTATTCAAATGTAAACTACGTTTCATCGCTATCGGTTGAACGGTGTTAAGGCCAATGGGCTGCAGCGCCATCTTGTCGTGACAAAGTAAATAGCATAGTGCAAACATTCAATGATAATATTATTAATATTATTTTTTCGTCTAACAGAAATTCAAATAAACGACAGATAAGTACAACGAAATGCATAGGTATCTTAAAAACATTCTATCCCTGTTTTATAGACACTATTTACAAATATAGATTATTCATAGATAATGAATGAAAACATGAATATACTTTATTGGACTAAAAACACATAAAGTTACAATTTCTTTAAAACAGTTTTGGTAGCACAATTAGGGCTATCTAGCGATCTGGTAACCTAATTAAATAGGAAATTTTATTTCTAACTTGACATATGGCACTAAATTAACATGATATATGTTGTACATAATATAATGGATATAATAATGTATATGATATATATATATATATACAACTTAAATGACGTTTACTCAATGACGTTCTTAATATAGAACGTCATTGCGTATACTGTTAGATAAACGCGCACAAAAAAGGAGAATAAAAAAATTTTTAACAAAAAAACAACCGGCTTCAAAAACACTATTCCAAAACTTTACCAAGATAATATAATGTGCACTAAAAAGTATAAAAATAATTGCGTGTTTTTATACAATCTAACTAATTAATCTAATTCTGGTTACTTTTATTGTTATTTTTGGAATGGTTTTTCCAAGTATTCACCACGTAGCTTAATACACTTTTCCATTCGCTCAATGAGTCCAACGAGTTATTATAACATTTATTCCACTTTAAAGTGAGGGTGTTCAAAATGGCTGACTTGAAAGCGTCGACTGCTTCTTCACCGGAATGGAACCGTTGACCACGAAGACTTTTCTTAATTTTAGGAAATGTAAAGAAATCGTTAGGCTTAGGTCAGGACTGTATGGAGGACAGTCAATATATAGTCAAGAATTTCTACTTTTCCTGCTTCAAATACTCAGTCGTTTGTCGAGCGCTGTGTGAGCTTTCGTTCTCGTGGTGCAGGATGATGCGCCGCTTTGAGTTAGATTTTCGAAGTTCGGCGAAGACTTGTGGTAAACAAACTGTGGTATAACACTCTGTGTTAACGGTTCTACGATTTTCAATAGTCGCAACTTGGCCGGTTTTTCCAACGAACGTGGCCAACATCTTCTGTAAAGTGCTTCGAGAACGAACAACTTTAGTCGGCTTTGGCTCGTCTTGAAAGACCCAGATTGTAGATTGTTGTTTGGAATCAGGATCGCAGGCATAGATCCAAGAATCGTCACCACTGGTGATGTTGTAGACATGATTTAACTCTCCTCGGTTGAACCTTTACAGAGTTTTCTTACACCATCTGACGCGGGCCGCCTTGTGATCGCCAGAAAGCAGATGCCGTATCCAACGGCAAACTAGCTTCCTCACACCAAGCGCTTCATGCGAGATCTTCTGAATGGTTGTCCCTGAGATGCCTAATAGAGCCTCTATCTCTCGATACGTCACATGATAATCTTCGAGAATTAGTTGTCTCACAGCAATGATGTTATCATCAGTGAAGGCGGATTTTGGGCGTCTTTCGCGAGATTTGTCACTAACACTAGTATGTCCACGTTGGAATTCTAAAAACCAGCGTTCCAAAGTCCGCAGACATGGGGCTTCAACACTGAACACAGATTACACAGTTAGCTCTTCAAAACAAGCCGTGTCAGGCCTCTTCTAAAGTTGTAGAAAATCATTGCACGAACATTTTCCTTAGAAAGATTCATTTTCGTACGTAACCTGACAAATTCCAATCAACGCTGTGATTAAACAATAGAATTAATCCTAATACTTTCAACTGTTTTGAGATTAAAAATTTAAACATATTCGAATTCGCCGGGAAATATGGAAACGACAGAACTTTAAAGGCATGCCTAAAATATATGGTGAAAAAGAGAAGTTTAGGCGTGATTTTTAATAAGCAAACTTTAAATTATTAAATAGATATGAATGAATAAGTATGCATATAGAGGCACATATGAGTTCCAATTATCCGAATCACATTAAGATGATCCGATAAGCCACACAATACACATATTATGGGTTTGACGAACTCTGCGTGCATTATTTTTCGTTGTGGGTGTGAATTTGAAGTCATTGCCTGATCGACTTGGTAATTCTTTGAAATTTTCTGACAAGATTATTAGATTAAAATTGACTCACTAAAACAATTTTATCATTAAAGCTTTCGTAGGTTATAATGATACAAATAATTTATTTTCATTTCTTCACAATCATAGGTATAACTATAATAAAAAAAATATTTACTTTTTCTTACTGGATTATTTATATGGTTTTTTGTTTATTTTAATAAATTAAACAATTGTTTTGCAGTGAGATCAAAAAGGGTGAACCCCTTACCCCGAAACTAGTGGAAACTGCCTCTTCGGGATCAGTGATGATAATTAGGTCTATCATCACCATCATAATCTCAAGCTGGACAAAGGTCTCCCCCAAAGATCGCCATGACGATCGGTCCTACTCCGGCGATCTTAAACAGATCGTCTGTCCATCTTGTCTTGTATTGTTGCCTAACAACACTACGTCTTCCGATACGTGGTCTCCATTCAATAACTTTACTGCCCCAACGGCTATCTGTCCGTCGACCTATGGTGCCATGGAAACTTTTACCTAGCCCTTTCCAATGCCCTTTGAGCGACAATGAGCTTCCTCATAAGGCCCATAGTAAGCGACTACTGCGTTCCGTGGTCATCACTGACAACGCACTCTAGTTTAAAACCTTCGACTTCAGACACTGTGGTATTTTAGACGAGAAGATTTGACGGATATAAATGATAATAATCTTTCTGATAGGGCTGAACGAAGCTCGATATTCATCTGATGGGAATCGATACGCCTTAGGATTGTTGAAAACCTAGAATTTTTAACAGCACCGCGATTGTCGCTCGTCTTCTGTTTAGGCGGATCCACATTATAACAAGCGGTGGCGAAAGAAAAGAGTGAAAGATATGGGAGATTTTATCTGACCAATGTTCGCCATTACTACCAATACAAATGAATTTACAAAAGATGTAAAATACCGACAATGCTTGTAATGATTAATTCGCTACCGCTTTTATTAAAGACTAGCTGACCTGATAACGTTGTTTTGCCATATAAATTATATATATATGTAAACCTTCTTTGAGCTTCAACAAATCTATTACAAAAGATTTCATTGAGATCAGTCGAATAGTTTAGGAGTTATTAGGGAACATACAAACATACATTCTCTTTTATATCTATAGTTTTTATTCATTTTCAATTTTAGGTTGATAAATTTATGCGTAGAGAAAACTATTCGCTCCCACCAAACAAACTTACAAAAGAGACTTTTAAGTCATATATATAAAACGACAAAGTAAGAATAGCACCATCAGAATAATACTTAGTAATGCCACAGTAGACAATATATCTACTGTGGTTATCCTAATCAATTTATTACTTGCCATGCAAAAAAAAAGTTTTTTTTACAGTCTGCTATTATCTATTCATCTTTTTGTGAAAAAAAACATATTATGGTATAATATACATATAAATAATATATATATAATACTAGCTGACCCAGCAAACGTCGTATTGCCATATAACATATTTAAAAAAAATCAATTATTAAAATTTTGATGGAACCGATTCTCAGACCTACCAAATATATCTTTATCTTTATTGTATTCGATTCCCATCTTGCAACCCTATATCGGTTTGGTAGATGGAACAGAATAATATAAAAATCGTGATACAAAAATAGTTGTAGATCGTAGAAGGGCGAAAATTTAAATTTGTATGTATTTTTCAATGCTGAATCATAATAAAATTTAAATTTAAAAAAAATATAAAAAAATTAAAAAAAATTTTTTTTGGGGTGTACTACCCTTAACATTAACGCCGATTCTCAGACCTACTGAATATGCATACAAAATTTGGTAAAAATCAGTAAAGCCGTTTCGGAGGAGTAAGGTAACTAACATTGTGACACGAGAATTTTATATATAAGATATACATATAAAAAAGTATTTAGTGTTTAATGAATTATGATTGGCATCAATAATTTATTATTGTAATTGTAGATACTAAAACTAACTAGAGCAGGCGTATAATGCAAATAAACGAAGCCGTGCTAGCATTTATCAATGTTTTCAAACTCAAATATAAAAAATAGCGTAGGAGATGATGTATATTTCAATTATTGAAGAGTTTGTACGACACATTTCGAAACTGTTTGAAATAGGAGTGATAAGCTTTATTTTTTCACTAATAAAAATAATCCATTGATTACACAAGATCTTGACGCTGTATTTTTATACCAAGGAATCCTATCCTACTGCTGGCATAGGTTAAATAAAGATAAATTCTTGCACTAATATACTTTATTTCTACTTTATTGTTGAATTATTCGTATGATAAGGGCACATTTTAATTGTGTACTAGGTAAGGATCACTGTTTAAGCATATATATAGCAGTATTGAAACATGAATACGATAGTATAATGATTATTTTTATTACATCAAAACTATAAAAATTATTAATAGGTCCGTACAGCTTTACCTAAACAGAACTTTTGAAATTAGAAGTTACCACAAGAGAAAGTACTATGTAATACGTATAGATGGCGCTAAGAAGTAACACGAAACAACGAAAAATATACGCCTCACTGCAGTAGCTAGTATATTATCACAGATAGTATTAAAATAACAGCTAGTATTTTGTAACAGGTATTTGTCACTGTTACTTTTGAGCCACAGTCACCGTCATACCTAGTATTGCATTTTGCCTAGAACGTCTCAACTCTAATAAGTACCAACTTCGGATTCAAGTAAATAATATTTGTTTTTTTAATTCTCTCAGTTTCCATTCTTTTATTAATATTTATAGTTTATTTATAAGTACTGTATTATTAGTTTTCTATTCGTGAAAACTGTGGCTAATATGTATATCATTTAAAACTATAATAATTAGGAACTTAAATTTAGTAGAAATAACGAAATTACAACATATTATTACAAAATTCCATTCATTTGAGCGCGCGCAATGCAGAGCAGCATGAATTGTTGGGGACGAAGTGCTCTGTGAATGGATGGATCGCTTGGCGTTCCGTAGAGACGTCGCTTCATTGTGTGTCTTCTACCCCATTTATCACGGGGAGTATTCCGAAGAGCTGTTTCACCTGATTCCTGCCACCGAATTCCACCTTCGCACAAATTAGGATATCATCCTCACCATCTGGATGTGTGGCGGTCCTCCACAGTGCGGTTTTCAAGGAGCTTTCTTCAACGTACTACAAAACTGAAATGAGCTTCCCGGTGCGGTGTTTCCGCACGATACGACATGGGACCTTCAAAAAAAGCGCGGACACCTTCCTTAAATGCCGGAAAAGCTCCTGTGATTCCTCTGGTTTCGCAAGAGAATGCGGGTGCAGGTGACCCGAAAAAAAATATATATACGTAAAATTTTACGTTAATACGGTAAATTATGGTCTGTCACTAACTTTATACTATTTTAAATGTCTACTAACAACTATTTAGCTTTTATTTTGTTTTTTGCCTGCATTTATGCCTAATTTAAAATTTATTCAATAATGAGATGTATTATCAACCTAATTTCTTGTTTCATCATCTCTTAGGCTAAGCGAAGTAATGTATGCTGTATGTACTTGTGTGCCGGGTTGGAGTACCAGTTCTTTGCCTGCTCTCATAGATTATAAGACATATCAATCAAGCGTGACAAGAGAGGACTTAATGTGTCTCTTTATTTCCAATAGGTCATCGACACTTCTTGTGGTTTGGCCTGTCGTGATTTGCCATTACGGTACCTCGTCTGTCATGTACCCAACAGGAAAATTAATATTTACTTTCCATGTGTAGGTACATAGATACTTGGAATTCCTTACAACAGCAGGCCGGTTTTCGTTAAGGTATGACAAAATGTAGATTTTATAGAAGTGTGATAATATTTTGGAATGAAAACTTCTTTAGCCGCGATGGGCACTTTTTGGAAGGAGACAATTATATGGGTTTCATGCCTGGCGCACGCGATAAATAAATAATTAAAAAAATAAATATAAATGTAGATAGTAAGGCACTCTTTGGATATACTTTGATAAGTATTTCACCTATAACCATACCAATATTTAATTTTTTAAATCAGTACACGTCACCGAAAAGCAGTATACCTGTAACTACACAGCTGACGTATTGTGCAACATTAGTGCTGTGTATATCTTTTCAGTGAATTTAAATGGATTTAGTGTGCATTGTTGAAATAGTGTTTTTTTTTTATTAATATATTATTGAAAATAAGTTTGAAAAATTAATAGAAATAAATAATTTAATTGTTTCTAAACATCATGAAATTTTAAATTTTCACCTGTATCTCTATTACAGTCTCTACAACTCCCAAGTTTTTTATATTATGGGTAAACTTGATAGAAGATGATTAAATCTTGTAAGGCATGACCAATGAAACGCCGCCGTTTGAGCTGTTTTTGATTTTATACTTCTTATGGTCGAAGTTTTTTTCTTATACTTATAAAAAGTAAGGTGAGTATATTTTGTTACGTTGCATTCGTCACGATTTTCCTACACCATGAAATTGGTATCCATGGTATCTGGTACGATAAATCTAGTTCTAGTATAGAGTGAAGTGGCATCACATGAATTTTAATTAGTAGATGACACTGTTTTTACATAAATAATAACAGGTAAGTATAGTAACTAACGCACCAGAGTACCACTGTCCTACTTGAGACTGTTTTAATTAAATAGTTTTAACTTTTATGCTGCGATCTTATTGTCGCCAAAAGGCGAAGTTTTGCGATGTCGCAACACGCCTAGACAAACATTTTGTCATATTATTTACAGTTTTCCTCATTACTGAGGGTCGTGACTCCCCCGCTGCATCAGTTTCTCCCGTACGATTCCCCTCCATCTGCTGCGATCCTTAGCCTTATGAAGGGCATCATGGAAGTTGATGTTTAGAGCAGATCGTATTTGGCCCGATCAACCCGTGGGACTGCCTCCTCTGGTACGTCTGCCATCTACTTTGCCTGTCACCATTAGCTGTTCCAGTTCCTGTTCTTCTACCCTAAAATAAGTATAATTTCTTACTTGCGCAGGTACATAAGTAAACACAAACTTTTGGATTTTACTCGTAAAGATTCGATTTTGCGTTACATATAGCCCCTGGTATAGAAATTTTATGAGGTGAGTTAAATCAAGCTTTGCCTAATATTTCCGCGTCACATTAACTATAAATCATATAATATGATTTATATATATATATACAGCGTGGCGTTAAAAAGCCGACATAAATTGAATGCAAGGATATAACAACTTACCGTTATCATAAATAAAAACTGAAAATTAAAGTAAATAATTGGAATACGGTCGGGGTAGGCAAGCTTTCCCCTCTCACTCTAACTAATCGTTACTTTTAAAGGATTTAATAATGTGTACCTACATTATTAAATCCTTTAAGAGTACGTAATACACAAAATTCTATCGTACATATTCAAGAATTGTAACTAACAATAAAATATATTTTACTAGCTGACCCGACAGACGTTGTTCTCTAGATAACAAAAAAAAAATGCTGTTTTATAGGAATTTTCCAATAATATTTCAAAACATCTAGAATTAATTCGTAAAATATGCTCCATGTTGTTATAATGAAATTGTTTCACAGCAGAACTGTCAAAACGTGCGTCACTAAATTCTCTCATAGAAAACATGTCCATACAAAACAAATATTGGAAATAAATACAATTATGGGTCCCAAATCGAAATATAAACTATCCTATCTCTCAAGTTGGACCTAACTACACTCCATGAAGTAATTCCGTTCATTAGTTTAGGAGTCTATCGCAGACAAACAACGTGTCATGTAATTTATATATATTAAGATTAATAACCTAAGCTTTTCTCAAGTTAAACGATTTCAATATTTAATAGTTCAACCTAAATTAATTTATCACTTCTGTCGGGTGGTCCGACATACACGTTTTTTTTATTATACATTAGATTGTAGTATAGTATAATGCGACTATTACAAATTCCGTTATAAACAGTTAACCGTTTAAAGCAGGGGTGCTCAAACGGTCGATCGGGATCGACAGGTCGATCGCGAGTGCTTTTTGAGTCGATTTAGCGAAAAAATTCCGGTATGATAAACTAAAATCGGTAATTACCTACCATCTTATGAAAAGTATGCTCAGGACATGCAGTGTCATGCAGATTCAACATCCAAAGTCACTATTTAGTTAAGCTTAGAACTTTAGAACGCGTTTGTTTTGTAAGAATCAATAAACTCGAAATTTTGAATAACAATTATGAGTTTTTTCATTGACATTTAAGAGCAGACCTACACTTACCTTGACTAAAAAAATGCATATTTTGCGCAAAACTAATATCCATGTCATCGTGACACTCTACCTAGACGACAATTCTTCATCACACATACTTGAAGCCTCTCAGAGCCGATCGATCGTAGTCTAACAATTTTGAGGTAGATCGCCAGCAGTTCAAGCTTGAGCACCCCTGGTTTAAAGCGATGAATAGCGCGTCAAGCTTCAGGTTAGTTGTATGAAAAATATGTTCTAGGAAATGTACTACGGTACCTATAGTTAGAGCGATTTAGGAAATCAAAATATGTTTTAAAGATTTATTTACGTCCGGGTAAAATATTGCATATCGATTTATTCACATATTATTGCCGGCTTATCCCATTATTATTACATATATTATTGATACTATTATTGTTGTACAATATCTTTTCGTAACAACCTTTAACTAATCTAGTAGCTGCAATATTTGCCCTGTGCTTCCCCGGGGGAAAGGGGAGAGAAAGAAAAGGGGAGTCCTAGGCCAAAGGGTGCGACAAAAAACATTTTAGCAGTGGGAGAGTCATCCAATAAGACGGCACTTATGACGTCAGCACAATCGGACCAGATTCGTCGGGATTAATTACCACACTCGCACAGAATACCGGCTTGAAGTAGAGGCCTAGTGCCGCTATGTTTCGCATAGGTTAGTAAAGAGGACCAGCGAGCTCTGTTTTCGTTGGACGTAAGGAAGTCGAGCGGGCCGGGTGGCATTTCTCCAATCGTGTTAAGAACGTGTGCCCCTGAGTTTAGGCCGGTGCTAACTCGTTTATTCCGGCACTCATATTCAAAAGGCATAGTCCTTGACTCATGGAAGTCAGCTCTTGTCCATCCGATCCAAAAAAAGGAGACAGTTCGGATCCTGCAAACTACATGCCTATCTATAACTACTACGTCCCTGCTCTCCAAAATCATGGAGAGCATAATTAACCGCCAGCTCTTATAGCGGTCACTGGTTGATCTACGTCTGACACTACGGCTTTCACCATGGTCGGTAGGTAGGCGATCTTCTGGTATACCTAACACATAGATGGGCGGTGGCTATAGCACATAGATGGCGAAAGCAAGGAGGAAGGCCTAGCAGTTAGCCTGGATATAGCGAAGGCTTTCAATCAATATGACACACGGCGCTTCTCTTAAAACTTCCATTATTTGTGCTTTCCGAGAGTTTATGCAAGTGGACCTCCAGCTTCCTCACTGGGCGTAGCATACAGGTCGTTGTCGACGGTTATTGCTTGAACTCGAAGCCCGTGAATGCTGGAGTGCCCCAAGGTTGTGTTCTATCTCCTACACTGTTTCTTCTGCATATCAATGATATGTTGGACTACTGAAGGCATAAAGGGCATACTGTTTGTATAGATTTTTTTTCAGAAAAACTATGGTAATTTTCTAAGGCTGCCGGGTAAACTTAAGTAAGTAGCTAGTAGCAAATAAAAATTAATGACTTTTACAACAAATAATGATTTCCTGATCCAACTGTACTGATTAATGTCCAATGTTTAATTACCATTAACGTATTAATATTTCAATAACTTTATTGATCAACAACAAACTTTAATTAAGTATTTAATTGTTTTATACGACGTCCGGTTACTAATTTGTATCTACGAATAAAGGCAGTACAAATGTGCTAACCCAGTTTTACTATACAAATTCAATTTGTAACCAAAATTTATGAACGATGCGGAACTCGAACCCGCGACGTCTCGGGCTCGTCCGAGCACTCTTACCAACTGAGCCAACCGTTCGAGTGACGCATGGTTCGTAAATGTTTGGTATGTCTTGTTCAACTCTCAGGTTGGTGCTTAATGTATAATTAATAATAATTGAAACTAAAATGCCGGGTTGCGTAGTAAAACTTTGTAAAAATAATACTACAATAATTAAGAAAGATACTGGGATCACATTTCATCAGTAAGTATTTTGTATTTTATTAATTTCAATGTAAAATAACGTGAAGCGTATGTTACACAATTTGAAAGATGCCATTGGGTGTCAAGATGCCACACAAGAATCTAATAGTGAGCATATAAATTACATAGTAATCAGTAAGCTATTGTTCTTAGGTAGTGCGGTAACTAGTTGAAGGGCAGAGGAGACCAATCCTTAATCTAAGTAGAAAAGTATTTATATTTACAATAGTCCGTAAGAAAAGTCGGATAAAATATAAAAGGAAGGTTGGTTTAAGTTTGCATATATATCCAAATTAAACAATTCGAAATTTATAAAATCCATATTCAAATTCAAATATTGTTATTCAAAATAGGGTGTGACACTACTTATTGAATGTAAAAAACTACCACCCATTCCAAAACGAATGGCGCAGACCTGAGAAGAATGGGCGCAACATATTCAGCGGGCTTTTTTTCATCAAAAAAATTGTACAAATAAACTTATTATTTAATAGCCTGAGGGCGGTCGCTCCCTGCCCAATCTGTGGTATCATTAAGAAAGTCATTTATGTTATAGTAACCTTTACAACACAAACGTTTTGAAACAATTCTATTGAATATCGTAATATTTTTGTTTTGATTATTTTCAGGAATCTTGTTGTAAAAGCATATACATCGGCCCACAAAAGACTTACTCGACTTAGCCGAGTAGAAGGCATAAGTTTATGGTTATGACAATTTCTAGCAAATTCACTTATGTGCCTATGAACATACATTACATTATCAAGAATATATTGAAAAGTATTAGTCAAGATGTTAATTTCTTTAAATTTTGCTCTCAATGATTCATAATGACATACAACATATATAATGAGTTTGCAATACTAATACTTAGTTGTAGAGAGTGAAGCTTGTTTGCACTTTTGGAAAACCCATAATTAATTTGAACATTAACAGAACGATAAGCATCGGCTTAATTTCGAAGCTTATTATATCCATTAAACCGTCGTCAAATAAAGTGCATTCGATCGAATTAATACTGATTGAACGGTCACAGATTAAATAACATCGGTTCTTAGAATCCATTAAAATTTGATGACAACAAAGTTTTAAAATGTGAATTTGTCTTTAAAATATATTGTTTTATCGAACACTAATAAAAGAACCGTTCAAATGGTATGGGAAAAATATTAATTTTTAAGTGTTCTGTAAAAACAGCGATGTATCTCATTATTCGTACAACATACGTGGGTAACACTGAATATATTTAGAACTGGCCAGTTAGAAACATTGCTAATGAATACTTTTATTGATTTTCAATTTTAGAACTCTTTGGTAACCTAATGTAGCATATTGCATTCATTTGTCATTTGTTTTTGTGAATTGGCGAAAACTCTTGTTACACATGAAAATGAACCTAACGCGAGAAAATTTTCGGTCAATGATTTATTGTGACTTTCGTTGTGGGTCTACTCAACAACAAAGCTATGATAGGCTGCGATTAGCATTTCTTAATGAAGCCCCATCTCGTGCCACTATTTACAATTGGTTTAATGAGTTTAAGCGTGGACGTAGCAATCTCAATGAATATCCGCGTGAGGGACGTCCTTTAACAGCGACTACTGAAGATAAAATCAGTGCTGTGCGACGCATGATAGAGGAAGATAAGAGAGTGACCTATCAGCAGATATTGGCAAGCCTAGGCATTGCGACGATGGAACCGAGATTACTTCGAAAAACAATAAATGTATTCGCAACTTTCTACACTAAACCGTTTTTCATTTTCTAAACATTTTCAGTGTTACCTAGATATATACAAACAAATCCTGCAAGAAAGAAGAAAATCTCTTGCTGCGTTAACGAGCGTAGGGGTCACCGTATATGAAGTGATCATCGCTGCCCATATTATTTTTTTATGACAATAAGGGACGAGACGAGCTGGACCTTTAGCTGATGGTAATCGCCCTGCCCATTACATTGTAGTGCCGCTCAGGATTCTTGAAAGACCCAAAAATTCTGAGCGGCACTACAATTCCGCTCGTCACCTTGAGACATAAGGTTTCAAGCCTCATTTGCCCAGTAATTTCTCTAGCTACGGCGCCCTTCAGACCGAAACACAATAATGCTTACACATAGCTTCATGGCAGAAATAATAATTTTCTTGCAACACACTCTTACAACTCAACAGAGGAATCACAGGAGCGCCGGTTGGCCTTTAAGGTGTACGCGCTTTTTTGAAGGTACCCATGTCGTATCGTCCCGGATACACCGCACCAGGAAGCTCTTTCCACAGCTTTGTTATATGTGGGAGAAAGTTCCTTAAAAACCGCACTGTGGAGGACCTAATTTGTGGCGTGTCGTGCAAAGGTGGAATTCTGCGGCAGGAATCAGGTGAAACAGCTCTTCGGAACACTCCTCGTGATAAATGCGGTAGAGGACACACAACGATACAGCAAGATAGAAAAGGTTAGCAAAAGTATTGTTTCTGTAGCTGTTTTGATTCACAAGTAATAAACTGTCATCCTGCGCGCTTGGCATTAGTCGTTTGTATTTTGAATATTAAAACACTAGCAAATGCACACATTGACAAATATAAATTGGTCACGCATTATTGGGCTGTCGAGTCGTATATAGTAATAATAATAAATAATGATTGCAAAATTGTAGTGGTAGTGGGCAGGACACATAGTTCGACGGACAGATGGCCGTTGGGGCAGCAAAGTTCTCGAATGGCAACCACGTACCGGAAGACGTAGTGTTGGTAGGCCCCCCACAAGATGGACAAACGTTCTGGTCAAGATCGCTGGAATACGTTGGATGAGGGCAGCGCAGGACCAATCGTCGTGGAAATGTTTGGGGGAGGCCTTTGTCCAGCAGGCGACGTTTTTCAGCTGATGATAATGATGTTGTTGAATAATTAAGCTTTATTTGATTCCATGCAAAAATTACATTTATTTTATCTTACTTCTTAGCTACTATCCCTGGTTTGTATGGACCCCTTTTGGATGAAAGCCTCCTCCAAAGAATTCCTTTCAGTTTTATCTGTCCACCTAGTATAAGGCCTACCTCTCATTCTGATGCCTCAAGGTCTAATTATTATGTGTGTCCATCTGTCGTCAGTGTATCTGGCCACGTGCACCGCCCACTTAGATTTTCTTTCAAGGGAGAAAATTAGTGCATAGGTCATTTTAGTTTTACTTCGGATGTCTGCGTTTCTCGCTCTTTCTTTTAATTTTAAGCCTTGACAACTTATTTGAGTAGTCTGTATTCTGTTTCTCGTTTTTAGATGTCCTGTCCAAATGTCCAGGTTTGGCAGACATAGGATAGGTGAGGCATGGTAGAATTTCAGAGTCCATTACTATAATTCTCTTGATAGGCATTGGAAGCTGTGATTTGAATATTTCTTTATGAGCCCATTACTTCTTGAAGGTGATCGCTATTCTTCTGTCTATTTCTTCGGCACCTCTTCCTTTACTAAACGAGATCTGTTTATCTGATACGCTACTATATTCTAAAACTATCGTCGCAATTAATAACTGTCAGTAGATGACGATCTTCTTGTTACTTACTAGTACGTACACATAAATATACAGAATAATAGAAAACTTTTTTTTTGTTTATGGAATAGGAGGACAAACAAGCGTACGGGTCACCCGTTGTTAAGTGATCACCCCCGCCCACAATCTCTTGCAACACCAGACGAATCACAGGAGCGTTGCCGGCCTTTAAGGAAGGTGTACGCGCTTTTTTGAAGTTACCCATGTCGTATCGTCCCGGAAACACCGCACAAGGAAGTTCACTCCACAGCTTTGTGGTACGTGGAAGAAAGCTCCTAGAAAACCGCACTGTGGAGGACCGCCACACATCCAGATGGTGAGGATGATATCCTAACTTGTGGCGTGTCGTGCGAAGGTGGAATTCGGTGGCAGGAATCAGGTTAAACAGCTTTTCGGAACATTCCCCGTGATAAATGCGGTAGAAGACACACAATGAAGCGACTTCTCTACGCAACGCCAAGTGATCCAGCCGTTCAGAGAGCCAGTGCTAGTATTGTAGTGTAGTGGGGGACCACTGGGTCCCCCACAATTCGAGCTGCTCCAAGTTGCACGCGGTCAAATGGATCGAACTGATGCTGGGGTGCGCCAGACCAGAGATGACAGCAATACTCAATGTGTGGCCGGACCTGCGCTTTGTAGAGCGCTAGTATGTGGGCCGGCTTAAAGTATTGCCGTGCTCTATTAATGACGCCCAGTTTCTTTGAAGCCAATTTGGCTTTGCCCTCCAGATGACCACAAAATTGGCAATCGCTCGAGATTTCGAGACCCAGTATTCCGATACTAGGCAAGCCTTTAAGGGAAGTGTTGTCAAAGAGCGGTGATACGACAAATGGGGTTTTTTAGTGGTAAACGCGCAAACTTGAGTCTTCTGGGGGTTCAATTGGACAAGGTTGAATTTTCCCCATTCCGCGACTTTCTCAAGAGAGGACTCAATAGAAGACACAAGTGTGTCCCGGCACTGGTCGACGATTTCCCGAGAGAGACCTGCATGGCCCATGTATACGGCATCACCAGTGCTGTCGTCTGCATAGCAATGAATGATGGAGGTGTCCAACATATCATTGATATTCAGAAGAAACAGCGTGGGAGACAGCACACAGCCTTGGGGCACTCCAGCATTCACGGCTGCGCCCAGTGAGGAAGCTGGAGGTCCACTTGCACAAGCTCTCGGGAAGCCCAAATGATGGAAGTTTTGAGAGGAGCGCCTTGTGCCATACACGATCAAAGGCCTTCACTATCTCCAGGCTAACTGCCAGACCTTCACCCTCGCTTTCAATAGCCGCAGCCCATCTATGTGTTAGGTATACCAGAAGATCACCTGCCGACCGACCATGGCGAAACCCGTATTGTCGGTCGTTGATCAACTGGTGACCCTCTAGGTATACCAAGAGCTGACGGCTAATTATGCTCTCCATGATTTTGGAGAGGTAATAGCAATAGGCCTGTAGTTTGCCGGATCCGAACTGTCTTATATTTTTTGGATCGGATGGACAAGGGCTGACTTCCATGAGTCAGGGACTACTCCTTTAGAATAAGAGTGCCGGAATTAACGCGTTAGCACCGGCGTCAACTCAGGGGCACACGTTCTAAGCACGATTGGAGAAATCATGGCCATCCGGCCTGCTCAAATTCCTGACGTCCAACGAAAACAGAGCTCGCCTAACAGTTTTCTGTCTGAACTGTACTTCAGGCATAGAGCTCTGACACCGCGGGTTGGTCGGCAGTGTTTTTTCGTAGTCGTCAAGAGTCGAGTTGGAGGCGAAAAGAGCGCATAAGACATCGGCTTTCTCTTTTGCCGTATGGGCCAGGGTGTCATTCCTCATGTGCAACGGCGGCATGGACGGCTGGCTGAAGTTACCAAGAGCAGCTTTCGACAACGACCACAACTTGCGTGTTCCGGTCGGGTAAGTGGAAAGCTGCTTGACGACGTGTTTTGAGTGCGCACGTGCGATTTGCCGCTTAAAAAATCTTGAGGCACGGTTGTATTTCCTCTTAAGAACTATGCAGTTCGGATCCTTTGTGCCCAGCGCCGCAACCCAAGCTCGATACGCCTGTTTTTTGCAGTCAGATGCTGCTTTAACTGACGCATCGATCCAGGGCTGTGATCTGCCATCGATCGGTACTACAGAGCTTAGTATAAAAATATCCATGCCCTGTAGTATCACATCGGCTAGTGCAACGGCGCAGGCACTAAGATCATCCGAAGGGAAACAAACCCTGCCCCAAGGGTAGGATGCAAAAAAAGGAACGCATCCTATCCCAATCTGCTGACTTGTAGTAACCAAACGCGGCGGGTCGCTGGTGGTCTGCGACGTTGGCGTCGGATAGGCACTACACTCCTGACCAGGCAATGGTCGGACGTTCCGAGAGGGGCGTCGACAAAGACCTGGTAACCATCGGGATGTATAGTCAGCAGAAGATCCAATAAGGACGGCAGGTGACTCAACCAATTGGGACAGATCATACGTCAATGCAAAATTATGCACAGATCGCCCTGCGTAGTCTGTGGTACGTGATCCAAGCCATTCGGCATTGTGCCCGTTGAAATCACCCAAGACTACGATTTCAGCGGAGGGGATCTGTGCAAGCACGTCGTCAATTGCCGCTTGAACGCAGCCCATGAGATGATCGGTTTCTGCGTTACCACTATGGGACCTGTAGACACACGCAAAGATGCGGACGCGGTCCTCTAAATCTACGCGGAGCCAGAGGGTGGACAGGTCCCTACCCTCAAAATTGTCGAGACGGCGACAGCATATATCCTCCCTAACGTACACACATACCCCGGTATGAGGCAAAAAATTGTGCTCAATTTTGTACACGGGGTACGTTAAATATGACGTATCGCTAGGTCGACATATCTGCGTCTCCGTTAGGAAACACAAGGCCGGCTGCGCCGTCTCAAGGTGGTGGTGGACGGCGTTTAAATTGGAGTGAATTCCCCTGATATTGCAAAAGTCCACTTTGAGTGTGGAGCGGGGTGCCGTGGTGTTATTGCCTCGTATGTCCTTGGTCATGCGCGGTTCTGTGCCCTCTACGCCCCGGTGAAAATACAGGGCAAAAAACTTTGCTATCAATTGTATTAGGCGTTACAAATTTTTCATTTGACACATTCTGGTTCTAGGCCAAAGTGAAGTACTCTGCAGGTGTTTCTACACCAGCGTGCTAATATATAAGGCTAAGATGACATTGATTTTTTTTGATAAAATCATGCATTTTTTGGCAGTCGACGGAGAGGGGTTGACATAATATGTTAAGTTCAACTTTACGTGTTCTTACAATTCTGAAAAAAGTTCTTGAGAAACAAACAGACAGCATGGTGCTCCTAAAGCTCATAAAGTTTTCTTCTTTTAGAAGTTTTCGAAAAAAGTTCATCTACCTACCATGTTAAATTCTTCGCCACACCATGGAGAGACTTAACGGACGCTTTCCAATGTACTTTAGTCATTGGTCTTCTTGTTTTAAATTAATTTAACTTAGATTCGTACTTCAGTAGGTAATATTTATGTAATTTTTGTGACATTTATAAACATGAGCCCTATTACTAAAATCAATATACGAAGTTTCGGTTAACGGATCGTACATTTTCCTATTACGAAAGTGTTTCGGATCCGAGAATCGAAACGAAGTTCGCGATTAGACATTTTGTCTTTCGTTTACCTTATTCCCGAATTCACCTGACATTTACTTTTTATGGTTATGTCTATAATTCCAAAACGAAATCCATTCGCACTATTCGGATCTTAAATACTTTGGTAATAGTATTAAATTCGAAATTCGTCGTTCTTTCGTTTCGGACCGAAACTTCGTCTTTCGATTTTGGTAACTGACCTCTAGTTCTCGATCGAAAATTATGCTGACTTTAAAACGAATATGTATAAAACAAATTATAAGGTAAATCCATTCGAAAACACTCATTATTCCTGCGATAACTATTATTAAAGTTATGGGACACGCAACGCAATTATTTTGTTTACCAATGTATTAGCATTAAGAGCGCTCGTGTAAGTTCACTGATCTCCTTTATGTAGTACATGAATTGATCATCTTTTGTTTCGAACATTTGAAACGGTAAATCGGCAATTCCTTTCAAGATGCACTAAATCGAATCATTGTTATGTTGTAAGCAAGCTTTAATGAGACGCAAATGTCAGATACAAAAGGAAAAAACCTGAGCTTACCTTTGAGACAAATGCAGATCGTAGTGTAATGCATATTATAAAGCCTTCGATAGTTCCCCGCTGGGCATTTTGCTGAGTAGTTCCTTACGAGCCACACATCCTTGCCTGCTCACCGGCATAACAACTTCACTATTTACGCGGCGTAAATCGAGCCTTAACTCGTTTGTGTCGAATCAACAATGCGGTATTTAGTATTATTCTTATGTTTAATACTCTTAAATTGTTGGAATGTGTCAAAAGGTGATGGAGGAATTTCAAGCGATGGAGAAAATTATGGCCAAGACTCTGTTATCATTGAAGGTAAGGAATATTATTGTGTAATTATGTCTCAATAAATATATTTATTTATGATTTATTTATAATTTTTATCACTCTTAAATTTAAAAAAAAATATTAAAATCAATAAATAATAATAAATACTTTATTTTCATTTCTTAACACTCACTGGAAATAGCTAAAATTACAATTTTTTACTATAAGTACAATACAAATACAAGTTCTATTGTTAATGACGACCGATATAGCTGAATGGTTAGTGACCCTGACTACTGAGCTAGAGGTCCCGGGTTCGAATCCCGGTAGGTGTAATCATTTATATGATGAATATGGATGTTTGTTTCCGAGTCCTGGATGTATATATTTATTTATGTATGTTTAAGTAGGTATATTGTATTAAATATATCGCTGTCTTGTACCCATAGTACAGGCTGTGCCTAGTTTGGGGAGGGATAATTTGTGTAAAAGTATGCCAATATTATGATTATATTATTTTAATTAATTGTAATAAAATTCAAAAACTATATTATGTATGATTTTGTTAGGAAGCCGCTCTGACTTTTATAACTTAAGTCTTGAACTATACGAGTTACTTTAAAAAAACATTTAAAAAGTATTTTAAAATTATAAATTATCATTTTTTGTATTACTCGTTCCCCGGCTCGCCCGCGATAGTTTTTCTTGATCACATTCATAAGTGATTCGCGTCAATTTGCGTTTGAGCAATTACTATGAGGTTTTTAGGCTAGAGAAAGTACAGACGTATTAGATTGGACGCAATTACACCGTATACTTTTTTAACACAATTGTATTAATATTAATTTAAAAAAAAATATTATTGTAGCTAAAAAATATATTCGTGCTATTTATAACCTAAGCTAAATTATCATTAGGAGAAAACTTTGAAGAAATAAACATTTTGACTGTTGCATCTCTATATATTCTTGATAATTTTCTGTATGTTCTTAAGCACATTAAGGAATTTGTTAGAAACTGTGACAATCGTAATGTTAACACGAGGAGCTTAAACTTAGAGTTAGTCTTTTATTGGGCAATGCTTTTACAATATGATCCCAGGAAATGTACAAAACAAATAAGTTAAGAAATTTAAAAGAATGTGTTAAAAAACGTTTGTGTCGGAAAGGTTATTATAACATAAATGATTTTCTTGATAATACCACAGACTGAAAATGGAGCGGACACCATCAGGCTCTTAAATTATAAATGTTTATTGTACGATATTACATTGTAATCCATATAAAATTAAAAAAAAGCTCGCCGAGTTATTGGGCCTGTTCTTCTCGGGTCTGAGGCAGTCTATTTAGTAGTTATTGACGTTCAATAAGTGATTTTGAATCCTATTTTCAATAAAAATATTCGAAACCTCAATTTTTCGGTCGTCAACCTGGGCCCAATTTGGCGGCTATCTCGGCATGTGGTCTGATATTTGGAATCGATCTTGAAATCAATTCAATGCAAATATACCGACGCCTACACCGAGAGACGACAGCGATCAATTAAAGGCCCGTTGATATTTGTGGTGATACAATGGCGCGACTCAATATCTATATCGTAGACAAGTACACAATTTACATCACAGGGTACGCATATCATCAGAATCTTAATGCGAAACACAGAAAACACGCAAACAAGGTGATTTTATAGAAGTTTTGTGGTGAAAATATAGCATTTGGAGCTATGAACACTATTTTATCATGTTACACATACCCTTAAGTCTTATATGTAGGTTGCTAATGCTTGCTATTGGTTATAGTTAACACTCCAGACCTATTTTGAACTATTACTTTTCTTTGCAGATAAACAATTTTTTCTCGACATGACGCAATTATATAGTGCTACTCTCAGAAAAGTTATTCTTATAGCTTGTACTTTTTCTGTGTAGGAACATTTATTCAGATAAGTAATCAATAATGAGAATTGTAAGCATATGAACTATTTGCGCCTGTTAAAATGTTACGTTTTCTCCTTGTTTTTGTAGTTCTTATTCTTTTGACGCGTTAGGGAAAAATTATCAGAGTGAATTTATACGATGCGCGCGCATGCCGTCACGAAAATTCGACATCCTGACGTTTGCTGTTCAACAAGACCATTTGTATCATACTTCAGCTACCAAGCCTCCTGTAACTCATATATCTACTGAACCACAAGCAATGGATGAGAATTGAATAAATTTCAATATATTATTTCAATTTATTTACAGGTTTAAAATAAAAATTAAATATTTTGTCTCTAATTGTGTAAAAACAATAATGGTATAAAAATATTTTCATTGGTTGTATTAAATACCTTCTTTATAACAATAATGTTTTTTCTACAAACTTAAAATAACACGAGGAATATTTTTTTAAGCATTTTTGTTTTATTACGCCAAAGAAGAACAATAGTACATAAGAACACACACTTTTTAATTTATCTTTAGATCAAAATCATTTTCAAATAATATCAATATCATTATTAGCTGTGTCTCTATCGTCGGTCTTGATTTTTTTGTTATTTTTTATCCCCCTTACTCATAATGGTCCGCTAACTTTAAACAGCCGCTTAGGAGTGTTTTTTCTCATTCTGACTTAGGTCAATAGAAGAAGACAGAGTGAGAATTAGCAATGCCTTAAGTTAGCAGACTATTATGAATAAGGGAGTATATCTGTAAATGCTATAAGTACTTCAAAGGCTTTAGTATAAACAGTTTGTTATTTTTGAAGTGATCTCCCTCACTTCTGGGATAAAATATACAAATTAAATTTATCGAGTGACGCATCGATCGCAAAACTTGGTATGTCTTGTTCTCTCACAGGTTTTTTTATAAGTCAAAAAAATTACTTTCCGGATAAGTAATCACAATAATCATAAACTATAAACCTTCTCCGAAACACGCTGCATTTTATGTTATAAGTATTAATCCGATTGGTTCAGTAGGTAGTTTTTGCAGTACCGAACAAAAGAACACAAAATGTTTTTTTGCCTTGATTAAATTCAATCCCCCTCATTCATAATAGTCTGCTAACTTAAAGCGTTGCTAATTCACACTCTGTCTTCTTCTTGACCTAAGTCAGAATGAGAAAAAACACTCCTTAACGGCTGTTTTAAGTAAGTGGACCATTATGAATAAGTGGGTATATTTAAAACCGCGTCCCATTTATTGGTATAGATAACAAGGCAAAACCCACGGAGGTTTGTCCACCATGTTTCCTAAAATACTAAATTACTGGTATGAATATTTATATAGTCATACGGCTTTGCTCACGAATTATCGGTGTGGGTACGGACTAGTTTCGGACCATTCGGAGGTCTTTCATCAGGGTGGTTAGAAATTAATATTATATTTATAGATATGCAAATTGCAAATGCAATTAAAATAATGAAATGGAATCACATTTTTGTTATGGGTGTGTATTAATCATCTTCAATTTTTCTAAAACAAACGGCATAACAATTGCATATTTTATTAGCATATTACATATTGCATATACCCGACCCGACACGTCCTGTACACACGTGTGCAAATTTGAAAAATAGGTCCAGCCGTTTGGAGAAACTCACTAACATACATACACATGGGCACGAGATTTACATATGTACAGAATTGAGAATCTAAGTCATTCTCAAATTCACTAGAACCCAAAAAAAAATCATCAAAATCGGTCCAGCTGTTTAGGAGATAGTTCAATTGTGAATCTAAACCATCCTCGAATCTACTTGAACACACGCAAAAAAATGCATTTAAATCGGTCCAGCCGTTTAGGATGAGTTCACTGTCAACACACGTACAGAAGAATTATATATATAAAGATAATAAAGCCAGAATCAAACCTTGAAAACAGCCGGTGTACATCTCAGAAATTGTTTCTTTCACGACCAGTTGTTCCAAAGTGGAGGCTTATAACAATATGTAAATTGAAATTCTGTTGACGGGGAAGTTAGGAAAAAATAGAACTATCAGCTCTTTAATCCAAAAAAAAATGTAAATTGCGACCTCTTTAGCTATAAACTATAAAGTGCGGTTTTTACTAGCGGTAGGACTTTTGTCGATAAGTTTAATTGCTCTTCCAGCAGGAAAATAATATCATAGGAAATCAGAAATTATGCGCGGATGAAGTCGTGGGCCACTGCTAGTATTATATATATATCCATGAAGTGCCTAGACGCAGTTTTTTGTATTTTATATTTATATGGACCAAATTTAATTCATAGTTTTTGATTTAATAGCGTTGCTTAGAAAGGCACTGGTGATAAATGCCACGCATAGACGGTGGAAATTGCAGTCAAATGCGACGGCTCTACATAACATTTTCAATAGTTTTACAATTTATTTGTACTGTACGCTGCTAACTTTAGCATTATCATAATCAGCCATAAGACGTTCTGCTGTACCAACGCTTCTTCGAAAGATCTCCATTACGATCTTTGCGGTCATCCAACGTATTCCAGCATCTTTAACAGATCGTCGGTCCATTTTGTGGGGTGCCTACCAACACTACGTCTTCCGGTACGTGGCCGCAATTCGAGGACTTTACTGCCCCAACTTCAGCATCATGAGGTCACAAAAAAGTATTTTGTAGAAGTCGGCCGGCGTTGCGAATTTTTTGCGCCGCATATTGTGTCGAATGAGATTAACATAAACCGAGGGACAAACTTCAACCATCCAGAGTGCTGACATTTCTCACAATGAGGAATTGAACCCGGAATGTAAAACAACAATCAATCTCTTAAATTGGTAACTTAACTTGTTCTAGTGACATATAAATTCATAGATGACTTTGTCTATGCACTACAAAATGCACTTTTTGCGTTCTAATTATTACAATCAAATGTTCAATTAAGATTTTAAATGTCGACAATGAATCACGTTTGACATTATTCGTTTGCCTTTTAGTTTTGATTTCGTAACTATTTGTAATTTATATATGCTCCTATTTAATATAAATATTATGTAACTCTGATGCAACATAAACAATCTTTCCATTTATAACAAGGTTGTCCATTTGATAATAGTTTACCAGGTTTGCGTTTGTTTATCCATAGTACAGTTTTCAAAGATTATTTTCAGTCTATCAAAACGGTTACATGTTTCTTATTGTCATCTTGTCTATTGTCTGTCTCATACATTTCGTAGTGTTCGCATGTTGACTACTTGCTTTATGGCGGCAGGTTTCGTGCATCATGTAACCAACTACACCGTTCTTCTACCTTTATCTCTAAGACCGTTGTTCTTCTCTTATCTTTATGCATATCTTTAATGGGCTAGACAGTAAGAAGAGTTCGTTAAATGCAATTTCTTTGCATTGTTCTATCGTTTCTTCCAGATTCGTCAGTCTCCTCGTGCAACTTTGCCGGGGTATTATTTTTGTTTAGATTGAGGAATGTAGCACTAAAATCGTTATATTGATAGTGCACCCTGCATCTGCTGCTTTAATGATAACCATACTCGTAACGGTGACCAGATTCTGGCAAACACTTAGAGAAGCTTTTCCTTCCATAACCTTATCCGTTTAAAGGGGTCTCAGTGCGGTAGGTCCTCTAACTGGAGTATGAGGACTTTAAGGGTCCTCTCAATTTGGCGATGGCCTCAAACTCCAGTAATTTCTGTCGGGTTAAGGGTCTTCGTAGGCCACCAGAAATGCCAGAATCTGCGTAGGCTTTTTTTCCTTTTATGATAAAAACCTAAGATTTGTCATTTTAATTGCAATCTAGCCTTAGGCAAATACGCAATTTAATTTAAACTTAATAGACTTATTGAAGAAGAGTAATAATATAATAATAATATATACTAAGAAAGTGTCCATTAGCACTATTTCATTGTCTCTATTAAGAGGAAAACACTATGTTCTTGTGTTCTTTACACTTATTACTTATCATTCTATAACTTCATCTGAATATGCTGGATTCACTGACGCCAATTTTGGCAAGGTGCTTTAAGTTTGCAATGCCCAATTGACGCCTGGCCAGCCCGCAATTGTAGCCACCTAAGAGCATCTTAGCTTACCTATGCCATGGTCTCAAGAGACAATGATTAGCTGCTTTGTGGGTTTCCTGATTCTGCATGACTCTTCGCTTAGGGGTTCTTCGACACAACAGAAGGATCAGGTCTAGTGAAGGTCGAAGCTCCTTTAACTCATCGGATATCTGCCGGGGTATGCTATTGCTAATAATCTTCCAATAGTGTAACAATGTGATCCTAGGTCTTCCCCGAGTTCTTCATTCATAATTCCCCTTGTATTGTATTTGTATTCCATAAAACTGATTCCTTGAAGATAAATAATTTATAAAGATGTTGTTATAAATTCTTGAGTGTATCCTAATCTACAAGTTTTATTATTATTGCCATACCTATCAATTGATTGCATCACTTAAGAGCTCTGTTAAGAGGATTTTTATCTCAATAATGGTGGTAAGAAGACATAACATTTGTCCGAATTATCTTGTTTAATAGTTCATGCGACATAAACAAGATATTTTAATATTGACTACAAAGTTGCTAATATTAATGTTGTTACGAGAATCCAACTACTAGTATTACGCAAATATTTTTAGCTCAGGTACTTTTATTTTAAGTGTATTTTTAGTTTCTTTAAAGTATCAATCTATTTACTTGGCAGCTTTGATGTTGCATTTTTCAATGCCATAATTTAATTGAGCAATATCTTGTTTCAAAACTCTACATTATTGCCCAGGACGCCGGCTAGATTATGGGTATTACAACCGTGAAGCAGTAATGTGTAAGCATTATTGTGTCGGTCTGAAGGGTGCTGTAGCTAGTGAAATTACTGGGCAAATGAGACTTAACATCTTATGACTCAAGTTGACGAGCGGAATTGTAGTGCCGCTCAAAATAATGGTGTTTTTCAAGAATCCTGAGCAGCACTCCATTGTAATGGGCAGGCCGTATCAATTACCATCAGCTAAACATCCTACTCGTCTCGTCCCTTACTGTCATAAAAATAAAGAAATATTAAGATCAGAAATTTTATATTTAGTCCTAATAAAAAAATGCAATTAAATTACAACTTTAAGAGTTGAGAGGAGAGGAGCACGAGACTCATAGGTAGTAGAAGTTCACCTAGTTGAAGCTCCTGACTCCCAAGTGTAGTTTAATATTTTTAAAAAATAATTATAGCTAAACTAACTACTATTTTAATGTAATTTACTACATATTGCGAGAAATAACCGTATTTGATGACAAGTATCCAACTTCTAAAAGGCCGACAAGACCTTTGATTGACTGATTTGACAAAAATAGAAAATTTTGATTCAGGATGTTAAAACTCGGTTTCAAGTGTCATGAAATAGGGTAAAACTTTTTTACTACCTTCTTCTGATTTCCTACATTGTTTTTTCCTTTCTGTTGGTCAATTACCATTATTTATATATGTGTTATATATTATATATAAATGGTTACTTTTGAACAATTTTTTGTTTCCTATTAAAGCTTTTCTGTTGTCTTTTCAAGCTTTGATTACTTTAACATCGCTAATTTTCATTGCTTTTCTGATGGGTTAATATTTACACCTTCCATGATGTTAAATGCTCGTTTTTCTTTTTATAATTTATTCCAATCCAATTACAGAAAGCGTTTTCTGCTTAAAACAAAATATGACTGATATAAAATAACATTGGTGCAATGAATTGCGTACGATACTGGGCGTTCCACATATTTAACAACAAAGCCTCATATATTTTTATACTGCCTGCAAATTTTGTTTCTTTTGCCAACCTCTTAAGGTCTACATTGTATAAATTAATCCCGGTACCTAGGAGTACTAAATGTCTGCATACCTTTATTATGTACCAGAAAACCAGGTCTAATGTGGATGTACTTTTAGTCGAAAATCGCTTGCACTCTTAAGAGTTGACATCTTCAAGGTCGATTCTTTACTTATTTTTTACTTTATTAGGAATACTGACCGATTTATTTATTCACAACATTATAACCATTGATGTATAAAGCGAGCGATTTAACAGAATACATGTGTTTTTATTATCAGATAGGTATTTAATAATTAAAACTTTATCAGTAAATTAAAAATCAGTTTTACATTTAAACTCTTCGATGGACGATCTTTGATATCTTGATAAGTATTTGTTTGTATGATTCAGTAGGCTGGCGATTAAAACCAAATTCCAATCCGTACTCAGGCACAAATCTGCGACCGTTATGCGACAGTAAAACAGACTGCCATGCTCATTGCTCGTATCGCCTCGGTGATTTATGAGCAATGCTTTTCGGACACGCATTGAATTCTTTATCGACTTATTAAAAGATAGCGTCATGAATCATAATTAATTATGAGATAAATTGTTGTCTTTTTTTTTATTCGACAACCGGTAAACAGGTAAACTTTATAAGTAGAAATTGACAAGATCAATAATTATAACCAGATATTTGTACTTAGTTCTCACAGTTTCTTTTGCAATTCCGCATCAACAATTCTAAGATCGCACTTATATTATGTCAATCAAAATTGTATTATGAATAATTGATTGATTAATGAACGGTATATTATGGTGAGTGGGTGAAGACAGAACGAGACACGTTAATACGTTTTAATGTAATGTCGTTTTGGGGTTCAACAAACAGCAGGTCATTTTTAAATAATTTTGTAAAAGAAACATTTACAATGTGAAATTTTCTTTCGGTGCGTCGAGTATTTTATTTTGAGGGCTTTGAATGACTGGACTGTCGCGCTCGGCTATGTAACGTTCCTTCAGGTAAGATCGGCTCGATTCGATTGAGGGATACTCGAGAGGACACCCCTATCATCGTTACGTAGACATTTTTTTAAATATTACCTATATGTATAGATATCGCTTAATTTATAGTCTTTTGTCTTATTTTTTCATCAGTACGGAATCCAAACATTTGTTCTTTAGGGTCTCCTTCCTCATAGGGAAAAAACGGAACGAAAATATAGGATCAGTTTGATGTCTTCCCGTCCATTTGTCTGTCAAGACCCTTTATCTCAGGGACGATATACTCAAATCCACGGCGCGAAAGCATCAAAGTTCTAACGTCTATGCCGTAACAAAATATAATGTAGATTTCTACACTCTAAAAGGTGAAAAACTATTTTTCATAATATGTACCTACAATTTTTTTTATAATAAGGACTTGCAAATTTTTGGAGTTTACTCCTTAAGAATCGATTTTCATATAAGGCGCCCGGTATGAGAAAAATATGGAGAGTAAAATCTACTCATCAAATGGCATAGTAACGTTTTTGGTGCGCATCATTTCACGCGCACCTTTCACTTTCTTGAATTTTGAAGCTTTATTATATTATTGAAATTGATTTATTATTATACTTTCATAAAGTTAAGTGAAAATTCTATAAGTTATGGAAGAAAGTGGTGTAAATAATAGTGCCGCAAAATCTGATAAGCACGTGGGTAGTAAGTAAGTTACAATTCATACATTAATATGACATGTATTGTATATATAAACATGTGTGCTTTGTATTCATTAAATATTGAATTATCAATATAGTTCATACAAGTTTATATGAGCTATGCACATAATCAAATGCTTATATGGAGATTGGAGAGTATATATAGCGCATTTAACGCCAAATAGGCAATTTTTAACCTAACCTATTCTTTTATTTTTTTAATATCTATGATTTTTTTAAAGTTATTATGATTTATTTTCTATTAACCATTTTTGTAGTTTCAGTTATGATAATTAATGATTCGATAATATATATATATATAGATAATGATGTAATGATGAGATAAGAGAGACTGGCGGAACTAATTGGCTCGAAAAAGGAAAAAATAGAAAGGAATGGAGGAGGCCTTTACCCTACTGGGATCCATTTGAAAATAATCAAGAAAACTAACATAGTGCATGCATTATAACTTACTAACATAAAAGTTAATAATAAAATAATCATGTTTGTCGACTAACCGTACTAACATACTAACACTAAAATGTAGAAATCAAATGGAAAATCATTAATAAAGGCTTTATTATTATTATTATAATGATGTAATTATGTAAGATCTACTTAAATGTATAATATTTGATATATAATTCGCCGAATAGTCGTAAAAAATGTAAATATAATAAAAATATATATATTCTTTAAGAATTTTCATTAATGCGTTTATTTACCCTTACATATGATGTCGATTTTTTTTAATTAATACGATTTTATTAGCTTCTGCTGTATGTGTGTTTGTAACCGACTCCATTGGACTTGATTTTGTTTTATACCTGTTCAAAGACAATCGTTCTTGAGGAGTAAACTCCAGTCGTGCGTCGGAGCTGACACACACTTTTTTTTATAATACACTTGTGTACGTACTAATTTTTTATAATATTGACCTACAATCTAATATATAAAATTCTCGTGTCATGGTGTTAAACATTGAACTCCTCCGAAACGGCTTGACCGATTCTCATGAAATTTTGAGTGCATATTGGGTAGGTCTGAGAATCGACATTTATTTTTCATCCCCCTAAATGTTAAGGGTCGTCCACACGAAATTTTTATTTTTAATTTTTTTGAATTATGTGATTATGAGTCAGCATTAAAAAATACATACAATTTCAAATTTTCACCCATCTACGATCAACAGTTACTTTTGTATCGCGATTTTAATATCGGCAATATAACGTTTGCTGGGTCAGCTAGTTTTGTATAAAATTGAAGTACAATTTTGTATAATATGTGCCTATAATTTTAGTATAATATGGACCAACAAACATTTTTATAATTACAAAATTTGTACGGAACCCTCCGTGGGCAGTCCGACTCGCACTTGTCAGATTTTTAAATTGAGTAACGTGTTTTATTTTTTTCATGTTTGTCAATTAATTAATGTTCAAATGTTTTGATATTGTTCTAGCTGCAGCCGTGAGAAGAAATAAACGACAAACAAATAGCACCCGAAATGAAAGGCAACTATATGTCTTACAGTCAAGACAGGTAACTTATGCATTCATATAACAATAATATTTTTTATATGCATGGTATCCCAAAATTCAACGACAAGCCGAAACGGGACGATAGGATAGATAGTGAACATCATCAGAAAAAACAGAAAAAAATCCATCCCATGTTTTTTAGAAATTATAGGCATTAAACAAAAGAAGCATTTTGCTCCCTTTTTTAACATTTTTTTTTTGTAATTGTGGCTTCTTTTTGTCCATTTGCAACATGTCGCCATAAAGAATAAAGTATATTTCATCACAATAAAAAATTATAACACAATTGCCCCAAATTTTCTTAAAAATGACACTTTTTGCCGAACAATGAATTGAACATTTTCAAATTCTCTCGATTTTGACAGAGCATTCTGATAAAAAAATGTACTAGAGTGCCTTGGCAAGTGCCATCAAAAGTTGGCGCCTTTAATCATAATACCAAAATCGTAAAACACTTGTTGGGTTAGTGCAAAAAATTAGGGGTGAAAAATAAAATGTTTACCATCTGTCCTATCGCCTCGTTTCGGCTAGACGTTGAATTTTGGGACAACCTGAATAAGTAGGGCAAACAGGCAACCGTTATGGACATCCGCAAAACCTTTGGTCAAGAGATGCGTAGCCGTTCTTTAAATTGGTAGTATGCTCTATGCTTGAAGGTCTCTAACGGCCGTTCCCAATATACTATCTACAGACAAAGATAAATTACTACCTTCTACTGTCAGTAATTAGCTGTCAATAATCTGAAGCTGTCCCAATAAACCCGATAAGTCATTCTTATCGCCTTATATTGGGACGCGTGATTTGCAATTTCCATACAAACTTATATCGCTGGTAAGCTATACGTCGTCCCATTGACAGACAGAGTCTACGGATAAGGTGAGTTACCGTCGATAAGTTTATTGGGACAGAAAATTCAACGATAGTTACGATTTTTATCTCAAGTAAGAGATAGACTGAATATTGGGAACGGCCGTAAGTAATCAGCCTTTATCCATAAATCTTTTCGACTCCTGTGTAACGAATCAAAATTAAAGAAAAAGTTTAAAAAAAAAGTGAATATTTCCGAGAAACAAAACCAACGCAGCAGACCAACCCAAAAAGGCAAAATAGAAAAACAAATCTTTTTGTAACGAAATAAATATTTTACTTCTATAATTAAAAGTAGTATATTCCGTTCGACCATGTTCCGATCGTGCTCACTCGCCTATCCGAACTGATCCGCGGGGGCCGGTACAGCTTTTAAGCCCTGCCCTACCTACGGCATAGTTTTAGTTGTGCAAAAGAACAGAAACGATACTGACGATTTTTTTCTCAAGTAAGAGATAGACTGAATATTGGGAACGGCCGTAAGTCGTATCGGTTCGGGAAAACTGCAGACGATTATTGATTCCCTCAAAGTGGCTATGCGAGGCAAGAAGTTCCTTGTAAAACGCGTGGTTTTGGAACGCCAGACGTCAAAATGATGCGCGTTTAATTTCACATTTTGACGTGATGTCCGTTGGTTGAATTCGGCTGTTGGTATCAATCCGCTGAGCACTCCACGTGATATATGCTGTCGAAGACGTAGAGAGAACCTATGAAACGCCAAAGAATCAAGCCGATCGGAGATGACTTGATCGTCGATGATTCGAGACGCTCTTCGTTGTATGCGGTCAGTTGGAAGAAGCTCTAGAATGGAGGATTTATAGGAAGATGGGGAATAAAGCGTGTTTCATGAGAGCGAGATGAATATGAAGTTTACCTGATGACCAAATTTTAAGCGGCGTTACTTCTCATTAGTCCAGTAATTGCACTGGCTGCAGTGCCCTTCAAAGAAAAACTCAATAACTGCATAACGGCAGAAAACACGTCACTGCCATATTCGACATAGATAATTTTGCTTACATAGATAGGTTAGACTTAGATCATTAATAAGTCTAGAGAGACTAAAACTACAGGTATACTACATAGACTGGCTGCACTGATCACAAACCATCAAGTGACCCGAATGTAACGTGACGTTGGTCTTCCTCCTTCGAAAAAAAAATAAAAAAATGCCATTTGGCCGTTTGAATAAAATCAGTAAATACGAGTAATTTTTTGTATCGTATGATTCGTTTTAAAATCTTTCTTTCTAAAATAAAATTCTAAGTCTGCTCGTGACTGTCAATTGCGCGATATAGAGATTAATCGAAACCAACATAAAAGTTTTATCATACCAGCGTAATTTATGGTCATTTAAAAGAGACTACAATATACATTAATTACTTATACACTACTTTAAAAAGTGACATGGATTGTATGTATTCTATACAATAAATTTTCTCGTTTTCGTTTGGATATGTTTTTATTATTTATTTGGACTTACTGCAGAACTCGTAAGGGGTTGTAAACTATACAGAATTTCAATTATTTCTATCACTCTATTTTTTTTCCTAGGCAATCGATGAACCATTTGGCTTGGACTGCGAGACAACTTTGGGGAAAAAGGGAACATGTAAAACCTACCGAGACTGTTACCCTTTACTCAAAGTGGTAGATTTACCCGGCTTAGATGGCTGGGTTATGGGCCATTATGACACGTGCAACTTTATAAATGGTGATAATACGGAGGTAAACTTGTAGTGGTAGAATTAACTGTATGTACAGTAATCGTCTGGAGTCGTTCTGCCATCACACCTATTACTAACGCAGGAAAGGTGTATCGAAATTTTACCTGGTGCATGCTAGGGGCGAAAAACTATAAAAGGGATATCCGAGACATATGGGTGTTGTAGGAGGTGACTCAGGGATTTGATGCGGAAGACTCACTATACCATTTTACAAAGACAGTGAGAACAGACCAGACTTGACTGGTCGGTACGCATATCAAAGGCCAGCCGCCCCTACCTCCGCTGCACATGGAATAGCACTCTGGAAAAAATAGGCCAAATAATTTGGGCAAAATAGAAGGCTGACCTGCTGAGCACTCTTTGTGTTTCAAGCTCGTCTCTTAACAATAATCAAAAGACCATACCATTGTGACAGAATTCTGTTCCTAAGTAGTACAAGTACGACCATTCGCAACTAATATTTTCCTTGGAAGTTATGAAGTCAAGTGGGTTGGATATCAATTATCCCACTTGTGAGTTGACTCTGGTTCCAAAACGTTTTTTCCTGTACTCATATTCAAAATAGTAGTCCGGGACGCATATTATAAGATACCCGTGTCTATACGATCCCTAATTATGGAGAGCATTCTAAAAGAATGGCCATCTAAAGAAAGGAAAATTTCTTGGCAGTTCGCAGCAGCTTTGATACAACGATAGTCTCGATTAAATATGCACTAGTTTAGGGTTGGAATAGAGAATGGAATGAGTCAACTTAATCAATAATCCCTACACTACCCATGAATAAAAAACTATCGTAACCTCAATAAAAGTATTCCAATTAAAGTCAACTTTATTACTTTGTATGTTCAGGTTTAGTTTCAATTGAAGTGTGTAATCAAGAGCTTATTTGTTATTATTTGTTTTATAATAATAATAATTTTAAAGTATGTACGTAACTTTATTTATGTATTATATAATCTAAGAGCGAAAGCCTTTAATCTAGTATTCGTGCCATTGTCGAAAATTCTATCCTATAAGAGTTTTAACAAGTAAGCCAGCTTCCGCATTGTGCACATCCGAAATGTCGTTGTCGGCGGTTATTACTCGAATCTGAATACCGTGAACGCTGAAGTCCCCCAAGGCTATGTGCTTTCTTCAACACTATTCTTGTGCAGATCAATGATATGTTGGATATCTATAACATGCCAATAAATCGCTGCGGGATAAGTGCTAAAAGAATCTTCTTTCGAGGCTACTCCTGCAGGAATCGGATTAATCAACCTTATTCAGTTTAAGCCCTATAAAACTGAAAAACTATTTGTCGTAGGTACAACTACTCTTCAACAACACTCCCCTTACTGCCTCGCCTGGTATCCGAATCATGTCAATTGCCAATTTTCATCGGGAAGGCAAACCTAAACAGGCTTTGAAAAAACTGCGGATCATCAATAGGGCGAGACAAGCTCAATAAGGCGCGGGTCTGGCCATATTTTACTGGCCATACTGGAGTATTACTTCCATTACTAGCTCCAATCACTAACGCTTGCATCGCGTACAACGCAGATTTGCTCTTATCGCGTGAGATTCCATACCATGAAGGCTTTGAACGGCTCGAATGCTGCCGAAACTGCCGTATTGCGTAGATATCTCTTCTCCACCCCGGGAGTTTTTCGAAGAGCAGTTGGACCCTGCCGCCAGATTCCACATTTCAAGCAACAAGGTTGTCAAGGAACTTTCTTTTCCTCGCTCAACCAAACTTTGGAATGGACCTTCTAACAAACGTCCGTATACCTCTTTGAAGGGTGAGTGCCGATGCAATTAGGTACATTTACATAAAATAGTAGATTGTTTTCCTTTACCTTCTCGTAAAAAATTCACCAGCAGCTTCTTTGCACAGGATGCCTGGCTAGATGGGTATGCTATATCCCATATACACCAATTACTAAACCCATTTAGACTGGTGACTTTTTTTTCAATTAGTAGTGTGTTTGAAAGTCTCCGTTACTAATGAAATCACTAGCTAATGAGACTAAATCTCAAAGTGACAAGCGCAATCGCAGTACCGCAAAGAATACTTGCTTCTTCAGAATCATGAGCGGCACTCAAAACTAGATCTACAGGTCTGTAGGACTCGGGGCAATAAAGCAGTGGACTAGCCTCAAATTATTTTCCAAATAAAATGTAAAACATTTATAAATAATGGTAAACAATAAATAATAATGAAGGTCGATTATTTCTGTTAATCTTACAAAGTACTGTAGGTAAAGGTAAAACGCAAAAAAAATATCAAAGGAAAAGTCGTTTGCTAGTGTGTTTTTTTCGAAGTCTATACTGTGGGGGCCCATTTTGTGGAGTCTCCGGGGCTATAGCCCCGGCTGCCCTACCCTAAATCCGGCCCTGGCGGCACTGCATTGTAGTGGGCTTGTCGTACCATCAGCTGTTGTTGGTCTCGTCACTTTATTTCATAAAAAAAATGTTAGAACGATTCCAAAAGGACATTAAGTTTCATAAACACATTGAATACGCCACATTTTAGTCCACAATGGAAATCTCTTAATATGATATCAATTCAACAAAGCAAAATTAAATGTGACGTTTTTTTAAGCGTAAGTTTCCTTTAAATTTTTCAAATAAGTATTCGATGTTTAGTATTCGGTATAGACTAACGCCGTTTTCAATGCCCTATCTATCCTTAGTTTAACTAACTAGAAGTAAGACAAATCTATTCTTTAACGCTTACTAACATTGCAATAACCTATCGACATAAAGCATTGGACTATAACTATATTGGACATAAGTATGCATAGATTAGATTATGTCATTAAACGGTGACAGCAATGTATCCGTAACTAGAGATACGTTATTGAAAATGGCCGTTATAGTTATAGAATTATAGACAAGTTAAATGATTTTGTATTTAAAAGTAAAAGTGACAATCTCTATATCCAGTACAATATATCCGATATAAAAATAGCCGTGACTTTTAGAACGTTGTATCACAAGTTGTAGAGAACCACTAGTAGTTTTTGTTCGTTTTTCAGGTTTATGGAGTGTGTTGCACAGAGCCAGTAGCAACTCCACCGCAGCAGGAGCCGGACGTGCAGAGACTTGGCTTGTTCAGGCCTGCTGCACCTCTACAAATGACACCAATACAATACTCCACGTATGTTATATGTTTCTTGACCGAGAGTTGAACAAGATGTGTCAAAATTTACGACCCGTGCGTACTCGAACCCTTGGCTCTGTTGGAAAGAGCGCTCGGACGGAACCCGAGAGGTCGCGGGTTTTAGTCCCGCATCGTTCATAAATATTAGTAATAAATTTAATTTTTATAATTATTAATACTAGAAGTGAGGATTAATCCTTTAAAAATAGCAAATTGTTTAGATTTGAAAGAGCGAAGTCTCAAGTTAATTTCCTAATAAGTAATATGCAATTATTGGGGTTGAGCAGGTTATCAACTGTAAATTAGTAGTAAAAATCCTGTAGATGGAGCCACAAGCTGAGAATTGAACAAGATATACCAAAATTTACGACCCATGCCTACTTGAACGGTTGGCCTAGTCGCGGGTTCGAATCCCGCATCATCAATAAGTTTTGGTACAATTTAAGTTTGTATAATTTGTGTTTAGTACCAATGACGTTCTATATAGGTACATATGGACATATCATTCAAAGTCTGATAGAGGAAAGGCAAAAGTGTGCTTAAAGACAATGTAAGCACACGTGTGTCAACTGTCACTGTCCGAATAAAACCTGCACTTATTAAATGTTTTACATTGCTGCTTATTCACCAAGAATATTTTAAACAACTGGAGGTAATGCGGCAATGTATAGGTGATGATAGGTCGAAGCTATAGTGTAATTTGTGGAATGGTTCATATTTCGGCTTTTTTTTATACGCTGCATTTTGTCTGGGTATATATTGTAAAGGACATCTTTAAAGTTGGTCTCTATACTTAGTTTAAATTTTGAATCAGCTTAATAATATATTAATAATTTTCTTTGATTAACGCGAATTAAAAGAAGAAGAAAAATAATTAAATTACACATTTAAATAAAATACTTTAAGAGGATTAAGACGCGTGTAACTGTTTTTCATTCGATTTTTGCGTAAGTCTCGTTTCAGTCCCCCTGAAATCGAGATCTGGAAAGGTCTTGAAACGTTGGGTTAACTAGAATAAAATAAAAATGACACTATTACGCAAAAATCGTTTTTTTTTATGATAATAAGGGGCGAAACGAGCAGGACGTTCAGCTGATGGTCATATAGGATTCTTGAAAAACCCAAAAATTCTGAGAGGCACTAAGTTTTACTAGCTTCGGCGAAACACAGTTATGCTTATACATTACTGCTTCACGCCGTTGTGGTACCCACAATCTAGCCGGTCTTTTGTGCAAAGGTGCCTCCCACTGGTAATGAACAGAATGTAAAAACAGTTACAATTACACGCGTTTTAATCCTTTAAAGTGTTTTATTTAAATTAATAATTTTCCAGGTTTCCAAGTCGTCAGTCTGGGATATACTCCCAGTGGCCATTCAACCAGCCGAACATCCCAGCCAACTGGCCACCAGCTCAGCCTCCTCTTCCGACCCACCCACCAGACCATTCAGCCGCAACACACCCCCCATCACTAGGTACCTATACCATTATTATAAATGGCTCTGTCGTAAATCCTATTACTCCACTGCTGAATATCTAAATGATCGGACAGCCTGGGACTAGATTGTGATTATTTTATAGCGATAGAAATGACTGTACAATATTGTATATTTTTAATGAAAAAAAAATGCTGGGAGAGTTTCTTGCGCCGCTTCTTCTCTCTCAGAGCGCCATTTGTTTCCGTAGCGGTAGTAGTATCTAGCAGTTATCAGAAATGACATCAAAAAGAATTCTAAAGGAATCAATTTTGAGAAAATAAATGCCTTTTATGCCTTTTAACATTTCAGATTATAATATTTAATCTACACATACAAATAAAATTGGAGTGTCTGTTTGTAATTTATTTATTTATTTCCTAAGGACAATCAACGGGTTACAATTAATCATTACTAAACTAAACAAAAAGAGGTACTTACATATTATTGTTAAAAATTGTAGACCCACTTAGAGATTGCCACAGCTTGCAAAAGAAATACTAGTTAGAAGCAGAAGAAACGAAAGAGAAGAGGGGCAAGATATTATAAGATCAAACAAGCTGTAACAGTCAACTACTGCGAGTGCATTAAACTCTGGAGCAACACTCTAGGCTTAACCCATTCCAAAACCCTAATCCAAGCCTTCAACAAAAAGGCTGCGAATAAGGCACTATCGCTAAGTAGAGAAAACTTACGCATATTAACCAGGACATTAACGGGGCACTGCAGATTAAGCAAACACCTCTCAATCTTAGGTCTCAGAGATTGCAGAGCGTGTAGATTCTGTAATAGTGCAGATGCAACCCCGCTAACATTCTCTCTGAATGTGATCCTTTAATGCGTAAACGTAGCATCTCTTTGGGAAGTCCAATTCTTCAACCAAGATACGTCAGCTCATTGAAAAAGACATAAAAAGATTCATGAAAAGAATCAATGTTTGCAGTGAGCTATAGTTAACAGTGGCTATCACAATAGATCACATTGGTCGCAGTGTAACAGGGCTGAAATGAACTGGATCAAAGCCACTTTACAAACCATAACGATAACAGTCAACTAGCTGGTTCTATTACAATGAACAAATAACACACAATTAGAGCTACGTTAAAAATAAAATCAAAAAAACCTAATAATAAAATTTGTTTTTTACAATAATTGTTGCCTCTCTGCTGTCTGATTGTTCCGGCTAATCTCTGGTATGGCTGGACCTATTTTGACAGGACTTTTGTTGGCAGGTAGCTAATGTAATAAGGAGTAACTTAGACTACGTTGATTCTTGAAAAATAAAGTAATGTTGCATTGTCCAAGAAACGGTCTAACTCTAAAAATAATTTATATGAAAATAACGTTTGCCGGGTCAGCTAGTGAATTAATAAAAATAATAATAATAATATTGACACACTCTTACACAAATTATCTTGCCCCAAACTAGGTATAGCCTGTACTATGGGTGCAAGACAACGACATATTTAATACAATATACTTACCTGTATATATATACAAATAAACATCCATGACTCGGAAACTAACATTTACCAGTGGGAGGCTCCTTTGCACAGGAAGCTGGCTAGATTATGGGTACCACAACGGCGCCTATTTCTGCCATGAAGCAGTAATGTGTAAGCATTACTGTGTGTCGGTCTGAAGGGCGCCGTAGCTAGTGAAATTACTGGGCAAATGAGGCTTAACATCTTATGTCTCAAGGTGACGAGCGGAATTGTAGTGCCGCTCAGAATTTTTGGGTTTTTTGAGAATGCTGAGCGGCACTGCATTGTAATAGGCATGGCGTATCAATTACCATCAGCTGAACGTCCTGCTCGTCTCGTCCCTTATTATCATAAAAAAAAAATAATAAAAAAAATAACATTCATATTCATTATATAATTGATTGCACCGGGATTCGACCCGGGACCTCTATAGCTCAGTAGGCAGGGTCACTAACCACCGGGCTATAGTCATTTAAATCATTTTTTCGAAAATGTATATCTCAGATCTAAGAAGAACGGACGCTACCATATCAGCAGGATTCGTCATCTATATATATGTAAAAATAAATTGCTGTTCGTTAGTCTCGCTAAAACTCGACAACGGCTGGACCGATTTGGCTAATATTGGTCTTGAATTATTTGTGGAAGTCAACGGAAGGTTTAAAAGGTGAATAAATATGAAAGTTTTCGGAATTAAATAAAACAACAATTTTGTTTTTCCTTTGATGTGTCCCCTTTCGTTCGATATTTGTTTTGTATGGACATATTTTCTATGAGAGAATTTATTGACGCACGATTTGACAGTTCTGCTGTAAAACAATTTCATTACAACAACAGGGAGCATATTTTACGAAATAATTCTTGATGTTATGATATATTACTGATAAATTCATAAAAAAATTATTTTATTTATTTTATTATACAGAACAACGTCTGTCGGGTTAACTAGTTTTATATAAAAAAAAAATTGATAGTAATTAATTAACCTGATGGCGAAAATTCCCAAGATGATATTGAAATGAACATGAAATTTTCAAAAATATATTGCGAGGGAAACAGTTAATATGTTAATTTCTCTATTTTTGTTCTTAACCCGTGTGAAAGAGAAATATGTATAAGAAACAAATTCAGATTTTAAATTCAATTTATAAGAGGATACACATAAATATTAGTATTATTATTATTTATGTAAATTTTAAATTTATGTAAAAGAAATAAATTTCAAGATTAAAATAAAAACCTCCTACAATACAAAATATTTTGAAATTCAAATTCAAATATTTTTATTCAAAATAGGATTTAAAATCACTTATTGAACGTCAAAAACTACCAGCCATTCAAAAGAGACTACCTCAGACCTGAGAAGAATGGGCGCAAGAAACTCAGCGGGCATTTTTTTTTAATATAAAATATAGATTACAATATGATATCGTACAATAAACATTTATAATTAAAGACCCTGAGGGTGCTCGCTTTATTCCTAGTCCGTGGTGTCATTAAGAAATTCGTTTATGCTATAGTAACCTTTCCCACACAAACGTTTTTTAACAATTCTTTTAAATTTCGTAACACATTTGTTTTGTACATTTTCTGGGATCATATTGTAGAAGCATGATATATAATATAATAAATTCAAAATCAGAGATACCTATTTCCTATAAGTCTCTTTAGTCTCATATTCCATGTTCTTCCCGCGTCTTAATTATTTTACGAAATCTGTAATTTATTAAAAATAACATTTCAATGACAAAAACCTACTTTATTTAGTAACTAGCTGACCCGGCAAACGTTGTTTTGCCATATAAATTGTATTGATCTTTTCCTTGCTAGTTGATAAGAGATGGCGCTAGTTGTATTCATTAGTAACAATCACACTTCTTTTATATTTTGTATAATTCACACTATAGTTTTATAAATTATAGCCTATTTGTTATTCTGGTGTGTAAGCTATATTATTGTAAAGTTTCATCAAAATCTATTCAGTAGATTTTGTGTTAAAGAAGTTCAAACATACATCCAGACATACAAACTTTCACATTTATAATATTAGTAGGATTTCAAATATGCATAAATAACTTTTTATGTTGGAGTATATGGATTATCTATTAACAATACAACATTATTAAATAAAAAATACATTGGCTATAATTGGAGGTCTAAGTTATTCTGTACACCGAATTTTCTTCTAAATCAGCCTAGCCGTTTAAAGGTATTTATTATACAGATTAAAATATTGTGTTCCCAAAAAATGTTACTTAAATTAACATCCTTTACGTACTAAGTGAAACTACCTGTTTTTCAATAATTAAACCTTAAAATTATGTAATGTCAAGATAAAATGTAATTATTATTGAAAATTTAAAAGATCTAGTACGTATTAATTAATTAATTATTATTATTTTTATATCATTACGTACGCACACCAAAACAGAGTGCACACTAAAGTAATAAACCTGGCCCGTTGTCATGTCTTGCCTAACAGCAAAAGGATCTATCTAGACGTATAAATTATTTAAGTTATTAAACAATTATACATTTTAAAAAGGCATAAAAGGCATTTTATTTTCTCAAAATTGATTCCTTTAGAATTCTTATTGATGTCATTTCTAATAACTACTAGATACTACTACCACTTCGGAAACAAATAGCGCTCTGAGAGAGAAGAAGCGGCGCAAGAAACTCTCCCAGCATTCTTTTTTTGCTCTCTTTTCAATAAAAATATACAATATTGTACAATCATTTCTATCGCTATAAAATAATCACAATCTAGTCCCAGGCTGTCCGATCATTTAGATATTCAGCAGTGGAGTAATAGGATTTACGACAGAGCCATTTTTTTTATAAAACATTTAAACATAAAAGATGGAGTATACTTTTATAATATGTTACATCTATCACTTTATTAGTTTATGCAGCTGTCAAATTCCTAAAGAAATATGATATTATTCTGTATATTGTATCTGTGGAACCCTCTTTCAGTTGCCGGTCAAGTAACGACACCAAGTCCGGTCAGTACAGCACCATCAACCACGTGGGGTACGAGACCACCAAGTACTACGAAACAGGTACTTTCTTTTATAAAAACCATAAAAAATTGTGTGACGTATAATTAATATATAATTATAAGAGGCAATATGGATACTAACCATTTATGTACCCAACACTCTTTTTACAAGGACATCTGAGCTTAGCTCTTACTAAGTTTGTTCTCAAAATAATTCGGGGCAGAGTTGACTGCATATACTTATTACAATTGTTGCTTTTCTTTGTACCGACCTCGTACGTACGCGCGCGGCGACACGCACTATTAGCGCATACACCTGCACGCACTCAAGCGCATAAGCACACGCCTGTAAAACGAGCCATCTGTCTTCTAAACTCTGTACTTGAGGTAGCACCACAGCGTGATCTATTTGCCAGCTCGATGGAATGTTTGGTCAAAGAATGTAAGAAAAGATTTGAGAGTTTGATGCCTGTAAGCTCTATAAAATAAGATAACTAGTTTATAATTTTCATTGTTTGTTTTTTCTTTAGTATAATATCTTTGTAACGCTTTAGATTTAATCTGTAACGTTACATAGTATCTTTGATAAATAAATAAATAAATACATAGCCCACACTTGTGCACATTTATTTGTTCTATTGAAAATAGAATAAATAATTTGTAGGCGTATTATTCACAGACGCGGGTTTGAGTACCATCATGCATAAATTTTGGTTGTACCTACATGTTATAAATATTTTTTGTAAAGCAAACTGTTTAGAAAGCTACTGGACGCCTTATGGCCGTTGTCAATATTCAGTCTATCGCTTACTTGAGATAAAAATCGTAAGTAACGTTGACTTTTCTGTCCCAATAAACTTATCGACGGTAACTCACCTTATCCGTACACGCTGTCTGTCAATGGGACGACGTATAGCTTACCAGCGATAGAAGTTAGTATGGAAATTGCAATTCACGCGTCCCAATATAAGGCGAATGACTTATCGGGTATATTGGGACAGCTTCAGATTATTGACAGCTAATTACTGACAGTAGAAGGTAGTAACTTATCTCTATCTGTAGATAGTATATTGGGAACGGCCGTTATGGCATCGCCTGATAGAAAGCCGGCATATAGCAGTGCGATACAGCCACTTTATATTCTAATTCAATTTTTTTATTCAAAATAGGATTCAAAATGAATGCCTCAGGCCTGAGAAGGCGCGTTCTTCTCAGGCAGAAACTCCGCAAGAAACTCAGCGGGCTTTTTTCATCAAAAAATATGTTTACAGAGTAACATTGTACAAGTAAACTTACTACTTAATAGCCTGAGGGCGGTCTCTCCATTCCCAATCTGTGGTATCATTAAGAAAGTCATTTATGTTATAGTAACCCTTACCACACAAACGTTTTTTAACAATTCTTTTGAATAACGTAATACTTTTGTTTTGAACATTATCTGGGATCTTGGTGTAAAAGCATTTACATCGCCCCACAAAAGACTTACTAACTCGACTTAGCCGAGTAGTAGGCATTATAAGCTTATGTCTGTTCCTGATGTTAACATTATGGTTATGACAGTTTCTAGCAAATTCACTTATGTGCCTATGAACATACATTACATTATCAAGAATATATTGACAAGCAACAGTCAAGATGTTAATTTCTTCGAATTTTGCTCTTAATGGTTTAGGACCTAGGTTATAAATAGCTTAAGCGGCGCTAACTTATACTTGACACTTGCTCTATTTTATGTCTGAGAGTTTAAGATTGATATAAAAACTTGTAATTTTTTTATTTTAGACATGGGCCCCAGCTTATCCAACACAGCCGAGCAGACCTCCAGCGGTTGGAGCGGATACATCTTGTGGAATTAAAAATGGACCCCAGGTAACTAGACGAAATTTAATCTTAAATAATATGTTTTCCGGTAACAAAATCCAGGGATAACAAGCCCGGTGTTTTAATTGTAATAATGTTGGTATATTTTTCATGACAATAAGGGAGGAGACGAGCAAGACGTTCAGCTGATGGTAATTGATACGCCCTGCCCATTACATTACAGCGGATTCTTGAAAATCACGTCGAGACATAAGATATTAAGTCTCATTTGCCCAGTAATTTCACTAGCTACGACGCTTTTCAGACCGATGCACATTAATGCTTACACATTACTGCTTCACAGCAGAAAAAGGCACCGTTGTGGTACCCATAATCTAGCTGGCACCCAGTGCAGAGAAGCCTCCCACTGATAAATGCCCTAAGACTCCTATTACGACACCCTTGGATTTGCCTTCGATGACCAATGATAAACCATAGATCATTTTATATTAGTGTTCAGATTTAAACTAGACAGACAAGTAACCACAAAAAACCATGGATATTATACTGAAGTAAGAGTTTTTTTTAATGAAAATAAGGGACGAGACGATCAGCTGATGGTAATTCATACGCCCATACGCCTCTGAGGATTCTTGAAAAACACAAAAATTCTGAGCGCCACTACAATTGCGTTCGTCACCTTGACATAAGATGTTAAGTCTCATTTGCCCAGTTATTTCACTAGCTCTGGATAATTTATATATCTATGCAAATAACAATAAACAAATAAAACTTACAGACCTATGAGAGCATACAAGACGAGGAACGTATTGTGGGAGGTCATAACGCTGACTTGAACGAATGGCCCTGGATAGTTGCTCTGTTCAACGCAGGTCGACAGTTCTGTGGCGGCTCTCTCATAGATGACAAACACGTTCTCTCGGCAGCTCATTGTGTAGCACAGTGAGTATACTATCGATATTACTATAGTTAGGCCAACGAGAGGAGATAAAAAATGTAAACAAAGTCTCAGGGCTTCAAAACATAACATCCGCACGACCTTGCTCGGATTTTTATGAAGGTACAAAACTTGAACAAAAGAAAACTAATTGGACACCTGGATTCGAACCGGGGTCTTCTGCTTTCCGGATCAACCAATGTCCCATCTGAGCTATTATAGTCTTGTATATAGTGGCGAAATTTACTTTAGTATTGTAATCTCATTGTTGTTGATTGCTATTTGTCATTAAAACACGGATAAAACAAATTTTTTTTCAAATTGAAACCGAGCTAGATCGATTTATCTCCCCCGAAATCCCCTGTATACTAAATTTTATGAAAATCGTTTTCGAGATTCAGATTATATATACAAGAAGAATTGCTTGTTAAAAGACATAAGATGTATTTGAATTAATTACATAAGTGAAAATTATTGATTCCCTATTCTAATCACTCTCATCAGACAAAGATGATTCGTCGGAAGAGTCCGTATTTATGACAATACTGGCTGATAACTGATGATGGAATTGAAGATTATCTCTTGTCCTATTACAGTTCCGGTTTCCGTTTTCGCTCCTGTTCCCAATATATTATATGAATCGTAATTCGAGGAAGATTGCTACGGCAAACTAAACCTACTATTAGAATGGTTAGAGCTCATCGTCGTGAATTTCAGCTTATCACAAATCCCGCGGAAATCATGAATTTTTTCAGGATAAAATGACGTAGCCTATGGACCTTTTCCAAGCTCTAGTCTATCGGTGTACCAAATTTCATCAAATCGGTTCAGTAGCTCCGGCGTAACAAACAAACTTACATTCAAATTTATAATATTAGTAGGGATAACTCAGTAACGGTCCTTTTGTTTACATTCTTTATCTCGTCTCGTATAGATACATAATAGCTTAATGGGTAAATGTATACACTTTTATAATAAAGTCCCAGCCACTGCTCAGGCATTTTCTATAAATAAATTTAAATGTTTGTTGTTAATCCTACTACTCCACAGCTGAATATATAAGTGATCAGACAGCCTGGGACTAGATTATGAATTTTTTATAGCAATAGCAATGACAGTACAATATTGTATATTTTATTGTAAAGAGCGCAAAAAAGAATGCTGGGCGAGTTTCTTGCGCCGCTTCTTCACTCTCAGCGCGCTATTTGTTTGCGAAGCGATAGTAGTAGTATCTAGTATATTACAAAAGCCATCAAAAAGAAGCCTTTTTATGCCTTTTAAATGGGAATACGGGTACCTCATATTTAATGATCCTGCAATATTACAGGAATCATAGAAGCGGCCCTTCAGAAAAATGTACGCGTGTTTGTTTCTAATTACCTACTCACTTGGATTTTTTTACCGTTTTGAAAACATGCTATTGATCACAATGAAGGATTACATGTGTTAGTGTTTAGGCAGAGTAGTCAGCAAGGAGACTTCCTTAGAACCCGCGATATTTCGGAATTTTTCTGTCAAATTTTTTCGGAAATCTTTTCGCGATCACAAATGCTTGACTTGTCGTTTTGACTTATAAGATGTTAATTATTAAGTCTGCAGATTAGCCAGATTTTAACTAAACACAATAAAAGCTTACACATTACTGGTTTAAGGCAGGAAACAAATAGATAATACTTATTGCCTTAGGATGTTTACGCTGCGCTCCAACTAGATTGGTATGAACACCGCAGGCATAGTCGTAAAGTGCGGCAACGCATACTACGCCCAAGTGGGCGTACTCGAGCCAGTCTCGAACAATCGACACTGGGGTCACATATCATTACTAAGGATTTTGTTTTTTTTTTAGGTAATTTCAATCTAAAATAACACGAAGCGTATGTTACAAATTTTGAAAGATGCAATTAAGTGTCAATATGTCACGCACACAAGCATCTAATAGTTGCCGTAATAAAAAACCTATTGTTCTTAGGTAGTGCGGTATCTAGTTGGAGCGCAGCGGAGACCAATCCATAATCTAAGCTTATAGCTTACTTACTTTAAATTATACTATTAGATAGGTTTTAATACTCGTATTTTAGTGAAAATATTTTACTAGCATGACATCATGGGACGTTGCACGGCTTACTGCGAAACTCGGAGACCACAACATTCGCACCAACACGGAGACACAGCACGTGGAACGGAAGATCAAGAGAGTCGTACGTCATCGCGGCTTCGATATGAGCACCTTGGTAAACAATATATTTACTTGCATTTACTGTAATAGATTCTTGACTTAAATCTATATTTCGTATCAGAACCAGAATATTATACCAGTCAGGCGTCTGTGTCGTGTGTCAGCGACATCTCAAGTCAATTTCCAAATGTGCAAGTTATTGGGGTGAACAGGTTATCAACTGTTAAGTAGATCCTGTAGATGGAGCCACAACATGAGAGTTAAACAAGACATACCAAGATTTACGAACCGTACATCTCCCTACTACTCCGTACTCGAACGAGTGAGAGATGCTTTGAAGTTACTCATATCGTCAGGTCCGAGAAATACAGCGCGAGGAAGCTCATTTTATTAGTAGCCCGGGAAAAGTTCCTTCAAATCTACACTGTAGGAGAACACCATATATTATCTACATCCACATGGGATGTGCCCTTAAACGGATCGTACCAGCATTTTTACTGTTAATAATATTAATTTACAAAAACAGGCGGCCTAAACTTCTATCGCAAAAAAACATATAAATCCATTTTAATAGTTTCATTTTTCAATTCAACCAGAGTAATCATTCTTAACATAATTACGGTTATTTATACCAATATTTAATAACAGTACCTACCGACATTAAAATTTTACAAGTACATACACGGTATTAAAAGCTTTTTTATTCGTTTATAAGAACAGTTAGTAACCTGTTAACGCCGACTGATTATTTAATGTAATAAATGGTGTTTTTGAAGCGGATGTTAATAGTATCGGCAAAGTCAGTTTAAGTCATAACTCGCGAATTGATAAGAATACGTGTGGAGTGTGGAGGTATACTTTTTTAGAACAATCTTGCCAATGTTTATTCGCCCCCGAACAGACATTGAGTGTTACTTTTATAAGATTATTAAAACACCATAATACCTTCCGAATTATCTACTATTTTAAATTGTTTTGTTATTATAAAACAATGACGTTCTATAAGTACATAAAGACAAATCACGTCATATAAAAACAAAGCCGAAATATGGAACATGCCACAAATTCCACCACAATAAGCTTAGACTGTTATATCTTACATTGCCGCATTTACTCCAGTTGTTCAATATCATCATCAGCCGAAAGACGTCCACTGCTGGACAAAGGCTTCCCCCAAAGATTTCCACGACGATCGGTCATGCGCTGCCCTCATCCAACGTATTCCGGCGATCTTGGCCAGATCGTCAGTCCATCTTGTGTGGGGCCTACCAACACTGTGTCTTCCGGTACGTGGTCGCCATTCGAGGACTTTACTACACCAACGGCCATCTGTCCGTCGCACTATGTGCCCTGCCCACTGCCACTTCAGTTTCGCGATCTGGACTATGTCGATAAATTTGGTTCTCCTACGGATCCCCTCATTTCTGATTCGATCTCGCAGGGAAACTCCGAGCATAGCCCTCTCCATTGCCCTGTGAGCGTCCATGAGCTTTCGCATGAGGCTCATAGTTAGCGACCACGTCTGCGTACAGTTGTTCAATATATTCTTGGTCAATAAGGAGTAATGTAAAACATTTCTACAGTTCAGGATTGTTTCCAACAGTGACAATTGACACACGACTAAGGAAAAAAGTGCGGTAACATTGTCTTTAAGCATACTTTTACCGTTCCGCTATCAGACTGCGAATGATATGTCCTTTTAAGTGTATAGAACGTCGTTATTGTAAAACAATAATTTTAAATTATTCGTGCAATAAAAAAGAAATTATGAATAAGAGTTTTTCTTGCAGTATAACGACGTCAGCATTTTAACATTGGATCAACCGGTGTCGTTCACGAAAAATATTCGACCCATTTGTCTACCTTCAGGTGGGCGTGCTTACGCCGGAACTGTCGCTACTGTTATTGGCTGGGGAAGCTTGAGGGAAAGTAAGTAGACTCTAGAATCTTATATATCTTGCAAACTTTACTGATAATTTTAATAGCATTTAACAATATCATCTACATAAAATTTTTTGCACACATGTAACCAAATGAATCAATGAATCCTTTAACGTCGTAGCCCTTCTCCATTTTGATCGCTTGTGGGCTATTCTGGTCCATAGAGGTCTGGCTACTTTTCTGACGTCATCCATCCAGCTTCGATTATGCCTTCCCCTAAAGAATATCGACCGTAAGTAATTTCAAAACTAAGTGATGTTTAGATAGGGATAGTTTCAAATTTCACACACGAACTAACCTGCTTTTCTTAAGAATAAAATTAATTAGTCATTAGTAAATTAATTAGTCACATTAAATTCATCGTCCGCTAAAACATTTTCAACATCTCCCTTCTGTGAATTTTTATTACTTATTTTATGACCATGGATGCTAGGTCCTTCAGTCGGAAAGTGGTTTTTTTTTTAATTTTATGATTCCTTTTTTATGTGTTACAAAAATTATCATAACCCATTGTCTGAGTTTTTTTTTTTACCTGTTTAGAGGTTGTAATTTTTTTCGTTATTTTCTTGAAAATTGTGCATTGTAATAAGATCAGTAGCACTATAATCGTGGACCAAATCTCTATCAACTATAATTTATAAAAATTGGTTAGGTTAGGTGTTAGAACAGTTAAAACAACGCCAGAAACGAATTCTAGGCGTTTCTCTTTCTTTCCTCTCCATAAAAATGTTCCAACCCTTAAATATGTCATTTGTGGTTAGGTTATACTGCTTTTTCTCTGGAACGGTGCATTACCTTGTAATTAGAGTGGTAGCATTATAATCGTGGACTAAGGCTCTATCAATTACAATATTTTTTACCCATAATTCGTGCTGCGGGATACTAAGTTTTAACCCAAATTTCATTCAGTGATATCTTTTTTCTCTGTAATCCGATAATCAGACGGCTAATTAATTTTATTCGTCCGGTTGGTGGACGACTAGCAACAGTCAAAAATTTTAGCGGACGTTTAATTTAATGTTATTCATCCGATAATCGATCTAATTAATTTGTTTTTTATTAGGACTTTTAATTTTGAATAGCAACAGTCTTTAAAGGGTTTCGATGTAACTGTATGTAGATGTGTAAAATCTTGAAGATTCTGTAGGTATTCATTTTGTCTGATTTTAGTAACGAGACTCCTTAAATACCTATAATTAACATTTAACAAACATCCATCTGGATGTGTCTGTGATGGACACACATATTCTGTGTGATCAACGGGAGTCGAGAGTCTCACATACTCTTCTCAGCCTTCTTGCACTACCAGAGGTATATGAAAGTTTTTTGATGCCACCAATGTGATATCAATCTGAAATAAGCGCAGAGGAAAATTCATTCCAATCTTTGGTCCTAAAAATTTTGTTGTAGGTTGCTTGTTTTAGATTCAATTTCTATTGTTGATCAATGAAAGGAAGTCGCTTGCCCGAGGAAACAGGCGTGAGCAATTATACAACTGAATTCAAATAACACGTTGTTGGTACTAGCAGATCTTATTTTGGCATAAGTTTATACTTTACTTGGCCATATAAATTCACATTTCACTAGTTATTTCAATTAAGTTCGCTTTCTTTCTCAGTTGTGTTTAGTCGATGCTGACACATTCCCATTCTTATTTATTTGACGTACGGAATAATTTACAATACCGCCTCTAAATAGTTCTGCTATGAAAGACAAAGAGAATTTAAACACTACGTTCACTATGATGAAAGAAAACGAATAAATACTGGACAGGCTATCGTCACTATAACCTTATTCCATTTAATTACCTAATGTTTGCTTACGGCGCTGTCCAGTGCCGTTGAACTAATAGTATTGTTCAAATACGAATTCCATTGTATTCACTCACTCATTTGGTTCTTATTTTGTTCAAAGCACGACTTATGCTGAGATCTGTAGCGGGTACATAAACTTGCCCAGACTTTACTTACTTTAAACTAGTGGGAGGTTCTTTTACACTGTATGCCGGCCTGATTATGGGTACCAACCATAACGACGCCTATTTCTGCCGTGAAGCAGTAATGTGTAAGCATCATTGTGTTTCAGTCTGAAGGGCACCGTAGGTAGTGAAATTACTGGGCAAATGAGACTTAACATCTTATGTCTCAAGGAGACGAGTGCAATTGTAGTGCCGCTACGCCGAATTTTTGGATTTTCCAAGAATCCAGAGCGACACTGCATTGTAATGGGTAGGGCGCATCAATTACCATCCGCTGAACGTCTTGCTTTTATCGTCATAAAAAAATTGAGCTGAGTGTCATAAAACGCGAACTTGACATTTGCGTTGGGCTGTCTTAGCTTATGCTCAGCAAAATTTCAGCTGTCAAATGACTATAAACACAAAATCAAACATTATGATAAGCTAATACTCAGCCAAGTTTTACGTAAGTAAAGTCTGAGCAAAGTCTTAGTCTAAGTAATCTCAAAGAAATCAAAAATTATATAAATATAAGCAATATATACTTTCAGGTGGTCCCCAGCCGTCAGTTCTTCAAGAAGTTTCGATTCCAATCTGGACCAACTCCGAATGCCGACTAAAATACGGCTCGGCGGCTCCCGGTGGAATAGTTGACCACATGCTATGCGCAGGAAAAGCCAGCATGGACTCTTGCAGTGTAAGTTTATTATAGTTCTGCCCGATGATTATAAACAAAGAGAATGTAAATACTACCTATTAAGAGACTGCCTAAGTCAAAATTTAAATTTAGTTAAGTTAAAGATTATGAAAGCCGTTCTAAAAGAGATATTACCCCAGGAGGGTACCGGCTCTACCAGAGCCAGAGAATCCCTCCCCGAGCATTCTCGCTCGGGCTCGGCCCCTCGTCTTTCTACCACGTACTACAAAGCTGTGGAATGAGCTTCCTTGTTCAGTGTTTCCGGGACGATACGACATGGGTACCTTCAAAAAAAGCGCGTACACCTCCCTCTGGTGTTGCAAGAGATTGTGGGCGGCGGTAATCACTTAACACCAGGTGACCCGTACGCTCGTTTGTCCTCCTATTCCATAAAAAAAAAAGTAAAATGGTGCAGTAATTTGACGTAAGTTTGAAATAGTAGTAATTACAGTATGGCGATTGGCGACGAAGTATAATCCGGCTAAGTTAAAAAGCGAACAGTTGCTTAAAACGTGCTAGATTTCGGCTATCTCCGTTTTTTACAAGATTATAGCCACCATGTGTCAAACTTTCAATGATTGTTCGTTTCATACAATCGAGTGAATCATTTTTTTCTTAGTTATATGTCTACTAAACCACAACCAATATTTGAAAACACAACAGCTTCGGAAATATCTTTTTTTTAAATCAATCTTTTCATTAATTATGTGGGAAGCCATGAAATGTAAATGGCAGTAGAATTTTGTCTTGTTAAGTTTTAAATTTCTTTTTTCTGCTGGGATATGCCGAAATTTTCAGTCTTTCGCTTAGGCCTTGAATACAGCTGAAACTGTACTAAATTGTGCCTGGTGGCGGCTGTTAATACAGTAATAATTCTACATTTAATAATCTCGGATTTTTTTAATGATTTTTGTAATTAAATTGTAAAAAAAACTAGTTTCTCATAATTAGTTTTGCATGTTTTGTTCTAACAAACTCATTTGTATAAATCATCTTTCAAATTATTCTTATAGAAAGAAAAAAAACACAGTAGGATTTGAAATATATTATAGTAGGTACATTTAAATTTAAATAAAGTTATGAAAGAGACAACCAATAAACAAACAAAAACTGAAATATTTATACGTTACACGTTATACGTTAAAAAAATGGTTAGTATTAGCAGATAAAAAAATGTTTCGTTTTTTTGACGTTTGACGAAAAAATTATCAGAAAATTAGGACTTCATATGACTGAAACGATATATTTGTGACTTATAATAATATGACAATATTATAACATTTTGATTATTGTTTAGGGTGACAGCGGTGGTCCCCTGATGGTGAATGAAGGCGGTCGGTGGATCCAAGTGGGCGTGGTCTCCTGGGGTATAGGGTGTGGTAAGGGGCAGTACCCAGGTGTATACACCCGCGTTACAGCATTTCTGCCTTGGATACAGAAAAATTCCATGTAATCTAAAAACCGAAATTCCCTAGCACAACCAACACCCGTACAAATATTTCAAAATACCCACAGTTTCCTTTTTTGTTGTGGTACCAGATTTGTGCAGTTCAAAAGTCATACCACCATCTTTGACCCTTTGGCGTTGGTTTTAACTAGTATAAAATTATCATTCAATTATTTTAAGAAAGGTGACCCTATATTGCCTTTCTTAATAAATTGATACACTATATCAATGTGCCAATTATAAGGAATAAATAAATCGTTTAGCATGAAATTGTTTTATTTTAATCTACATAAAATAAAAATTCACAAACATAATTACACGAATTCATCTGAAACCAACTTAATATAAATAACATTATAACTTATTCTGAATACTATCACACATAATTACTGTCTAATCCATAATATCTTCATCCAAATATTTTTAGCATCATATACCTTGTGTCAAAGGTCGAAATTAGATACTTGCAACTGTTGGAGAATGTTGCGAGCTGAAAAATACAATAATATATGTAACCTTAATACTTTTAAACTATTATTTATATATACAATTGAGTTCTTTGCTAGTAGATAAAAAATAATAGGTAAATAAGAGTGGGACGCTCCATTGCAAAGGAAGCCGGCTAGATTATGGTTTCGGTCTGAAGGGCGCCGTAGCTAGTGAAATTACTGGGCAAATGAGACTTAACATCTTACGAAACGAGCGCAATAATTGTAGTGCCGTTCAGAATATTTGAGTTTTTCAAGAATCCTAAGCGGCACTGCATTGAAATGGGTAGGGCGTATCAATTACCATCAGCTGAACGTGCTGCTCGTCTCGTTCCTTATTTTCATTTAAAAAAATCCAAAGTACGTACGTACAAGCTAATCTCGGAAACTTGTACAATTGTAAACTTTGGGAATAATACCGAGATATATAAACCCTTTCAGGTTTTCGTTGCCCTTAGATGTAAATTTTATTCTATGTCGGATTTCTCTTCTATAATGTTAGCAAGCGTGTACTATTTTCAGAACCAATTTAAGCAAGCTGCAACGCAATTTATTATATTTTTATCAATCTACCTCGACTTACGCGCGAAAACGTGGTATAAACCAAGCGGATTTATTACACGTGACTTTATTCGAGGTTTTATATATTTTACTATATGTTTTTTTATGCAAGAGGAGGACAAACAAAGGTCACCCGATGTTAATAGATCACCGCTACTCACATCTTCAGCAAAAAGTCAACACCAGAGGAATTACGCCCCTAAGAAAGGTACACGGGCATTTTTAAGGTACCCATGTCGTTTCAGAGTCAATATCATATAAACTTTACTCAATTAGGCTTCGACTAAGCGCTTTTTAATCTATAAATATTTCTTTAAATTACTGAATCCACCATATGTTCGGAAAAAGTAGAGCTCGGGAGAAGAACATACAAGAAACTCAACGGTCACTCGTTTCAATAAATACAAAAAATTGTAATGGCTATAATATACAAAACATATCCAATATATGAATCATGATCAAAGTTAAATGTGTATTAAATACCAAATATTTCATAAAAAGTATTAACGAATAAACTGTATAAATATACATTTATTTATTTTTATATTTGGGCAACTAACAAATTACACTCTTTACATGCTTAAACTTAAAATATATATAATAATAAAATGGATAAGAGTTAATTCACTTATAAGCTACCACAGCATTCATAATTTTTACTACGCTTATAGGACAGTAGTTTTAACAATTTATAAACTAAAATCTAAAAATATTGTAATATATAATTTAAAATAAAAATATGAAAACAAGGTTTCTAAGTCACATGTGTAAATTAAGTATTATCTTTTTATATTGAGCAAGCGGAATGAATAAATCAATGTTCTGCGATTTGGCCTGTGAGTTATATGCTATATATGCTTAACTTGGGGCAAGATAATTTGTGTAAAAAGTGTGTCAATATTATTATTATTATTATTATTATTATTATATGACCTACAGAGCCTAGAAATAGTTGCGTTTTGACCCAGATTAGTCCTAGATTGTGGTACTACAAACAACGAATAGGCATTTTTTCTTATTAATTTTGCAGGACATTATAGGAATATAGGCAATATAGGAAATATTAGATGCATCAACCTTTAGCATGAATTCAATCCTATTTATCATCCTGGAAAGACTTTATTTGCGTATCTTTTTAATCTCAATATTTATATCACGACTGGCCCAGATGGGTATTTTGGAATCCTTACATCATATATTTTTGGAGTTTACTCCTTAAGAATCGATTTTCATATAAGGCGCCCGGTATGAGAAAAATATGAAGAGTAAAACCTACTCATCAAATGGGATAGTAACGTTTTTGGTGCGCATCATTTCTCGCGCACCTTTCACTTTTCAGTTGTGTGTGTGTGTGTATATACTTGTGTGTAGCAGCATACACAGTATACTGCGTGATAGCTTATGCATGTAGTATAATATACCTATTAGAGTGTGCCAAAATGTAACTTCCTTGATGGACCTTTTAAAATGGGAATTTTGAGTTCCGCTTTTAACAGGGGTTGTGTTTCGGCATTTCCTGACATATTTGAGCGTTAAGGATTTATTTGATATTTAATTAATACGCTTTTATTAGCTCTGCTGTATGTCTGTTTGTAACCGACTCCATTGGACTTGATTTTGTTTAGTACCTGTTCAAAGACAATCATTCTTGAGGAGTAAACTCCAGTCGTGCGTCGGAGCTGACACACACACTTTTTTATTACTTACCATTAAAGTATCCAGTATCATGTAAATCATCTGGTGTTGGTACAAATGGTGGTTCGGCATTCAACTGGTTATCCCAATCAACATTCCTAAACAGAGGCATTATTCGTACTTCGGCTGCGGCCGGCCTGCAGCTGGGATCCATTGTGAGTAGACTCTCGATAGCACCCACGGCTTCAGCAGACAACGCTTCATCTGCTTCAGGCCATTCTATATCTAAAATTTAAAAAACATTTTAATATTCCAGGTCTCTAATAGCGACGTTCGATATTTACCACGATATTTGGATTTCGATCCAGGATCCACGATATTTATCGAGTGTGTACTATCATGATACGGATTCCGAATTCAAAAAATCCAGATATCTTCGATCTGTATTAAGTATCGTCGACAAATATCGAGCGTCTAGTCTCTGGTCGATATTTACTCTGTTAGCGATGGAGAAGGCCGCGCTTAACGAGACCGCGACCTCCACTGGAGCACTTACGATCGATCAATTGTGTTTGTAACAATTTATACATGGTGGTTTTTTGAGAAGGGCGGTGATGGCCAAGTCGGAAACTACGAGACTTAGAGAAGAGTTGTGAAAGGAGTTATGCCCTCAATTTATAAGAAACAAATAGCTGCATATTTAGTTTTTTTTTAATTTCTTCAATTTTGACGGAAATCGACCGGAATGATTATTAAAAAAAATTACATCCTGTATTATTGAACCAACGGCCTATGTTGCTGATAAGGATCAAACTTGTATATGCGATGCGGGACTCGAACCCGCATGAGAGTTCAATAAGATATATTATCAAGATGTATGAAAGTGACGTCACTCGAACCCAGAAGTGGGGGTTATCACTTTAAAAAAATTACAAAATGTTTATACGAGTATTGATCCTCTTTAAAATCTTTTTAAAAGATTTATTTTAATGTGCAATATCGCACATATTTGTAGTAAATTACAAAAACATATCTGCTTACTTCTTTCCAATATATTTTTGAAGACATCTTGAGGAGTTTTATCATTGAACGGAGGCACTCCAGTCATAAACTCATACAGACACACTCCCAACGCCCACCAGTCCACTTGTGGGCCATGACCTTGTCTGAAAAGTTTTTCTTTATATACATCACATGTCTTATTTATTTATTCTTTTGAAACTGGTTACTTAACTACATCACTAAATTTGAGGACGGACCTGCGATTATTTTTATTAATATTGAGATATATACTAATTATCTTACCCCAAACTATGCATAGCCTGTACAATCACTCGAAAACAAGCATCCATATTCCTTAGCGATCCTACCTACTCAGCTCGAGGTCCTGGGTTCGAATCCCGGTAGTTGCAAGAATTTATATGATGGATGTGGATGTTTGTTTCCAGGTCATGGATGTTTATATGTATTTATGTATGTTTAAGAAAGTATATTGTATTAAATATATCATTGTCTTGCAACCTATAACACTGGCTATATATGCCTAATTTGGGGCAAGATAATTTGTGAAAAGTGTGTTAATATTATTATTATATTCATCATTTGTTTGCGCAATGATACTACTGAGATACCGAAACTTAAAATTTTATGTATGAAGGTGATGGTGAAGGAATCATGATGAAGACAAAAAACTCAAAAACTAACATCCCCGCATTTGGTAAGAGATGCGAGAAAACAAGAGATTAAATGAACACCTACCAATACTACACTAAGAGCTTTTAACAGATTTTAAATCTGTTACTACCTATGCCTTATTTACCGATAATTCCAATATTAACAAGTTTGTGCGTTTACCGCTAAAAGTCTCCCTTTATCGTATCCCCTAGATTCGAGATCACTCCCCTTACTGCCACAGCTTGTATCGGCATGCTCAGCGTCGATATATCGAGCGACGTTCAGTTCAGTGGTCAGTTGGAAAAGAAGGCCTCTAAAAAGCTTGGTGTACTCAGTAAGGTGAGACAGTACTTCACTAAAAGCCTATATAATGCGCAAATTCGGCCTCACATCTCTATGTGTAGAACAGTACTCTGTACTGTTCTCACCTATGGGTCGGCTTGACTCTTTGGCGTTGCATAGAGATGTGGGTCCTCTCTGCAACTTCTACCGCATTTATCACGGGGAGTGCTTAGAGGAGCTGTTTGGGTTGATACCAGCAGCTGAATTCCACCACCGGACTTTACGTCAAAATGCAAAATACCACCCGCATCACATCGACGTCTGGTATACCACAACCGCGCGTTTTTAAAGAAATTTCTTGCCATGCACAGCCACTTTGTGGAATCAATTACGATGCTGTTTACCCGACGATTTAGGGACCTTCAAGAAAAGAGCATACTCCCACCTTAAAGGTCGGCAACGCATCTGACACCTGTTGTCGCGGATGTCCATGGGCGGTTGCCTCAACACTCCCATCCCGTGGGCCTCTTGCCCGTTTGCCTACTCTTATATCAAAAATTCTTCACATAGTAACTCCACTCACCTAAGTAACAATTCTGGAGCCAGGTAATCAGGTGTTCCCAGAATTCTTTGATCGGACACTTGACTCGCACGCCGAACGCTCTTTGGAGTCCTATACGGTGTTTGTGCCGCGGATGCTGGCGTTTTACACAAGTCAGACGGCGGTGAACTACCTTCACCCTGAAATGAGAATACAATTATTTTCTGGCAAGCTGTCTGAAGGGGGCCGCAGCTAGTGAAATTACTGGGCAAATGAGCTTAACATCTTATGTCTCAAGTTGACGAGCGCAACAGTAGTGACGCTCAGAATTTTTGGGTTTTACAATAATCCTTAGCGGCACTGCATTGTAACAGGCAGGGCGTTCCAATTACAATCAGCTAAACGTCTTGCTCGTCGCGTGCCTTATTTTCATAAAAAAAAAATAACAATTAAATGGAGGCACTTTTTATGGATGAAACTATTGTGGATTGTATTTTATAAAATGTCTTGACTTAACTGTTGTGTGTGTCGTAAACTGTAACGGCCTTACAAATAAAATTGTCATAAAGTTATAACTGAGAATAAACCAAGACTATACAAAATGTTTACAAATACACATTTTGCTTTCAATTGGTTTATGGTATGGGATGTATAACGTTTATTTGCTTGATATTTGGAAAACTTCAAAATTATTATTGTATTGACAGTGTTGTCAGTGATAGTTAACAATTTCATATTCTCAAGTATATTTTATGCCAAGTTCATTTGTAAGGCCGTAATAGGCATAAAGGCATGAAAGGCATTTATATTCTCAAAATTGATTCCTTTAGAATTATTTTTGATGTCATTTCTAATAACTACTAACTACTACCGTCTCGGAAACAAATGGCGCTCTGAGAGAGAAGAAGCGGCGCAAGAAACTCTCCCAGCTTTCTTTTTTTGCGCTCTTTTCAATAAAAATATACAACATTGTACAGTCATTTCTATCGCTATAAAATAATCACAATCTAGTCCCAGGCTGTCCGATCATTTAGATATTCAGCAGTGGAGATTTACGACAGAGCCATTTTTTTATAAAACATTTAAATTTATTTATAGATAATGCCTGAACAGTGGCTGGGACTTTATTTTAGAAGTGTATACATATACCCTTAAAGCTATTATGTATCTTATGAAGCCTACTAGAATTAGTTACAACCAATCCCTTATTTCTAGTGTTATAATAATGAAAATCACTATTAAGAGCAAAAAGGTGAGCAAATAGTTTAGTTTACAACCACTTAAGAAAATATTGACAATATAATTTACATTGTTTGATAAAACAACATGGGCCCTAACCTTAAAGAAAGGCGCGTACAAATCTTACTTCTTTAAAATACCAACAGATTAATTTTTCTTGTGTTGCAGGAAAGTGTAGGTGGGTTTTTATACCTATTAACCTCCTCTCCCATAAAAACAAACTTAAGAGTATTTTTACAAAACATTTTAATGTTTTATGTATATTTCTTAGATGGTCAATAAAATAACCAGTGGGCGGCTTTGCAAAAGATGCCGGCTAGATTATGGGTACCACAATGGTGCCTTTTTCTCCCGTGATTAAGTTATATGAAAGCATTTTTCTGTTTGGATTTTTCTGCAAAAGAGCCTCCCACTGTCTATATATATAGTCAAGCCGTAGCGATTAATACATTTTATATACAAACTTACATTGCTCATTCTTCGAACAGGAAAAATCTCTAAACTGTTCGATATATGTTTTCCGAAAATTAAAGACTTGTCCTTTACACTAGAAGTTGAATCCTCCAAAGGCAAATTAAATCTGGTCTCCTTCTGTCTCTTCTGCATAGTATGTGCCTTGCTATTTGATACTGGTGTTGAAAATATTACTCCTACATTGAAGTGATGACTGTCATTCTGCGAGACCCATCTGTAATAATACAAAAATTTATTTAATGTTATCCTGGCTTAGTACAAATATTTTAAAACTATACTAAAGCCACGTATTCATTAGTAAACATTAGTTAATAAACACTGTTTATAAACTGTTCATAAACAATGTTTCTTAAAGTTTCATCATTTCTGTAAACAGTTTATAAACAGTTCAGAAACATAGGTGATGAAACATTGTTTATGATACGTGTTGCCTACGAGTGGAGAGCAAGACGAAACATCTAGTTTATAAACAAAAGTCAGTTGGTGACAGTCTGGTGAAGTTCTGAAATGATCCATCAAATCCGCGGAGGTCATTAAATACATAACTTCTATTCAACAAATAGTTTCGAATCCACCACATTTTCTTCTTTTATTTTTCGATTAATGCTCTTGTGAATAATTATGTAAGCAGCAGAGAGCATCACTACCTCCTCGGGCGACATACTGTGAACAACTGACAAGTGTGGACGGCCAAGTTTCAGAAACATGTGTTTATTGTAAACTTGTTACGCTAGTCATAAACAGTTTATCAACAAATGTTTACTAGTGAATACGTGGCTTAACTCCATTGTTTTGTTGTCATTATTGTCGACGAAATTTACTTTAAACTACACTACAAAAATTATTGGCCTGTTACTCAGTTACTGTCTCACAGTGAATGCTTGACATGAGCTGCATTAAGTTTTACACCAATTTTATTGAACTAAAAATAATAGTATATTATGAGACAAGTAAGCTTGTTTGCTCATTAAACACGAGGCTGTGGGTTGCAGCTTGAGCCGTAGGCGAGGGCGTAAATCAGCCGAGTGTCTAGTGAGAAAGTTGCTCACGAGTTTCATAAGCACTTTTCCAACACACTTGCGATGTATTGATTACATATAGCTATACAGCCTACTTCAAAATCATAGTTTTAGTGATAAAATGCATATATTTTATTACAAATTATTGTGAATTATAAATAATATTATAATAATAAATGAATTTTCAATCGCATAAAACCTCTTTATTGTTAAATAAAATGTATTACCCAATTAAATTGAAAATGATCTGTTTACTCTCATACGTTCATTTGCAGTACAGACTTACTTAACTTTGAAGGGATAATTCTATTATGCACTAGTGTGTTATTATTATGCATGTGTGTGTTATAGTTTGGTTTATGGCCACTCACTTACAGGTCTCACTCAGATTACTTACAGGCAAATGTGTTAAAAATGATTTAATGAGCATAACTTTAAACTGCACAGTATGTATGCCGTGTGGTATAGAAAAAGTAGATATTGCGCTAGACAGTTTGTGCCTCTAGGCGTAAAATTATACATTTTTATACAAGGGTAGTCATGTCGAATAGTATTTTTTTTTTGTTTTATTGCTGAGACTTCAATAAATTATTGATTTATTGAAGCCTCGGCAATAAATACTTACGTTTTATTAAGATTACATTACACACTTTAAAGAAAATGCATTTTTATTTGTAATAGAAGCTATGGCCTGAGACAGAAACTTAACCGTAATGTCGTAAAACACTTAACTATAACTGTCCTATTGCGCTAATGTACAGTAAGAAACAGGCGTGTTTAATAATATCTTGTATTTTAAGAGTAACAGCGTGTAAAATACACGCTAGGAGCAAGTTGATTAAAACTATATATTACCTTTTCTTAAGAACACCTTTTAAGGGGTTTCTTCTTTCTGGTGTGGGATGTATGGATATTCTCTTTGGTGTGTTCTGGGTAACTTCCAGTTCTAATGCCATAATCTCTTGTGTAAGTCCACTGTGATTTTCTTTGGATTCGGCTAGACTGGTTACCCCGGTGGGTGTGTCTCCATCACAATCTAATATCCTTTTTCTTTTTTTACCTCTGAAACTAGAAGATCCCAAAATTACAGTGTTAACCTTAGGCAGGCGATAGGCTCAAGTGATGGGAGGTGAGGCAACTGCCCATGGTCATCCTCAACACCAGGGTTTAAGAGAAGCATTCCTTTAAGGTAGGAGTATGGTTATGCTTGAAGTACCCTGGCTCATATCAGATGAGGGAAACTACAGCCGGTAAGTTATTGATGCGGCTGTTCAGGGCAAGAATTTTCTCGTAAAAAGAATATGTATATGCATACAAATACTAGGTACCAGCTGCTATTGAAATACATAAATAATAATAATAATATGTCATTTGAATAAAATAGAATAAGATGCACTTAAAAATAAAATTGTATACATCATAGTACTTAATAATTAAATAACTTAAAACTAAAATTGCCCCAAAGGGGGGTGCGTACAAAAAGTAATGTACTAATAATACTATTTCCGGTTTATGTCACGATGCACCGAAAGCCAGTAATGGAGTATAGGATTCTCTGGGTGCTCAGAGCATACACTGAGAATTTCGTTTTCGGATTCGCGAATGCGAGACCAAAAAGCAGCAACTGATGATCTTATCACTGCGAAATAATCGGGGACTCTGGCGTCGGCAAACATGCCTGACGCACTGCAATATTTGGGCAGTCTCATCAGAATACGGTATGCATTAATATACTGCACTCTGATCCTGCTTGGTGAACTAAATACCTCAGGCGCTTTTTCTTCCGACATACTTTTTTTTTATATATAAGAGGGGACAAACGGTCAAGAGGCTCACGGGATGGGGAGATTTGAGGCAACCGCCCATGGACATCCGCAACATCAGGTGTGTCAAGAAATGCGTTGCCGGCTTTTAAGGTGGGAGTATGCTTTTTTCTTGAAGGTCCCTAAGTCGTATCTGTTCGGGAAAACCGCAGCCGGTAATTGATTCCACAAAGTGGCTGTGCGAGGCAAGAAATTTCTAACGAAACGTGTGGTTGTGTTGTGCGGGTGGTACTTCGTACGTAATGTCCGGTGGTGGACTTCGGCCGCTGGAATCAACCCGAACAGCTGTTCGGGTTGATTCCAGCGTGGGGATTGGGGAGTGCTCAGAGGAGCTCCTCTGAGCACTCCCCATGATTAATGCGGTAGAAGATGCAGAGAGAACCAACATCTCTACGCAATCCCAAAGAATCAAGCCGATCGGAGATAGCTTGATCGTCGATGATTCGAACTTAAGACCGTCTGATTCCGTTGAACCTTCGCCGTCTCTAGGTGAAAGTGGACGGCATTTAAATTTGAGCAAAGCCCCTTAATATTGCATAAGTCCACAGCGAGTGTGGAGGAGGGTGGTTTGAGCCTCCTGCTCTGATTGCCCCAAGTCAGCACAGATTTGCCCACTCTAGAATACGCGGGGCAGCTTGGGCAACCACTATTAAGTACAGGCCCTAATTGTGGACGCCCAGGGACGGATTCTCCAGGACTGCATAGTCGTAGTAATTATCAGAGTGAATTTTTAGTCACGCAAATTCGACACCCTGACTTTAGTTTGTCAACTACACCATTTGTATCATACTTCAGCTATCAAACCTCTTGTAACTCATACGCATACTGAACAACAATTAAAAGACATGAATTAAATAAATTTCAATATGCAATTTCAACACAAGTTTTAAAATAAGAAAAATAATTGCTCTCTAATTGTAATAAAAAAAAAATATTTATTTCATGTCATTTAACTACATTATGTGGTAAAATTATATTTTCATCAGTTGTATTTAAAATCTTTGTTATTACAATATTGTTTTTGCTACAAACATCAACTAGCACTCATTTGTTTCATTAAGACTTCTTGAGTGCTTACATAATTACACACATACATTTTTTTTAATTCATTCATCACATGTGAACCAAATAATGACAAATTTGATCGTTGCCTCTGATTGAAAGCTAGTTTACAATAAAATCATTTCCATACCTAGGGATCCTCTTCAATGAATGTCCTCTGCATAGTGGCGAAGTGGACTGATTATGCTGTGAATCAGTAAGAGCAGACTCTAATGATGATCCATTAGTGCTGCTTAGATCAGTTGATTTAATACTTCTTGAGTTTGAGCTATCTTTATAGCTTTCGCATGTTGCATACGAACTCAACGATTCAGATCCGGAGTCTCGAGCCTGTAATATATATATTGCGATGAGTATATCTGTAGTTATGAAAATTTGGAGTTTACAATTCACTCTAGATCTTTATTAGTGAAATAGAATTTTCTGGAAGAAGAGGAAAAAAGTGCAAGAGGATTGAGCTGTGGGTGAAGTAAAAGAAGCACCCACTCTCTTTTGCAGGACTAGAGGATAATGGGCCTTAACATTATAGAAATGTGTGTGATTGAAACACCAATTTAACATTAGGTGTTTGATAAAAAATTAATACTACTGTTGAGCCGATTCCCTTAGCCCTTAGAATATCACTTCAATGGGAAAAATGTTCAGTGGGAAATTTGGTTATAGTTACACAATCATTTAAAAAGATGTACTTTATTTACATGTCCTATTGCACTCACAAACTTAACCAAAGAAAATCCTAAAAAATAATATACATACAGGCACATCTTCCACATGAATGCTCTCGGCGCTCAGGAATGGGTGTATTCCTGACAACTGAGAATGTTCCACAGAGTTGGAACTTTCCAATCCACTTGTTCCATCAAATAATCCTCTCTGCTTACCTACAATAAATATTCTGATTATGCAACAAAATATATTGTGTGATCTTTCTACAAATACTAATAAAAGCATACTAATTAGTTTAAGCTCATCAAGAAGGTTCTCACAAGCTGCAACTTCTGAGTTATGAGTAGTATTATTCCCCGCAGAACCAAATGAAAGGTGTGACGTAAGGGACAACAGTTGGCCCGGAGTGTGCATGTTCAAACTTGGTGTCCTATTAATAAAATCCGAAAACTCCAAATCTGTAACAAGTAAGACATGTTAAAATATTTTCAAATAGTAATTTGTATAAAATTTTGTTAAATATGAAATATCAATGATCTCCTAATCCGTCGCAGATCAATGAAAAGGCTGAAAAGGAAGGATGTGTTATAGGAAGGCAGATGAAACACTTGTCTCTTCGTCTAAATGTTATACTCACCCAACTCATCCACTTATAGTCTTGTGACTGATTGCAGATCCGACTTAGATAAAAAAAAATATATATATATACATCAAAAATGTAGTAAATATTGATTGATCTATGGACCTTCACCTTTTTTTGGGTTACACTATATAAACATTTGTTACTAGATTTAAAATTACATTACAGACTTCCATTTGTATCAATAATCAATTCAACAGGCAATCTGCTGTTCTTAAGGCAGTCCTATAAACATTCATTATTACGTTTTTTTTTAAGAAAAATGATAACACAAGCAACACATGATGCCCAAAGCCAAATGCAGTGCCGCTAAAGATTTTTGAAAAAGCAATATCGCAATTGAGACATAAGTCTCGTTAGCCAAGTAATTTCACTAGCTATGGTGTCCCTCACACTGAAAAACAATAAGGCCTGCGCATTACTGCTTGACAGCACAAAACAGGTGCAGCTGTGGTACCATCCTAACTGTCATCCTGTTGAAAGAAGTGTCCCACTAGTATAATATCATTATCATAACTTACCAACCTCTGCATATTTCAATTTTAGATAAACCAAAATCTGTTAATTTAACATGCCCGGTCACAGACACAAGCATATTATCTGGTTTCAAGTCTCTGTGCACAATATTATGTTTATGCAAATAATCAAGTGCCAAAGTGACTTCTGCAACATAGAATACTGCCATTGATTCTTCAAAAAACCCATAGACACCTAATAGTGACTTCATATCTCCACCAACCATGTACTCCATTACCTAAAAATTAAATAAATACCATCCATTTAGTTGTCCTCTTCACTTTAATTTACATTAAACCAAATGGGCAAAATCTTTGAAGAGGGCTTTTCACTATCCAAACAGGTTAGCTGGTATATGAGTAGGAGTCATACCAGGACACTTGATTACTGTTTGCATTTTATGAGTAGTATATAAGAAATCATTGATCAAAAGGTTTAAATGTTGGACAGTGAAAGCCCCACTTAAGACTGGAAACAAATAGATTATGTTTCATTTGTGGTATTGGTTAATAACTCTGCTCAAGGGTACAATAATTTAGCAATGAAAATATAAATTGCAAAATAACATGCACAGTACATACCAAATACACTGATGATAAGGACTGTAAGGAATAAAATAAGTGAACACAAAAGGGACTCCTTGACAGTGCTAATGCATTTCTTTCTGTCACCACCTGTGCCACCATATTCTTATTTATCATATCAGATTTCTTCATAACTTTTATGGCATACACTTGCTCTGGATTATTTTTCTTTTGAGCAAGAAACACTTTTCCAAAGGCACCACGACTAATAGGTTTTATTATTGTGAAATCAGTGATGTCGGGAAGCTGAAATTGTAAGTTGTATGTGTAAACATCATTACATAGATTTAGAATTTGTAGCATGTGTTAAATGTGCGTTACCTTATTCGTATGTACATCAGAATTGTCCAAATTAATTTTTTCTAAAATTGTGTGTCGGGAAGGCTGTTTATCCGGATTTGAGTCGTCTAAAGACATATTAGAGTTGGCGAAAGATACCGTGATATAATAAAAATAATTATGACCCTTATTTATAATATTATCTTCGAGCCAAGAAACGTATCTAACATTTTATAAAGCTACAGGTAACAATCCAAGGAACACGAAAGATATTAATCACACAGTACTTTTCTTTTAATATTTTATTTTAAGTAAGCAAGTTGCATTTTGCAAAGTGCTATTAATATTTAACATTTTAATTTATATAAAGTACGAAAGACTCCAATTTTCAAAATTAACGTGTGCTCACTGCTCAGTGCTCACTGATGTCGTTTTCCTGACAGTGACATACTGAAAACGTTGACAATTTGACAGATAACTATGTCAGTTCAAGGTCAGTTGACAGCCTTTTTTTTCTTCACTCCTTTTTGGAGTTTTTGGCTCGAACATTCCTTACATCAGCCCAGCTTCGTTTTCCTGAATCATTTAACCTTTCCGGATCGGCGCGCTCCGGATCTCGCTGTACACTGTAGATCGGCAAGCTTCCGGCATTTTCGCGGCATTTTCCCCGTGTGTATTATTTTACGTGTAGTTATAAAATGCTTATAACTAGGGTGATTTGAGTGACTGTCACTGAATGCTATTGAAACACATTATAAGACCATGTATAAATTATTCATATTGTCTTTCTTTTTTATTTCACACAGACTTTTCATTCGAAAAAAAGTGTAAAAATAGGTATATTTTAAAATAAATATTGTTATTATTGTTAATTACTTGTTTTATTTATTTCCTTTTATGTTTTTGTAATGAATAGTATATGTTCATTATAAAATAAAGCTTAAATCTCCACAAAGAACGATCTTCGTGTAAAGTCTTGATAACGACCGCTCGCTGCGCCGGCCGGGAACAAGTGAACACATAAGTGCTTTGTCCGTAAAGCTATGACGTCGAATATTGGTGGCCTTGAATCGTAACGGATCGAAATGTGTTTGGGAATTCACTCGTTCATAACTGCGTAGGCAAATAAACCATCTTGTACACCTAATAAGGGTGAAAACTGGATGAGGTAAAAGAGTGCCCCGCGGCACGGCCGCTCTTATTGTTTTTTAAATTACCAGTGCCCGCGGGCACGGTCCGATGCGGAAAGGTTAATTTCATAGGTAAGTTTTCTTGCATAATCTATGTAATACTACATTAGAGACAGCCATTTGGGTGTCTTATTTATGAAAATAGAGTGAAAAAGATGATCAACCATCATTCAATTTCTTTGGACAGACCTGTAAACTTCCAATATTAGGTTATAGGTATCATTTATTTTTGGAAAAGTGATAACACAAACAATAGGTACACATAATTACAATGTGGTGCCACTATGGAATCCTCATAAACCAAAATCGTAATTAAGCCTTGTGACATCAGTAATTTCATTAGCTAGTAGCAATGGTGCCCCTCAAACGGAAACACAATAAGGCTTGAACATTACTGGTTCACAACCTTTAACCCATTTTTTTGTAAATTTGCCGCCGTTCCCAATTTACTATCTACCGATATAGGTAACTACCTTCTCCTGTCAGTAATTAGCTATCTAGCTTATGAAGCTGTCCCAATATTCACGATAAGTGAATCTTATCGCCAGTTCACTGTAGATAAGCTCCCTATCTGAGCACTCCCATGCGTTAGAGCTTACGCAAAATGCGGAGAGAATTCGGAGGAATTCAAGCAGAAATTCATCATCACAAAACTTTTCTATCTCAAGTTTTTTTTTGCAATAAAACAACCAGATAAACCAAAAAAAAGACACCAGATAGGAATAAAGTTCCTTCAAAAAGTCAAACTCGATATTATGTAATTTGAATGTCAATTCGGAATATAACACTCCTTAGTGAAGCTTGAGATTATCTCTAACTGAAAACCAATATCGGCACTCTTCGTTTAACCATATTTGTTTACATTTATTTACGGCTATATTACTTGCGCGTGAATGTGTGTTAGATCGGATGTTGATGTAATTAGGGATGGCTTTTAGATGTTTTTTTAGACTTTTAGATTTGATAAATAAAGTAAAAAATACCAACCTTCCACCAAATGCCAAATTATTGTCTCTCGATGTAGATAGTTTATTTACCAATGTTCCATATGAACAAGTTTAATTATCCTGGATGACCTCTTTGAAAAACAGAGGATACATCCCGGTGAAAAGGATGACATCATCAATCTTACTAGGTTTTGTATGAAACAAAATTATTTTAAATTCAAAAATCAATTCCATCGCCAAAAAGAAGGATTAGCAATGGGATCACCATTAAGTCCACTTATGGCTGAAATCTTTATGGATAATTTTGAGTGTAATTACGTGGTGAGAGACCCACATTTCATGTTTTATTTCCGATACGTTGACGACGTAATAATTTGCTGGACAGGCAGCGAACGTCAAATCGATATTTTCATTAATAAAATTAACAAGATCCACCCTAAAATAAAGTTTAAATTAGAATTAGAAACAAACCAATCTCTAAACTTTTTGGATTTAACATTAACAAGAGTAAATAATAAATTAGAATTCCAAATCTATAGAAAGCCGGCACATACAGATATTGCTATTCCCGCCTCATCTTGCCACCCCGTACAACATAAACTAGCAGCCTATCATAGAGGTCTTACTCATTGAAGAAGAAATTAGTGACTTTTAGTTACCATGACTACAAAGCAGTCATGAAAGTCATTACGCTGTCATAAGAATAAAAAGTTGTAATTAATTTATAAAATTGTTTTCTTATATTAAATAATGGTGAATGCACTGATCATAGTCTACTGCTGATACTCTGCTCCATCTCATATAACAGGTTATGGGCCCAGAAACGGGAATAAAAGAGAAAAATGAGTCATCACGTGCACATAGAACAATTGAAAAGAGAAAACTACGATACATGGAGGATCCATGCAAAAGCTGAGTAAGAAAAGAGTTGATTAAAAAATCAAAAGAAATGCTTTTAGATATAAATAGATATAAAAATAATGGGATATGTCAACTAAACAAAGCCATATATGGTTTGAAACAAGCAGGAAGACAATGGTTCTTAAAGTTACATGAGAAATTGTTGGAAATCGGATTTATTAATTAAATAATTAATTCTTCAGCGGATCCTTGCTTGTATATATTAGAAAAAGGAGGAGAAAAGTTTTTTTAATAAATAAGTTCAACATGGCTGAATGTAGGCCAGTGTCAACGCCCATGGAGACTGGTCTGAAACTGGAGAAGGGTAATGGATTCACAGAGATGGAGAATATACCATACCAAATGTTAATTGGATCTCTACTGTACCTCGCTGTAGCCACAAGACCAGATATAATGTTTGCTGTTAGTTATTTGAGCCAATATAATACATGTTTTGATAATACACATTGGCAAGCTGCAAAAAGGGTGATTCGTTATTTAAAAGGAACGAAGAATGTAACCATCAGATATAAACAATCAGGAATGGCACTAACAGGCATGGCTGACGCTGACTGGGCGGCATGTAACGTTGACCGTCGTTCATATACCGGTTATATTTTTAAGTATGGTGGTGGCTTTATCAGTTATGCAACAAAGAAACAAAGAACAGTGGCTTTGTCAACAGCAGAAGCCGAATATATGGCGATGACAGAAGCAACGAAGGAAGCTTTATACTTGAAATATCTGTTGGAAGATATTAGAGTTTTTCAACAAACTGTTACGGTCTATAATGATAATTTGGCTGCACAGATGTTAGCAAACAATCAAATGACTGGTAAGAGATCGAAACATATCAGTATAAAGGAACATTTTATACGGGATTGTGTCCAGAAGTAATTAGTGACCATCCGTTACAAGGACACAGAACATATGGAGGCAGACCTTTTTACAAAGGCATTACCACAACCTAGATTGTTAAAGCTTCTAAAGATGATAGGGGTCACTCAGACCTGAAGGTCATCGTGAGCGGGAGTATCATAGAGGTCTTACTCATTGAAGAAGAAATTAGTGACTTTTAGTTACCATGACTACAAAGCAGTCATGAAAGTAATTACGTTGTCATAAGAATAAAAAGTTGTAATTAATTTATAAAATTGTTTTCTTATATGTATTAAATAATGGTGAATGCACTGATCATAGTCTACTGCTGATACTCTGCTCTATCTCATATAACACAACTTTCCACTGCTGTGTTCAAAGATTGTCAGTCCCACTGTCCCGTGACAACTTCTCGAAAGAACTTAATACAATATACCAAATCGCGGTTTCCAACGGCTATACAAACCAGTTAGTAAATAAACTAATAAAAAATAAACAAAAATATTTAATTAATTCAGAACTTTATCCCGTCACACCACAATCAAATACCAAATATGTGGATAGTTTGACATATATTAGTCCAATATCAGATAAAATAGCTAAAATATTTAGGAAAAACAATATTAATGTGTCCTTCCGAACGAATACAATATCAATCGAATATGTAATGGAAAAGATCGATTAAATAATTCCGAAAAATCTAGCGTTTATAAACTGAGTTGTGACACTTGTAACGGGGTATATATAGGTCAAACAGGTCGAAATTTCGAAATTAGATTAAAGCAACATATTGCCGCACTTAAGAATAATCATCCCTAAAAATCACACTTCGCGAAACATTTAAATGACACCGGTCACTCACTCGGAAATAACAATAATAATTTTCATATTTTACATACATGTGAAAAAGGATTTCGCTTGAATGTGTTAGAGCAATTACAAATAATAAAACACAAAACTGACATGTTTACAATGTTGAATGAACTAACAAATTTGGTCCATTCACCATTGTTACGTATCTCTTCCGGGGGTAATACGTCACAATAGCCGACCAATCACAGCGCGTCATTTAATGGAGCGAGGGTATAAAAGAGCGGTTTCTGGCTCATTTGTTATGGTACTTTCTTTAAGTCCTCAGACAATCACCCAAATCCCCTGATTAAGGAGGCAGCGGATTATACCCCCCCTCCTTCACGTTATCAAGTCAGGAGGCCCAGACACGCCCTCTCCGATCCCCCTAACAAACTCTCGACTGACCTGGAACGCCTCTTGGCATCCGGGGACAATCAGACGCATTTAGATTCACCTCTATTTTGTGATCATCCTTCTGATGTCACTAGTCCCAATTAGATAGCACCTTCTGTGCAATATCCCAGCGGAAACTCCATAGGGAGTGCCGCTTGCGCCTCTCTCTCCCCAAGAGAAGGTCGCCTTCGATGTAGGCTTAGAGGGCACCTGCCCAAAGCCAACTGCAGGTGGTGTTTAGTGGGTAGGCACCTAGGTTTTCACGTGAGTCCCACATAACCAACGCAGCCTAAGTCTGCGTATGTATGTATATATGTATGCATGAGCATTCACCACCTCCCTCCCGTCGTTATCCTGGAGGGTAGCCCATTCCCTTGCTTGGGCGAAAAAAAAAAAAAACTCATTTGTTTCAGTCTCGTGCCAGATTTTGGCGACTCAACATGTCCTGAGGATGCCTCGTGTAGAGGTGAAACACGTGTCTAATTGTTTAAAGACAAATATAGGCGGAATTAACACTAAAGAAAACTCAAATCATTTGGATACCTATTTTCTACTATGTTTGAGTCTATTGAATAAAAATTATATTTTATTAGAAATACCATAATGGTATGGAATAAAAAAAACATACTTAATTACTTACTGCCAGACTGCATTTAAATGTGTGTGTTTATAGAAATCTGAATGTGTATTGTTATGGATGTATATTGTTTAATATGTATTTTGGGTATAATCTGGTAATTTAGTCTGTGATTCCTATTATTCCTATGCAGTCACCTACTAATACGAACAGTACCCAAAACGTAAATTCGCACCAATTGTCACCAATAGTTGTTGTAAAGACGATATTCCATACCTCCTTGAAAAAGATAAAGTTGTAAATATCTATGATATTAGATGTTATCTTGTACTCGTACTTAGTTTTTAACATGCCAGTAATATTACTTAGAGCTCGAGCTCGAGCGGTCGGCGTTGACTGCTTGAGCAGTCGGTTGTTGACTGCTCGAGCTGTCTCTACCAACCGCTCGAGCAGTTGAATTTCTACCGCAGTCTAGTCATGGATTCTGACGAGGAAGCACTGCTTTTGTTGCTTCTGCTCAAGTGGAGACGACGGCGGCGACGTCAAAAGAGAAAATTTTGGGTTCATCCAACTTTGGAATTATGAGAACAACATGGACAATTCCATCATTTGTGTATGGAACTTAGAAGTGATGAAGAAAAATTTTTCAACTATTTTAGGATGTCAGTGTCTTCGTTTGATGAAATGAATAATATACTAAGGTCTAAAATTAAACGTGAAGACACAATCATGACGAGAAGTATCCAAGCAGAAGAAAGACTAGCAGTAACATTGAGGTTCGAAAAATAAATAACAATTATTTAAATTTTTATTCATTAAAAATATTGGAAAATAATTCATCAGACATTACTGAAGATGATGAAAGGTCTTCAAATTGAGAGTTTTGGTCATCAGCCGCTGATGTAGAGGGGCCAGTCGCTGATTTAGAGGGGCCAGTCGCTGATGCAGAGGTAGAGGGGCCAGTATTATAACCATATTGTCCACGGTAATCATAAGGTGAATTCTGTAATGAATATCCCCTGCTCGCAGGATATATGTGATTTGTCATCCCTTTAAAGTATTTAATTACGTTAAGTATTTCTGTCTCGCCAACTAATGACAAAAAAAACAATTTATCTTCATCTTCAACAGTGCGCGAATTCTGTGATTTTTCATCGAAGCGTTTAGCTAATTTTTCAATTAAGACGTCCTCATCTGTGATTGTAGTATTTAATTTTCTTTTGTTTCTTTCTTTGTTTATTTTATTTTGACGATTTTCACTTTCTTCAGACGTAATTTCAGTGTGCTCACTTTCTTCTAAACTGTTTGTTTTATGGGGTCTATCTTCTATTATTACCTTTAAAAAAGACATCTGCTGATAATATGCATATGGCCGAATGTTTAGGGCTGCTGAACCACTCTTTAGTTTTATTTTTTTAGCATATCTGGTGTACCCATCTCTTAATGTCTTCCATTTTTTCTGTATTAACATGGCTGTAACAACAAAAACAATATTTATTGGTACAATTTATTGATTAAAAAATATGTTTTTACAGGTATTTGGCAACTGGATGTACATTTATGGATTTGCAATATAGTTTTAGAATAGCATCAACAACAATTGGTAAGATAGTGAGGGATGTTTGCAAAAATATATGGATACATATGAAGGATATGTGTATGGAACAACTAACTGAAGATAAATGGAAAGACATAATAAATGGTTTCAAAAAAACTTCTAAGTTTCCGAACTGCCTTGGCGCCGTTGATGGCAAACATATTAGAATAATACAACCCGCGCAAAGTGGATCGTCATATTATAACTATAAAAATTATTTTTCGATAATACTTCTAGCAGTATGTGATAGTAATTATATGTTCACTTTCGTGGATATAGGCTCGTATGGAAGGCACGCTGACTCGACTATTTTCGAAGAGAGTTGTCTATATAAAATGTTACAAGAAAAAAAGTTAAATATACCTCCACCTTCTGCAATATCGCATTATGGACCTGTATTACCGAATGTGTTTATTGGGGATGAAGCATTCAGCTTGCAGGAAAATTTAATGCGTCCATATGGTGGCAAGAATTTACCAGAGAAAAAAAAAATAACTATCGGTTATCACGTGCTAGGCGATATATTGAATGCACGTTTGGCATTTTAGCTAATAAATGGCGGATCTTCCATAGACCACTTAACGTCAATGTTGATTTCGCAGTGGATATAGAAAATAGCATCATGTGTTCTTCACAACTACGTAAAACAACGAAATGGAAATAATTTTTAGGATACGTTTGACTCCCGTAGAAGGGTCTTCCTCACTCTATAGTACATTCAACCCAGCAAGTTCGCCTAGGTGGGCCTATGTTAACAACAATCCGTGAAGAATTTGCTAAATACTTTGTGAGCGAAGAAGGCAAACTAGATTGGCAATGGAATATGATATAAATCAATAAATATGTGTGTGACTTTATAATATGACATAAACTTAATAAATGTGTGTGTAATAAAATGACTGACTTTTTTACTTACCGATTTTATTTTTTTCTTGATTTGTTTTTTCATCAAAGTTCTCAATAACTTGGGCGCAAATAATTGCCCATGCATTGTTCTTCTTTATTTTGTCGCTGTGCTCCTTAAGCTTATAGTTCCAAATAATTTCATGTGTTTTAATTGCACTTATAAGCGCATCACTATCGCACACACACTCCATTTTCAAAGATCAGTCGACAAATGAGACGAGACAGAGAGACACTAGACGCCGCGAGGCCAGAAGAGAAGGGAGGGGGAGGTCGTAGAGCTGTCGACTGCTCTAGACCCGCCGATGGCTCGAGCAGTCAGTGTATGCCTCGCGACTGCTCGCGAGCGGTCGACAGCACGATGGAATTTCATCATGTAGTTGACGGCTTGAAGTGGTCGCGACTGCTCGAGCAGTCGGTCATAACTGCTTGAAGCAGTCCGTGGCCTTACATAAGAAAGCCAAAAGAAAATAATATCGATGACAGCAGATTTCTTCAATCGGAATCTATATAAATTATGAACCCGTAATCATCATATTTACCTATGAATTTTACACGCTCCTCGTAATTTTTACAAGTTTCATTGTCTTCATCAGATTCCCAACCACTCAGTTACAAAAGTTCATTATCACTTGAACTACTACATGAACTTTAGTCAGACATTATCTCGCTGTTCTCCAAAATCATGGAGAGCATAATTAACCGCCAGATCTTGGTGTACCTAAAGGGTCACCAGTTGATCAAAGCCCGATGGTCGATTGGCAGGTGATCTTCTGATATACCTAACACATAGATGGACGGTGGCTATCGAAAGCAAGGGGGGAAGGCCTGGCAGTTAGACTGGATATAGCGAAGGCCTTTGATCGTGTATGGCACAAGGCGCTTCTCTCAAAACTTCCATCATTTGGGCTTCCCGAGAGCTTATGCAAGTGGACCTCCAGCTTCCTCACTGGGTGCAGCATACAGGTCGTTATAAACGGTTATTGCTCGAATCCCAAGCCCGTAAACGCTGGAGTGCCCCAAGGCTGTGTGCTATCTCCCAAACTATTTCTCAAGATTGCGCTTTTAACCACAAAAAAAGAACCCCATTTGTATCACCGCTGTTGGACAACACTACAAAGCCAAATTGGCTTCGAAGAAACTGCGCGTCATTTATAGTTCACGAGTTCGTTTATGTAGAAAATCTATCAGTAATAATAAAATTATATAATATTCTTTTTTTAAACAAAGAGTAGAGTAGGCACTAAGGAACCTTCGTATAAATTTCGTTATTTTATGAAAGTGTTGGAATAACCTACCACCACCACTTCTAAATTTGCACTCAAAGGAATCTTTTAAGAATAACTACAAAAAGCTATTATTGCAAAAGCAAACCCTAAATTAAATTCATCGATTGTAGTGAGGATGGGTATCATAATGGATATATTTTAACCATATCATATTATTTTACTCATGCATTTTTTATATATATTTTTATTATATACTTGTATAGCTATGCTAGCTGGGGATGTACGTTAATGCGTGTATCCGCATCACTACGTGATATACAGGGTGCGGCAGAAAGAACTCCCCTATTTTAGAAGGCAATAAAAACAAAACCTTATTAGATACAAAAAAATACATTTTATTAAAATAAAGTGTACAAAATGCCATTTACATTTCTATATTTACATTAAATTAAGGCCGTCGGGTACGGGTTTTAAACAATACATTACTTAAATGCCGACCTTCATTGTTAATGCATTCATTAAGTCTCTCTCGGAATGTGTCCATTACTCGGCGAGTCATTTCGGGCGGAATGGCAGCAACGTCGTTTGTTATTGCTTCCTTTAGAGCATCTATGGTTCTGGGGCGATTCTGAAACACTTTGGATTTGAGATATCCCCATAGGAAGAAATCGCAAGGTGTCAAATCTGGTGAGCGTGGAGGCCACCCGATATCACCTCGTAGCGATAAAATGTATCCAGGAAACATGTCTCTGAGGGTGTCAAGAGATCGCCGAGATGTGTGCGAAGTTGCGCCATCTTGCTGAAACCAAACATTGCCAGCTCCATGTTCATTAAAAATATCGTCCAACTTTGGCCGAAGAAAGTTTTCCAACATTGCACGATAACGATCACTGTTAACCGTAACTGTTACACCGTCTTCTTCAAAAAAATATGGACCCAGCACAACACCCTGATGAACCGCACACCAAACAGTTAGAGCTAGTTCAGACATGGCGGATTCCGCGCGGATGCAAATCGCGCGGTTGAACCGCGCGGATCCTAATTACATTAGCGCCTTACAAATCGTTCATACCTGTCCGCACGGATTGACAATCCGCGCGGCTCAACCGCTAAAAATGAATTCGCGCGGTCGCCGCTCGGTTTTATTTACTTGACGTACCTAGAGGGCGTTCAGTTGCTCCGCGGAAGCCGCGCGTATCGGACGGTGACAATGGATCGCTTCGACACCGAGCTATTCATCGATGAGGTGGAAAAAAGACCTGCTTTGTGGAACATCCAATGTGCAGAATATTCTAACAAAACGATTAAAAACGGAGCTTGGCAGGAGCTGGTGGAGATTTTTTGGAGAAAATGAGGATTCTTTGGAAAAGAAGGTTCTTTTTGGTCAGTAGACATTTAATTATACATTTTACCAGGGTAGTTTACATGTTTTGTAATAGACAGTCCACCCCAAATAACTGAAATGTGTATAACGTTGTTTGGCGGTACGTAACGAGCGCGGGAAAACTATCACGTTACCACAGTAACGTATAGCTATTAACTGTAATATGTACAACCCACCAACGCGACGCGCCATCTTGAGTTTAGTTATTTGGCGCGAACTGTAACAATTTTAATTTCATATTTTCGTGTCTTGCCATTCTACACGACCCTCATTCACAAAGTAATTAGCATATTTGTCTCTAATGTTTAATGATGATGGTGTACCCCTTCCTGCATGTAATGTAATAAGATTACTCATTGGCGCAGTATGTAAAGTATCTTCATACTGTATACCATCTCTAGTTCTAACAAAATTGTGTAGCACGCAACAGGCCTTTATTATGTCTTCGGCAAAGTCTATATTCACGTTTATAGGCCTATGAAAAATGCGCCACTTGTTTGCCAGAATTCCGAAAGTGCATTCAATAAAACGTCGAGCTCTTGATAACCTGTAATTAAATATTTTTTTTTCATATGATAGCCCTTTACCTGCATAGGGTCGCATTACATTTTCGGATAAACCAAACGCTTCATCGCCAACTATGACGTATGGCAATGGTTTAGGATCTGTTTCAGATATTGGTTTAGGTTTTGGTATGTGTAATGACTTTTCTATTAACCTTTTATAAAATGCTGAATTTTTAAAAAATTGCAGAATCACTACTTTTTCCGTAAGATCCGATATCTATGAAAGTAAAACAATAGTTACTATCACAAAGTGCCAACAGTACTATGGAAAAAAAAGTTTTGTAATTATAATACAAAGAACCCGAATCTTTGGGTTTTGTAATCCTTATATGCTTGCCATCTATGGCGCCTATGCAATTGGGAAAATTTGCATATTTTTCAAAATCTTTAGCTATTTTCTTCCATATATCTTCGCTGGGTTCAGGCATGACGTTTTTTGTGACTTTTTCCCACAGAGTTTCACATACTTCACGGACAATTCCTGTGATTGTAGATTTGCCAAGACGAAAGTTGTAATGTAGTTCTCCAAAGGAACAACCAGTACCCAGATATCTGAAAAATAAAATATTAATCTGTATCGTTTTGAAAGTCTGCCGGGTCCGCTAGTTAAAGCATAATGAGTGTCTTGAATTACCTAACCGCTACTGTATTTATATTTGTTAAAGATAGTGATTTCTGTTCCAGGTGTATCATTACAAAAAAAATGGAAGAACATCCGTGATGCTTATAATAAGGAATTCAAGAAAGGCAAATCAATTCCTTCTGGTTCTGGTGCATGTAAAGGTTCAAAATACATGTATTTCGACCGGCTTTCTTTTCTTCAGAAGACGATAGAAAACAAAGAAACTATCACAAACATAGATGAAGCCAAAAATGAAGAAATTCGGAACATTGACCAAAAGCTAGATAATTTTGTAAATGCACGTGAAATACAACCGGTACCCAATAAAAGGAAGAAAACTAAAATTACTTCAGAAGAGCGATTGGCTAACATATTAGAAAATAGTATTGAATCAAGAGATAAAATACAAAGACAAATACAAGAAAGTATGTCAAAGCAAGATGATGATGATAAACTTTTTTGCATGTCATTGTATAAAGAGTTAAAGAAAGTTCCAGAAAATAAACGATTGGCTACTAAAATTGAATTGCTCCAGGTAATACAGAAAGGGCAGAAATTACCATCGCCTATTCATATCACGAGCCAGCAAAACACGCCTAATGCAGTATTTTGGCAAAACCAACAATATTCAAACCCACAAGGATATTTCACTGGATATTCTACAATAGTACCAGGAGAGTCTCCATCGCCTTTATCATGCAATAGCACTGACGATTCACAGTCTTCTATAGTACAAAATATATATTCTGACGTATAAAATAAATATCTTACCTTAATGTGATCACGAGTTTTTCTTCTGGGGACACGCTTGACCTCATATGGGTATCATTAGATTCAATTTGTTTACTCATCATTTCTAATAATTCATCAAATGAATTTATCGACATTCTCAAATAATTGAAGAATTTTGGTTCAAAACTTCTTAATTTTGGATATAAAGTCTGAAACTGACCATGAGTAAACCGATCGCGTAATATTGGATGCACCCAATACTGCCGTTTCTTCTTTCTTTATTTTTTACGGAGCAACAAGTACACACATATTGCTTCTTCGACTTCCATGATTGGACTGTCACCCTATGCGAATAACGGCACTCCGCATGTACATCCGCGCCTGTCTGAACACTTGCGTTTAGAACCGCGCGATTTGCATCCGCGCGGAATCCGCCATGTCTGAACTAGCTCTAACACTACCCCCACCACTCTGCACCATTACCACTCGTAGCAGCGCAGCTTTAAAATCGGGGAGTTCTTTCTGCCGCCTGTATATTTACTTTTCAGATTTATAAATTTATTAAGTTCTGAGCTTTGTTTGTTAGATATAGGATACGATAAATATTTAAATACTATATTTATTTTTTCACACATTACTGCCAAAATAGCTTGCACGGAAAAAAAATATAGGAAGTTCAAATATCAGTGTTAGGAAAATACGTCCTAACGTTTGCTGAGAACTTTCCATTTTGCGAATCGCGCTGCTGCCTCGTTTGTTATCATTCTAGTTATTAAATAATCCTTCCATGTTTTAAAGCATAATATCTCTTTCTTTATTGTTTTTTAACATTTATATTGTTATTTTTTCTTTTCTTTATATAATGTTAATTGTTCATATCTATTGTACTTGCAAAAAATTTGGTGGCAGTTTTAAGCAAATAATTATATTTATTATTAATAATAAACCCCAAAATGTAACATACATTCTGCGATTGGTTCTCAAAGCAAAATTATATCTTTATTTATATATATATACACATACACCCAATAGTACTAAGTCGTACATGTACAAAAATTATGAACAGTGGATGAGTTTATTAAAACAAAAAATGTCTGTATATTTATTCTTCAAAATAACATGACGCAACACAATTACAAAACGCCTCAACATTTGCGGAACATAATAATGGTTGATGTGGATTGTCTTCGTAACATTTCAATATCTGAAAGAATTATATATATTTTTAAAATCTAAAGTTAACAGCACTGGCATTATACATTTATTCAAATTTTGCCGCACTTACAGGCTACATCTTCTGAATTGACCTATTTAACAATCAATTAATAACCTATTTAAGTACTCATAGAGATATATTAAAAGGCATGTTCTTAGGCGAGTAAAGTATGTCTTAACAGTAGAGTACTACTCACGTAGGAATGTACAATGTACCTTCCATAATATAAAATATTCTTTCGACGGATGATGATGCCGTAATTCCATTAATTTAGTTATGAAAGATTGATAACTTTTCGCATAATGATGTATGTTTGACTCAGTATATATTATAATAAGCAGATCTTGAATAATTCTGCTCTCATTTTATTTTTCGAGCTCCTACAATATTCAATTTTTAATAAATATTCTGTAATTTCTGTTATCCAGAAACGAAAAACACTTCAAAAATTCGCAATCTACTTAGTTTTGCCAAAATTATTTTAATAAAAATGATGGCATTGAAAAAATAGTTGAGGTTACTATGTCGAATAGGAAGAATGTGGACGAGTATGTATCAAGCCTGAATGTAGCGCTTGCAGTTCAGCTACTTGGTGACTTGCAAAGAGATTCATGAAGATCAACAGCAATGACCCAATCTAGCTACTACTTAACTCATTGTTTTTTAATTCCATAAGCTGTCCAACGCAATAACTCTATCCGCATTTTCCATTCTTTAACCCCCTTATTCTTAATGGTCCGCTAACTTCAAACAGCCGCTTAGGAGTGTTTTTTCTCATTCTGACTTATGTCAACAGAGGAAGACAGAGTGAGAATTAGCAATGCTTTAAGTTAGCAGACTATAAACTATATGTATAAGGGGGTAAATTTTTATGAATACCCGTCGCTTTAATTCGTGTTTCATTCTTCTATAGGCGCAGTAAGGTGATTTTATTTGCATCCTCGATTGATTCCGAAGTCCATATAGGACTTCATGAAAAGAATCTCTTAAAATTTTACATGCATCTGCTCTATTTGACCAAGGCGTCAAGGAGTTTGTTTGTACCATCTTGGCATTCATCGTGGCGTTCCTTCACAGTGCCGTTTTCAAGGAACTTTCTTCCACGTACAACCAAGCTGCGGAACGAGCTTTCTTGTGCGGTCTTTCCATGCCGATACGACATATATACCTTCAAAAAAAGGGCGCGTATACCTTTCTAACTCGCCGGCAACGCTTCTGTAATTCCTCTGGTGTTACAAGAGAATGTGGACGGCGATGATCACTAATCGACATTAGGTGACCCGTATGCTACTTCGTTCTCCTACTGCATAAAACATATTTATTAAGCTCACTGCTATGGTAAATATTCTATCACAAATTTTTGCCAACATGAGGTCATAATAACGGTAATATTATTATACCTGAATACTGTCAAAACAACTATACTTTACAGGAAACTATAGCAGCGAATAGGTATGTAAAACAGTATAATTTATTTTTAATTCAAATTTAAGTACCTACCTAACTCGAAGTTAATAAAAAAGCTTAACATTTTGTTTTACAAAATTTATGTTTATTAATTCGTTGCGCTTCCACCTTTCCATTTTTATAATATCGTGCTAGTCCTTATTAGTAATGGATATCTCCTAGTGATGGCCGATTAAATGTATTTTTCACATTAGATAATTGCTTAAAAGTTTCATTTTTTAAATTTATTTATTCAACCCGACGTCCATGACTTATGCAGGAGTACGTTTTCAAGTGGACTGCGTTCTTCCGCAAAGTAATAATTTTACGGCCTTACAAATAAAATTGGCATAAAGTTATAACTAATCATAAACCAAGAAAATGCAAAATGTTTCCAAATAGACATTTCGCTTACGATTGGTTCATTCGGACGTATAACGTTTCCCGCGTATATTTGCAAGGCAGCTTATCATTCGGAAAACTTCAGAATTATCATTTTATTGACAGTGTTGTTACATTTTGTTGTAAACATTTTGCATATTCTTTCATTATGCTTAGTTATAACCTTAAACCAAGTTTATTTGTAAGGCCGTAAATGTGTAACACTCACGTAAATCAAAGATAATATTACTTAAGTAATAGGTACGTACGAGTATAATAAAAGTAAATATTATAAAATAGTAAAAGCCAAATAGGTGCGCTGTGCTACATATTAAATTAGTAGTAAAATTTGGCAGTCACCGGGTAAGCGTCTGTCGCCCGCCGCATGTAGAACATCATTCGCGTACTGAACAATCGACTTATACGATTAGATTTCATAATAATCGCCGTACGCTACCTACGTAAGTTAGCGTGTTTGAAAATGTGTAGTTTCCCAAAAAAAAAACATAACTAAATACGATACCTTAGAACGCCAGTTAAAACACCGTTGCACTTTTTTAAATTTTTCATCAAAGGTTTTTGGATTTGTATCAATAATACTTTTGGTTTTCTCGATTGTAGTTTCGTATTCTCTTTCGATAATTTTATTGATAGCTTGATGTTCATTTTTAAGAATTTCTATTCGATATGCCCAATAATCATGCTCGTCTTTTGATATTTCAATAGATTCTTTACTAGACATTAGATCAGACTTTTTCTGCAATCATGAAATAAATTTATAAGTTCTTTAATATATTTTTTGATAAAAGCTCCTATAAACCCATAATAATATAATATTACGTGGGTAACAATGAAAATGTTTAGAACTGGCCAGTTAGAAACATTGCTTATGAAAACTTTTTTTAATTTCAATTTTAGAACTCTTTGGTAACCTTGTATTCATTTGTAATTTGTTTTTGTGAATATTGGCGGCAAATCTAAGACTCTTGTTACACGTGAAAATGAACCCAACGCGAGAAAATTTTTGGTCAATGATTTATTATGCCTTTCGTTGTGGGCTTCCTTAACAACAAAGTTATTATGGGCATGGGCTGCGATTAGCATTTCTTAATTAAGCCCCATCTCGGGTCACTATTTACAATTGGTTTGACGAGTTTAAGCGTGGACGTAGCAATCTCAAAGATGATCCGCGTGAGGGACGTCCTTTAACAGCGACTACTGAAGAGGAATATGATAGAGGAAGATAAGAGAGTGACCCATCAGCAGATACGGGCAAGCCCAGGCATTGGAATGAGTCATGTTCAAAAAATATTACACGAACAAAGTTTAGAACGAAGTTTTGTATCAGATGGATTCCCCGAACCCGAAACCAAAAGACAATCAGGTCAGTGGATGTTTCCTTTCGAGGATCGGCCAACTAAGGTAAAGAAAGGAAGAAGTCAAGGAAAAAAGATGATTGCCTCATTCTTTGGTCGGAAAGGTCATTTCGCGACAGTTGTGCTAGAAGATGGAAGGACAGCTACTGCAGACTGGTATGTCAATCGCTGTTTGCCTGTTGTCATGGAAAAAATTCCACAGCAGCGCCCTCGAAGCAGGATCCTCCTTCAGCGCGCTCCGCAAAATGGACTGTCGAATATGGCAGGTGTCGAGATGAATTATTGAGTCATCCGCCATACAGTCCTGACCTGGCGCCCTGCGACTTTTATTTATTCCCAAGAACTAAAAATAAAATTCGAGGTATTCGCTTAACGAGCACTGAAGATTTGGTGAAAGCGTACGAAAATGCCATAGAAGAGAAACCTCTAAGGAAGAATGGGCCCACTGCTTTTCTCAGTGGTTCCATCGAATGCGACGATGTGTAGAGAGGAACGGAGATTACTTCGAAAAACAATAAAAGTATTGGCAACTTTCTACATTAAGCCGTTTATCATTTTCTAAACATTTTCAATGTTACCTAGATATTGTACGCTTGTATGAAAACTGCATTCAAATTCATGTCCTTTCTGAGATAAGCGTGTACAAACAACATTAACAAAAATTGAAAGAAAACTTATTTAATTTACAGACACGAGACGCTACAATTCTATTTTATCTTTATATTAATTATTATTCTATAATATCACTAAAAAATTTGTCATACAAATGTCGTATGAATAATAAATAATTGTTTTGTCCGACAATTTTTAGGTTTGGTAAAACTTAGTATCTACGAGATAAAAAATATTGTAATTCATAGAACTTCAGTCCACGATTATAATAATACCACTCTTATTACAAGGTAATGCACCATTCCAGAGAAAAAAGCATTATAACCTAATCTCAAATTATGACATTTTTAAGGGTTGAGACATTTTTATGGGGAGAAAGGTAAGGGAAACGCCTAAAATTCGTTTCTGGCACTCTCCAGCCGCTGCTGCGGCACGCAACGCTCCGCGCGTTCGTTCAACTGTTCTAACATAACCAATCCTAACCAATTATCATAATTGTATTATAATTGATAGAGCTTTGGTCCACGATGATAGTGCTATCAAATTTTTATCGGAATTTGATATCGAAAGTCTGCCACGCTTTTCCACAGGCCT
>CATIXQ010000003.1:3081369-3098527 GCA_949711755.1 Leptidea juvernica | reverse complement strand
GACACCCTATTCAATTAAAAATTTATCTTAACACCAAGCAAAGTGAGCTAATACTTATAAACTCACCGTTTCTAAAGGCTCTATTTCAAGAATATCATCATCTTGCATGCGTTTAGGTATAGAAAGCGCATTGTTCATAGCAACGGTATTATCAAAACTAATGCGTCGTGTATCTTTAGCTGTGAGATTTCCCATTTCTTTTAAATTTTGTGAATAATTAAGCGTCTCTCTAATCTATTTCTGTGAATTGTATATTTAAATATGGCTTTGGTTCAGCCATTATTATCTGGTCATTTTGACAAATGTATGACATACACATGACTTGAGATTGTTGAAGAAAAATTTGAATCGTTAAGGCTCTATTTCAAAACACGTTAAGTAACAGTAACTTACAAGAAAGTAAGAAGTGAGCAGAAAGTGATTTGAAATGGATTTGAATGGATATATTGTGGAGGTCTGACCCCCAAGACACTAAATATATGGCGGTGTTTTTAATTAGTATGCGTTTTTAAGAGAGTGTCTACAGACTAAAATCATGTAAAAACAGACAATGCAACTTGAAGAAGGTACTATTGAAAAGGTTGGATAGAAGGTTCAATGGTCCAATACTTTCTGAACCTGAGACGCATGCCAAGGTGTACTATGCCATCAACCACTTGTAAATCTTATTTGTGTTTAATCTCTGTGACATTCATAATGTTAACACGAGGAACAAACATAAACTTGTTATGCCTACTACTCGGTTGGGTCAAGTTAGTAAGTCTTTTGTTGGGCGATGTATATGCTTCTACAATATGATCCCAGAAAATGTCCAAACAAATGTGTTACGAAATTTAAAAGAATTGTTAAAATACGTTTGTGTGGGAAAGGTTATTATAGCATACACGATTTTCTTAATGACACCACGGACTGGGATTAAAGCGAACACCCTCAGGCTCTTTAATTATAAATGTTTATTGTACGATATTACATAGTAATCCACATTTTATATAAAAAAAAGCCCGCTGAGTTTCTTGCGCCCATTCTTCTCAGGTCTGAGGCAGTCTCTTTTGAATGGGTGGTAGATTTTGACGTTCAATAAGTGATTATAAATCCCATTTTGAATAAAAATATTTGAATTTGAATATTATATTGCTAGAAATAAGTGCTTCAACCTTGGATAATTCCTAGCGATTCCTTGTCCATAGAAGTTTAAATTGCAAAGAAAATGTTGCGAATATTACAATACTGACATTTTAAATCAAGCTGAGATGTTACGTGCCTTAAAAACAGCTAGATATATGTTTTAGATATATTTTCAGGATAATATACAATTGCAATTCTAAAGCTGTTTAAAGAAGACAATTTGAATCAGAAGACGCAGTTCTTCAATTATATACTTACTGAAGCGACGCACCGCTTGATGTGTCGCACTGACTCACTAAGCCTCGCTGCACCGCGAATGGCGGCACTGCCCGTGAAAACATTTGAAATGCTTAAAATAATATTTCGAAGCTTTGTGCAGTGCTTCGCAGCGCTGCTATAATATTTTCCAGCATGTATTATTATTTATTGTGTGTAGAATTGAATTGATAACAATCGCATTATTGTGTAAAGACCAATTACTATGGCAAAAACTCACCTGGTCGAATGTACCGCAAAAAACTGTAGATCTGTTGAGATACTGGTACGAAAACCAAACAAATTATGTAAAATGGGGCGACGCCATCTCTAATGACTTTAGATTAGAGTGCGGCGTGCGTCAAGGAGGGCTAACCTCTCCGGACCTCTTTAGCCTTTATGTCAATGATCTGATTGTGGAACTTAGGAATGCCGGAGTTGGCTGTCATATAGGGAAAACGTGCATGAATAACTTCAGCTACGCTGACGATATGGTGCTTTTAAGTCCCTCAATCAGAGGCCTCAGGAAACTGCTGGCTATCTCTGAAAAATATGCAGGGCAGCATGGCCTAAAATATAATGTAAAAAAAACACAAATGATGGTGTTTCCGGCTAAGAAAGGTCTGGAGAGAATTCTGATGGTCTTTTTAGACGGTGTATCCATAGATAGAGTGGACCGATTCAGGTACTTGGGGCATATCCTAACTGAGAATTTGTGTGATAGCGAAGATATAGAACGCGAGCGAAGGGCTCTGGCTGTTCGATGCAATATGCTCGCACGCCGGTTTGCACGGTGCAGTCCTGAGGCGAAGCTGACACTATTAAGAGCATATTGTCAATGCTTCTACACGTGTCAGCTTTGGGTCAACTGCATTAAAACTGCACGAAGCAGCATCAGAGTGCAGTATAATAATGCATACCGTATTCTGATGAGACTGCCCAAATATTGCAGTGCGTCGGGCATGTTTGCCGACGCCAGAGTCCCCGATTATTTCGCAGTGATAAGATCACGAGTTGCTGCTTTTTGGTCTCGCATTCGCGAATCCGAAAACGAAATTCTCAGTGTATGCTCTGAGCACCCAGAGAATCCTATACTCCATTACTGGCTTTCGGTGCATCGTGACATTAACCGGAAATAGTATTATCAGTACATTACTTTTTGTACGAACCCCCCTTTGGGGCAATCTTAGTTTTAAGTTATTTAATTATTAAGTACTGTGATGTATACAATTTTATTTTTAAGTACATCTTATTCAATTTACTGTAATGGGTTTATAATGCCTGAAATAAATGACATATTATATTATTATTAAAGGTCAAAGTAAGTAAATAAAAAAGTAGGTACTCTTTGGTTGACAGTTGACACTGAGATGTTCAATATTGAACTCGTGAACTTCAGTCTTCAATGTCTAGTTCGTCCTTTATGTCATATTAGTAGAGCTGAGATTAGAGAAGTGAGAATAGAGTAGATGTAGATACATTGTTTCAAAAAATGTCTCAAATTTAATTATTTATAGCTCTAATTAAACCATTCATTTGTATTATTAAAAAGGCAAATATAAGTTATTTTACACTTCTAGAGGTACTAGTTTTAAATTCATCTAGTGCATTAAGAAATACATTAACATAAAGTTGATATCAATTAGTGAAAATTTGGAATTAACGCTCCTGCATATTACTTCTAGGTAAAATTTATTCATAAGCCAGAATGTCTTTGTACGATGATTTAGACACCATCAAAGCCAGGACAACTGAGAAAGTTGCTGGTTGGTCATCAGGCATAAAATTACTACAATCCCAATTACAACTAAAGAAAGCAGCAGTGACACAACCAAAGAGAGAAGCTACAAGACGATCTAATCAGGTATTTTTACACATATTTAACAATTCATATATATGATTAATTTAAAACCATTATGATCTTTGTAGTAATTTTAAAGTTATTGTTTCGTAGGTTTTGACACCAGTGATTGATCTAAAAAGCAAACTAAGCAAACCGGATGAAGATGAGTCAAACTCAAACAGCCCTCAACATCAAGCAAAGACATTAATGGCATCATTAAATGTGAGGGATTTTGATTGGAATGTAGCAAATGAATATGATCCAATGTGGCCCAATGACTATGAGAAAGTTGCTAAAGGTAAGAAAGGTGGGCAACAGTTTGGTATATGTTCAAGTGTTGCAATATCCTGGCTGACTATTACTGATCTGGTATGGCATTTATCATTAATCCAAAAGAAAGTATATAATATATAATATACATAGTAAGAAAATAAGAATTTTTGCATTATCATAGTATAATGAATTTATTACCCATATTACTTCAAAATTTAGAAATGCAAGCCAAACGACTACAACTTGATGGAAATGATAGAACAGACAGAACAGAGAGAAAGAGGAAATCAAGGTTTGCAGACGATGATGAAGTCATTCCAGAGAAAACCCTAATTCCAATGGTAAAAGTGTTATGTTTATAATTAATATATTATTTATTTATTAGATTTATTTAGAATCACTTACAATAATATACACAAATATAAAAAGTAGAACTAGGAGCTAAATGTAGTGATTAATTATAAATAAACACAACATGCACAGAAATAATTAATTTATAAGTATTATACAGAATATGACATTAAGAAGTAAACAGTTTTTTTTATATTAAGAATTGTGTAGGTTACATAGTTATACATTCATTTACTAATTATTATTACAGGAACCTGAAGAGGAAGAAGTAGAGGAAAAAACAAAGAGAGTAGCAGGTGTTGCTATAGCCCCACCACCATCTTTGACAGCAGAAGCTAATTCTCCACCGCCACAATCACTCTCCCCAGCTCCTTCCCCAAGCTTCTCATTGGGCGGCTATGGGGCAAGTTCAGTTGCTGCAAAAATAATGGCTAAATATGGATTTAAGGTTTGTAGCTATTGGAAAGTTCTAGTTTACATAATATAATAAGCATCTGCTATTGCAAGCAATCCTAATTGGTAAAATTGATTGTCCCTCCTTATAAACGAGTTTTTCATTGAACGTCCCATCACTTAGAACTCGTCACACGCACCTTCTGGCTGTACCAAAAGCTAACACCAACTACACACAAAACTCTGTTCTGCAACGTCTGGCTCTCACCTACGATAAAGGTTATTTTAATTTAGATATGTTTTGCTTGTCCAAAGTACAGCTAAAAAAAGAGAAGAAATATACATAGAGTGCAATGATGATCCAAACACACACACATACTACATACACCCTCAAATACACTACACACAACCTTACATACACGCACACACACTCCTGTAACCTTTATTTTGTAAAGTTTATTTTCTAAGTAGCTTATTATAGTAATTGTAAATATTTGTTATCTTCTTTTGGCTTGTTTAAATCATAAAATGTTACTTCTTTTGTTTAATACCTATATGCTGTAATCAGTTTTGGCCTTATTTTTCTACTTTATAGTGTAATTATATTTATATAAATTGTGACGCTGTAGATTACATGAAAATAAATAAATCTATATAACTGTTCAACTGTGGCTTGAGAAGTCTGAGAAATCAGAATGATGTATGTAACATCATGTTTGTTCACTTATCTTTCGTGTGTTGGCTTGCACCAAATAGACTAAGATGGCATAAAATTATGTGGAAATTAATTTTTACATCAAATGATGTTAAATAACAATGATTTTGTACAGTAAATTACCAAAAAAGTGCCATCCGGATATCAAATTACAAAATAAAAGATATAAATGATATGGCAAAACTGAACAATTCCATTGCTTGTTTTACATACATTATTTCATATTCATTGGAATGACAAGTTTTTTTATGGAAATGGGAGGGGGGATAGGCTTTGACACTAACCTATGCAAAACATAATGTCACTAGGCCTCTACTTTACACCGGTTTTATGTTTGAGTGTCATACTTAATCCGCAAGAGTCTGCCCCATTCTTGCTGATTTCATAGGTCGGCAGCATAACTCCCACTTGTAAACCTTAGTCGTCTCTTACAATGCTGTTAGGCTTGGGCCTCGTAACAGTCATAATTTTAAATTTGACTTCAAATATGAGCAATTTTCTTACAGGTAAACACTTGAATCAGACTCAAACAAGGCCCTATTATGTATAAATGGGGCGATGTGGGACGGGTCGTTCCCTTCCCTAAAATATGGTCAAGGGAGGTGATGGTTGGCCCATGCGTCATGCTCGTGAACGGGTGCTGCTTGTGGTGGCAGGATGATCCTGTTGCCGGAGGCTCGGTTTCAGATTCTTAAAAGTTATTGTGTTTATATATACATATGTATGGATATATACATATTTATTTATATATAATCGCTTATAAAATGCTCAGAGAATACCTTTATTTATTTATGGTGTATGTGGATGATGCAGCTACTGTACTCAATAACTTTTGTATTAATTTACATTTACTTTTTTGACTTACTCATGTAAGACATTGACTATTTGACGTTTGAGTGTGTTTGTTGCATCATTTTACATATTATATTGTAATTGAAATTATTTGTAAATCCATGTAAATGTAAATCTTGATATAAAAGAGTGGCAATGAGTTTCTTGCTACTTCTTCTCATTAGCTCAACCCTTTACGAAGTAGAGGTAGATTCAATAAGAATTTTTTTTTGACATTCATAATTGTCATTTCCGTGACCTACGTCTTATTTATTATTAATTGGTCATGGGTAATGTTCATCTGGAATATTTTGTTTATCTAATATAAATTATGAACGTTTTATGAGACGAAGATTATTTATTAATAAAGGAATAATAAATCTTATACCTACATTAAGATTATGGTGATTTTTATTAATAATTTCTAATATAGCAGCTCCTCCTTCAATAAATTTCATAAATAATTTTAAACCTTTACGAAAAACTCATCCTTTAATTAAAATTTTAAATGGAGCATTAATTGATTTACCAAGACCATCAAATATTTAATTAAAATTATTTTATAATTTAAATAACTTTTTAAGATTAATATGGTTTATACCAAATTTGTGAATATTGATGATTTTGATTTGAATTGATTAAATCAGGTATAACTTGGAGCCTTAAATACATATTTAAACTTTATAGGAAGGTCAAGGACTTGGTAAAAAAGAACAAGGTATGTCAGTGGCTTTGCAAGTGGAGAAGACATCAAAGAGAGGTGGAAGAATTATCCATGAAAAGGACAATAGTGTCATGCCTCCTCCCAGCTTTAGCATGCCTGCGGCTCCTGGATCAGGTTAAGTATAGTATCTAATATATACAATTCTCGTCTCATGGTGTTTAACTTTGAACTCCTCCGCAACGGCTTGACCAACCGAAACCGATTTTCATGAAATTTTGAGTGCATATTAGGTAGGTCTGAGAATCGGACAACATCTATTATTCATCCCCCTAAATGTTGAGGGTGGTCCACACGAATTTTTTTTTAATTTTTTTGACATTTTTTTTATTTGTTTGATTATGAGTCAGCATAAAAAAATACATACAACTTCAAATTTTCACCAATCTACGATCAACAGATACTTTTGTATCGAGATTTTAATATCGGCAATACAATGTTTGCTGGGCCAGCTAGTAATATTATATATACTAGGTCGGTACTTTATATGTGATAAAGAATATGTACAATCTATAGATTATGTGAATTATGAGATTATGAAATACAATAAAATAATATATCAATCTATTCAGTAATTCCTTAGTTTTTGGTCAACATTATTCACCATTTTTGGTCAGTTCAGTTATCTGAAATTAATTATAAAGAAAATAATTACATATAACATCACCCAAACAAGCGGTCCACATGAAATGATGTTAATTGTATGGTGTGATAACCATTAGTAACAGTCAATAAAGGGCAGCCCGAAGTAGGATGTGTTCAAGGCTTACAATAATAGATCAAAGTACATTTAAATTTTTAATAAGTATATATATAATAGGGAAAGTGTGTGTGAATGTTTACTTAAAACTCAAGAACCGTGAGCACAATTAAAAAGGAACTTTGCGCACATGTAAAGGATGTTATGACCAATCCAACGAACAAAGTTACTTAAGTGATAGATAGGTGGCGATAGTGGCAGATTTTTATAGAATAGAAAGAGAATATTAAGTTTTGTGACAGCATTGTAACACCAACTAATTTGGTTACACTGGTAAACATGAAGTCACGGGTAACAGCTAGTTTTAATATAAAATATCTTTTTACCTGATTCTATTTGAATTTATTATTTATTTATTAAAGAAGGAAACATCTTTGGCAACTACAAAAATTTGTACCAAAATTGAGTGACCGAGGAGTAGCCTGAGAGTTGAACACAAGTATTTTATATTTGGCATATATTATATGTGTAGAAGAATTTTGATCATTCATCCAATTAACAAAATAACTTTTAATTACTAATTCTTGCCACTTGGTGCGAGCGTGGGATTTGCATACTCAATTATCTATTTATAACTCTACCGTTTTCGATCAGTTCAGCCAAATAAATTATATCACAGTGTATCAATAATTACTATTAAACAGTATTGATTATGAATACTACTTTTATATTTTATTTCATACCAGCTGACCCACCAAACGTTGTTTTGCCATATAAATAATTTTTTAGAGTTAAACCGTTTCTTGGACATTGCAACATTACTTTTTTTTTCCAAAATTTTCCTTATTACATCAGCTACTTGCCAATAAAAGTCCCGTCAAAATAGGTCCAGCCATTTCAGAGATTAGCCGGAACAAACAGACAGATAAAAATAAACAAAAAAGTTATTTTGGTGTACCGTATATATATATATATATTTTTTAAATAACTATAAAAAAATAATTTTAGAATAGATCTTTTAAGTGTAAATCTATTTTTTTTTATTGAAAAGAGCCCAAAAAAAGGAATGCTGGGAGAGTGTCTTGCGCCGCTTCTTCTCTCTCAGAGCGCCATTTGTTTTCAAAGCGGTAGTAGTATATAGTATAATAGAAATGACATCAAAAAGAATTCTAAAGGAATCAATTTTGAGAAAATAAATGCCTTTTATTCAATCGGTTCGGTTCGGTTCTTAGCTAGGCTTATTAATGTTTGTCAAATCCAATGATACTGCCTTGGTTTCTATTAAAATCGGGCCCGAGACTCTTTTGAGTACTTTTCGCTATTTTCCATAGTTCCGTTTTTGCCATCAACGTCGACTTTAAAAATTCATCCTGCCTTTCCAAATAGCTGTTTGTGTGAGCTCCAATTTTTACATTACAGATTCACCAAATGCATCAAATTCGCCACAGCATGGAAAACAGGAGCCATCTATCACTGAAATTATGAAGTCGCCAAGCAAAGTTGTGCTGCTTCGGGTAAGTTTTTCTTTAATTCGTTTTTTTTTGGAAACATCATTTCGCTTTTTTATAGTAATACATTTTTATATTGACGTCGGGGGTGATCACACGTGTTCAATTAGTATTGTTTTCGCACTAGAATAATAGATGGCGCTAGGCTCTACTTGGGTCGCGTTGACATTGGTTAATACGTAATATAGGATATGAGCAAGTTTATTTTTTTTATTGAGCTCTTACAATACTTGGAAGTGGAGATATAAATAAACAGTGTACTTGAATGAAAATAAAGTGGTTAGTAATACAGTAATTGTGAGTGTTTTTATTGTGCTTGTTCCCGAACAAACGAAATTGAACACACGTGCAATCGTTTGTCCTCAGGCCCTTCCAAAAAAAAATCACGACATAGGCTCGATTTGCATAAATATTCATGTATAATGTGTGTTTATATTTTTTTTCCATGAAACTATTTTGAAGAATGTGGTCGCCTCGTCTAACTTCTAATTAGGTTTGACTTGGCTGTGAATAGTTGCACAGTAACAAAGTTTGGCGAGATGTAAACTAACTATATGAAACATACGTGCCTTCTCATATGAGAGACAACAGTGTAATTATCAAGCGAGCGGCGTCGACCCATGCTTTAAATCCACTGTTAAAGATTCTTAAACAGTTAGCTTATTGCCAACATTAAAACTCTTAAATGTCCTAAGAACCATTACATCATCCAAACGAGTGTTGTAATGAAGTTCACTACAACATTATATCATCCGTTTAACATATTCATCCATAATAACACTCCTTTGGATGATATTATGGTTACTAGGACTGGCTTTTTAAATATTTGCAGTAAGCGAACTGTTTCAGAATCTTTTATAGAGCCTTCATATTATGTGTGGTAAAACACGTATTTGGGTGTTTTAATACCCCTTATTACAGAACAGTTGCATAAATAACTATTACATAATCTACTTACTTCACTTCTCTGTAATCTGAACTGTATAATAACTCGGTAAACAACTTAGGACAAAGTAAAAAATAATTCACAAATAAAATTTGATAACAAAAATTTATGAACGATTCGGGACTCGAATCCGCGAACTCTCGCATTCCGTGCGAGCGCTCTTTCCAACTGAGCCAACCGTTCGAGTGACGAATCGTTGATAAAATCTTGTATGCTTTGTTCAACTCTCAGGTTGTGGCTTCATGAGAGTTGCACAAATTTTCAAATTTTATTTCAATTTTGTTTTTACATTTTATTTGTGTATTAATCCCAGAAGTTAGGGTTTTCACTTTAAAAAAATAACAAATTGTTTAAAAATAATTCAAAACACATACACATTTGATTAGAAATGTAGGTATTTTACTTAATATATATTTTATGTTTTAGAATATGGTTGGGCCTGGCGATGTTGATGAAGAACTGGAACCTGAAGTCAAAGATGAATGCAATACAAAATATGGAGATGTTATAAAGGTGCTTATATTCGAACTACCTAACGCACCATCTGATGAAGCTGTTAGAATATTTGTTGAGTTTAAAAGAATCGAGAGTGCTATCAAAGCGGTTGTTGATTTAAATGGAAGATTCTTTGGAGGAAGACAAGTGAAAGCGGGATTTTATGAAGTAGAAAAGTTTAATACATTACAGTTGAATGAATGAAAAAAAAACATAGATAGTGAAACTTTTGTTGTTTTATTTTGGAAATGTATAAACATTCCCACTGGGAACGGCCGTAAATCTATTGTTCTATATCTGTATCTGTTCTATATTCAAGCTTGCAATTAATAAATAATACGTGTCACGCTAACCCCGAGATTGTTAACTGTCTCTGCGATCGTCACCCGGTGTGAAGGTCTTAGGCCTACCATATGCACATCCGCATTTGTTACAGATCCCTATTCATGAAAACTAGCGGCCTATATGTAAACATTGCATTTTTGCTGAAATATTTGATATACAACCAACTTTATTTTGCCATGTCATACACTTTTAGGGTAGGTCAACTATGTCTTTCGTTTTTTCTTCATTTCTATAGTAAAATTCTTCACATATGCCGAAAACGAATGCAGAATATTGTCTTGATAATCGTAATGTAAATTTTGCATCGAATACAGCGATTCCATTGATTGGCTTTTTGGTCGTATATTTAATTTGAAAATGTACTGCAGTCGTACTATATCAATAACAAGATCAAAAACAGTAATTGACACAGTATTCCAAAGATATATTGGCCATAGTAAGGCCAAAGTATTTATTTCATACTTTAGTTACCATAAGACTCTTGTATCATTTATCGAAAATGTAAGCTCTGAGTCTGAATAAATCTATGTAATATATACGAATAAAATGTAAAATAATGATGAAACTTTGTATCACTATGATCATTTTGCCCTGTGCTGCCCCGGGGCGTAAAAAGAATAGGGTAGCCCCAGGTCCAAGGGTGTAAGAGGCGACTACGGGCTTTTTGAAAGTGGGAGAGTCACGCTGCCGTCTTATGACGTCAGCACAATCGGGCCAGACTCGTCCGGGCTACTTACCACACTCGCACAGAATACCGGCGTGAAGTAGCGGCCTAGTGCTGTTTCGCATAGGTCAGTGTCGAGGAGCAGAGGCCATTTCCCCCCCCCCCCCCTCAAATATGAGAGCGGTATTCAAAGAGAAACTACCCCAGGAGGGTACCGAATCTTGTAGAGCCGGAGAATCCCTCCCCGAGCATTCGCGTTCGGGCTGCCCCTCGTATTCCGGGGAGGGCCCAGTACCGCGCATGACCAAGGACAAACGAGGCAGTATCACCACGGCACCCCGCTCCACACTCAACGTGGACTTTTGCAATATCAGGGGAATTCACTCCAACTTAAACGCCGTCCACCACCACCTTGAGACGGCGCAGCCGGCCTTGTGTTTCCTTACTGAGACGCAGATATCTCGACCTAGCGATACGTCATATTTAACGTACCCCGGGTACAAAATTGAGCATAATTTCATGCCTCATGCCGGGGTATGTGTGTACGTTAGGGAGGATATCTGCTGTCGCCGTCTCGGCAATTTTGAGGGTAGGGGCCTGTCTACTCTCTGGCTCCGCGTAGATTTAGAGGACCGCGTCCGCATCTATGCGTGTGTCTACAGGTCCCATAGTGGTAACGCAGAAACGGATCACCTCATGGGCTGCTATCAAGCGGCATTTGATGACGTGCTTGCACAGACCCCCCCGCTGAAACCGTAGTCTTGGGTGATTTCAACGGGCACAATGCCGAATAGCTTGGATCACGTACTACAGACTACGCAGGGCGATCTGTGCATAATTTTGCATTGGTGTATGGTCTGTCCCAATTGGTTGAGTCGCCAACACGGCTCCCGGATCTGGATAGCCACATGCCGTCCTTATTGGATCTTCTGCTGACTACACATCCCGATGGTTACCAGGTCTCTGTCGACGCCCCTCTCGGAACGTCCGACCATTGCCTGGTCAGGAGTGTAGTGCCTATCCGACGCCAACGTCGCAGACCACCAACGACCCGCCGCTTTTGGCACTCCAAGTCAGCAGATTAGGATAGGATGCGTTCCTTTTTCGCATCCTACCCTTGGGGCAGGGTTTGTTTCCCTTCGGATGATCCTAGTGCCTGCGCCGTTGCAGTAGCCGATGTGATACTGCAGGGCATGGATATTTTTATACCAAGCTCTGTAGTACCGATCGGTGGCAGATCACAGCCCTGGTTCGATGCGTCAGTTAAAGCAGCATCTGACTGCAAAAAACAGGCGTATCGAACTTGGGTTCCGGCACTGGGCTCAAAGGATCCGAACTGCAAAGTTCTGAAGAGGAAATATAACCGTGCCTCCAGATTTTTTAAGCGGCAAGTCGCCCGTGCGAAATCGAAGCACGTCGTCAAAATTGGCGAGCAGCTTTCCAGCTACCCGACCGGGACACGCAAGTTCTGGTCGTTGTCGAAATCTTCTCTTGGTAACTTCAACCAGCCGTCCATGCCGCCGTTGCACATGAGGAATGACATCCTGGCCCATACGGCAAAAGAGAAAGCCGATCTCCTGTGAACTCTTTTTGCCTCCAACTCGACTCTTGACGACAACGGAAAAACACCGCGAGCTCTGTTTTCGTTAGACGTCAGGAAGTCGAGCGGGCCGGATGGCATTTCTCCAATCGTGCTTAGAACGTGTGCCCCTGAGTTGACGCCGGTCCTAACGCGTTTATTCCGGCACTCTTATTCAAAAGGCGTAGTCCCTGATTCATGGAAGTCAGTCCTTGTCCATCCGATCCCAAAAAAAGGAGACAGTTCGGATCCGGCAAACTACAGGCCTATTGCTATTACCTCCCTACCTTCCAAAATCACGGAGAGCATAATTAACCGCCAGCTCTTGGTATACCTTGAGGGTCACCAGTTGATCAACGACCGGCAGTACGGCTTTCGCCATGGTCGGTCGACTGGCGATCTTCTGGTATACTTAACACATAGATGGGCGGCGGCTATTGAAAGCAAGGGGGAAGGCCTGGCAGTTGGTCTGGATATAGCGAAGGCCTTTGATCGTGTATGGCACAAGGCGCTTCTCGCAAAACTTCCATCATTTGGGCTTCCCGAGAGCTTATGCAAGTGGACCTCCAGCTTCCTCACTGGGCGCAGCATACAGGTCGTTGTCGACGGTTATTGCTCGAATCTCAAGCCCGTGAACGCTGGAGTGCCCCAAGGCTGTGTGCTATCTCCCAAGCTGTTTCTTCTGCATATCAATGATATGTTGGACACCGCCAACATGCATTGCAATGCAGACGACAACACTGGTGATGCCGTATACACGGGCCATGCAGGTCTCTCTCGGGAAAACGTCGAGCAGTGCCGGGAGAAACTTGTGTCTTCTATCGAGTCCTCTCTCGAGAAGGTTGTTCCATATCTTGGGCGCAAAAAATGCAATTTTTAAAAAGTAAGGTGACGAGAAGCAGAACGTCTTGTACACCATTTAAGTATTAGTTCGGATAATTATAGTGTATGCTGGGATATTCTTAACCATAGATTTAATAATGACAAGCTTATATTTACATCTCATATTAATATTGCTGACGGAGCTGTTGAAATTAACAATGTCTTGAAGCTTGACAACTCTCGTCATATACTTCGAAGGGTTGCTACGCAACACTGCCCCCTCCCAAGACATGATCGTCCCGATCATCGTTGCTTCCGTAGTACTAAGCCACCCGATCGACATGTACGATTTTCGGGGGACTTCGAGAGGGTACGCTGGATCCTGAGAGTCACATCATTTATCCTTGTGATTACTTTGTATGGTCCCTACCAACTTGGTTGGAGCTTCGGAGACTTCCCCTTTCGCCATACAGGATTGTGTAACCAAATCCCTCCTCCCTCTTCAAAACTAGGAATATTAGCTCTTCGATCGTAGCGGGTCTTCATCCGTTCACCTACCTTAAGCCCAGTTATTCTAATTTCCTCGTAGATGTCAACCATATTTTTCGTAACTCATCCACATATTCTGTTATACTTTTCGGAGTATCCGGTGGACAGCCTGAGAGTTAATCAGCTGGCAATTTCAATTCCCTTCCAAAATTGGCGTACGCAGCAGTCACCGTTGTTGTCTCGTGTATTGCGCTTCTATACGACATAAGCAACAGTGGAATGTACTCATCCCAGTTATCCTGATGACTGTCCACTACTTTTGCCAGATGTCGCTCCAATATTTGGTTAAACCTCTCCACCATCCCGTCAGACTGGATGATATAGCGTAGTTCTGGTCTTATGGATTCCCAAGATCTTGCAAACTTCTTGAAATACATGTGACTCGAAGTTCCGCCCTTGGTCACTGTGTAACTCCAAAGGCACACCGAATCTGCAGAAAACTTCATTCACCAGCTTCCTCGCAACGGTAACTACTTCTTGATTCGGTAGAGCAAATGCTTCTAGCCACTTCGTGAAATAATCCATCACCACCATTATGTAACGGCTTCCAGCTTTGGTGACTGGAAACGGTCCGGCTATATCCAAAGCTACTCTCTCCCACGGAGCCCCAACATTATACAACTTCACAGCTCCTCTGCTCCGGGTTTGAGGTTCTTTGACAGCTGCACAACTCTTGCATTTACGGCACCAGTCTTCCACATCATCTCGGCAATGCAACCAGTAAAATCGTTCTTTAATTTTTATGAGAGTTCTTCTTTTTCCCAAATGTCCACCTGAAGAACCATCGTGATAAGCTCTCAGGATCTCGTTCACCTTCTCCCTGGGAACGACCAGTTGCAGATGGCAATCCTTTCCTTGCGGGGTTTCCCATTTCCGGCAGAGCAACCCGTCATGCATCACCAATCTATTCCATTGTGCCCAGAGACTCTTGGTAGCCGTACTGTGTCTAGCCACTTCAGACCATTTTGGTTTAAGTGATCCACTTGCTAGCCAATGTAAAAGTGGTTGAAGATCCTTATCATTTTCCTGAGCTCTCCTCATTGCATCGTTGCTCCAGTTCCCATCGATCGAATCTGTTCTGATCAGTCGGATTATTGGATTTTCTTTCTCCTCCTGACGAATGCAATGTTTGCATTCCGTCGGACAAGGTCTTCTAGATAAAGCATTTCCATGAGTTTTTCCTCCTCAATGTTCGATTTCAAAGTCATACTCTTGAAGTTGCTCAATCCATCTGGCCACTTGTCCTTCCGGATTCTTGAATTCTAGTAACCAATTCAAGGCGGCATGATCAGTCCTTACGAGGAATTTGCGACCCAACAAGTACTTTTTAAAATGTTGTAATGTCTTCACCACGGCAAGTAACTCCCTACGAGTTACACAGTAGTTTCTCTCCGGCTTCGATAAAGATTTGCTAAAGTATGCAATTACAACTTCTTGATCTTCCCTCTTCTGAGATAACACTCCACCAATTCTAGAATTGCTAGCATCAGTATCTACTATGAATCCTCCCTCCGTGTCAGGATATCCGAGGATAGGTGATTCACATAGTCGTTTCTTCAACTCTAAGAAAGCTTGTTCGCAGTCTTCATCCCAGGAAATGGCTCTTTTCTCCTCCGTCAGTCGATGTAAGGGCTTAGCAACATCAGAAAACCCTAATGCTCTCACATGTGTCTTTTCTGTCGGCGTCGGCCAGTCCTTGACAGCACTTATCTTGGCAGGATCCGTCGCAACGCCTTGCTCCGAGATAACGTGCCCCAAGTAATTCACCTAATGTTGAAAGAAGGAACATTTCTTTGGACTCAACTTCAAGTTGGCACCCTGCAGTTTTGCGAAGACTTTTTCGAGACTATTTCTTTTTTTTCTTTCTTTTTTTTTTTCTTAAGATGATCTTCAAAACTTCGTCCCATAATGATTATGTCATCCAAGTAGACAAGGCAGGTTTCTCCCAACATACCTGCGAGCACATATTCCATCAACCTTTCGAAAGTAGCTGGGGCGTTGCATAATCCGAAGGGCATTGTTTTGAACTGCCATAATCCTTTTCCGGTTTGAAAAAGCCGTTTTCTCCAGTTGATCTGGACCCTAAAGACAATTAGGGTCCAGATCAACTTGTCAGTAGCCACTTTTCAAATCAAGAGTAGAGAACCACGTCATGCCACAAAGTGAATCTAAGGTGTCATCGATTCTTGGCAATGGATAACTGTCCTTCTTAGTAACATCATTCAGACGCCGATAGTCCACACAAAATCTAGTTGATCCATCCTTCTTCGTCACCAGAACCACTGGAGAACACCATGGACTCGACGACGGTTCTATCACACCATTTTCTTTCATATCCCGAATCATGTCTTCCACTTCTTGTTCGCGTGCAAACTGAATACGTCTTGGTCTTTGCCGTATCGGAACAATCCTGTGTCGATCTTGTGTTTCACCAAACCATTTCTTCCGATGTCCCCGTTGTTCTTTGAGAAAATCCCGGAGTAGCGTAGCAGGAAATTTCTCGCTTTTATTAACTGTAGCTTGGTAAGATTGTCCTTACAGCCATCCAGAAGTTTCTGTATGTTCACATCCTGGTTTGCAGCTACGGTCTTCCTCCCTTCTTCACACTTTCTTAACCAAGCTATCTCCTCACAAGCTCCGATCACTGTTCCCTTGCGAATGATTTGCTTGTCCTCACGAGGATTAACCATCGCAATCTGGGAGTTACCCACAACAGTCCTGGCTGGGATCCATGTCGTGTCCGATGTCTCTCTTACTATTATAGCGCATTTACAAGGTCTTCCTCTGTCATCCCTTGGCAGGACTACCGGGACTAGGGTCTGCGATCTCGGATTTAAAGTAGTGTCTCTTAAGCACAACACTTTCCCAACAGTTCCGCCTTTTATTGGAATTTCTTCACCTCCATGCTTCAATACACCATGTTTCATGTCAATGGTACACTGATGATTTCGAAGAAAATCCAACCCAATGATGCAGTCATCTGTGATATCCGCGATTACCACTTTTTGCCAGTACAACGTATCCCCGATTTTCATGGCCACGA
>CATIXQ010000003.1:3053925-3080969 GCA_949711755.1 Leptidea juvernica | reverse complement strand
ATGGTCGGCGGTGTTTTTCCGTTGTCGTCAAGAGTCGAGTTGGAGGCGAAAAGAGTGCACAAGAGATCGGCTTTCTCTTTTGCCGTATGGGCCAGGGTGTCATTCCTCATGTGCAACGGCGGCATGGACGGCTGGCTGAAGTTACCAAGAGCAGCTTTCGACAACGACTAGAACTTGCGTGTTCCGGTCGGGTAACTGGAAAGCTGCTCGCCGATTTTGACGACAAGTTTTGACTTTGCACGGGCGATTTGCCGCTTAAAAAATCTGGAGGCACAGTTGTATTTCCTCTAAAGAACTGTGCAGTTCGGATCCTTTGTGCCCAGCGCCGCAACCCAAGTTCGATACGCTTGTTTTTTGCAGTCAGATGCTGCTTTAACAGACGCATCGAACCAGGGCTGTGATCTGCCACCGATGGGTACTACAGAGTTTGGTATAAAAATATCCATACCCTGTAGTATCACATCGGCTACTGCAACGGCGCAAGCACTAGGATCATCCGAAGGGAAACAAACCCTGCCCCAAGGGTAGGATGCAAAAAAGGAACGCATCCTATCCCAATCTGCTGACTTGTAGTGCCAAACGCGGCGGGTCGCTGGTGGTCTGCGACGTTGGCGTCGGATAGGCACTACACTCCTGACCAGGCAATGGTCGGACGTTCCGAGAGGGGCGTCGACAAAGACCTGGTAACCATCGGGATGTGTAGTCAGCAGAAGATCCAATAAGGACGGCATGTGGCTATCCACATCTGGGAGCCGCGTTGGCGACTCAACCAATTGGGACAGACCATACGCCAATGCAAAATTATGCACAGATCGCCCTGCGTAGTCTGTGGTACGTGATCCAAGCCATTCGGCATTGTGCCCGTTGAAATCACCCAAGACTACGATTTCAGCGGAGAGGATCTGTGCAAGTACGTCGTCAATTGCCGCTTGAACGCAGCCCATGAGATGATCGGTTTCTGCGTTACCACTATGGGACCTGTAGACACACGCATAGATGCGGACTCGGTCCTCTAAATCTACGCGGAGCCAGAGAGTGGACAGGTCCCTACCCTCAAAATTTCCGAGACGGCGACAGCAGATATCCTCCCTAACGTACACACATACCACGGCATGAGGCAAAAAATTGTGCTCAATTTTGTACCCGGGGTACGTTAAATATGACGTATCGCTAGGTCGAGATATCTGCGTCTCAGTAAAGAATCACAAGGCTGGCTGCGCCGTCTCAAGGTGGTGGTGGACGGCGTTTAAATTGGAGTGAATTCTCCTGATATTGCAAAAGTCCACGTTGAGTGTGGAGCGGGGTGCCGTGGTGATACTGCCTCGTTTGTCCTTGGTCATGCGCGGTTCTGTGCCCTGCCCAGAATACGAAGGGCAGCCCGAGCTAGAGTGCCCGGGGAGGGATTCTCCAACTCTGGTAGAGCCGGTACCCTCCTGGGGTAAAATCTTTTTTAGTACCGCTAGTTCATATTCGGGCGGAGGGGGGGGGGGGAATGGCCACCGGTCCTCGACACAAACCTATGCGAAACATAGCGGCACTAGGCCGCTACTTCACGCCGGTATTCTGTGCGAGTGTGGTAATTAACCCGGACGAGTCTGGCCCGATTGTGCTGACGTCAAAAGACGGCAGCGTGACTCTCCCACTTCTATAAAGCCCTTAGGCGCCTCTTACGACACCCATGGGCCTGGGACTCCCCTTTTCCTTCCCTTTACGCCCCGGGAAAAGTACAGGGCGAATTCCATCCGTATTCCATCGATGAAAACTTGGAGCAACATTTCTTCTATTGCAGCTGGCGACGACTGATATGCTTTACGCACTAGTTTCTCGGCTTCCACGGACCACTGCTGTAGAGTTTCGCTGGCCCTTTGACTGCGGTCCTTAAGTTGCGCCCGGTACACATGTTTGAGGTGTTTATCACCATAGCGTGCCTCCAACGCGTCAATAAGGTCTGTGTAGGTCACTTCCTCCTTCCCAGCGCCGAGTGCTTCCAATACGGAGAGTGCTTCGTCACGGAGCGCCAGTGTGAGGGCAGAGTGCGCTTCTTGGTCACTCCAACCGCAGGCACATCTGATCGTCTCCAATTGTAGCTTAAAAGCAGCCCAGGAAGACTTGCCGTCGTAGGGAGGTACTTTTAAATTTCTGCTCGAAGTGATTCCGCAGGAAACTCCTGTGTTGGCTGAAGGACACATGACCCTCCCATTGAGCTGATTAATGGGAACTTCCATCTCTCCCATCTTCCGTTGAAAGTTCTCTTCAACTTTGTCCATCTTCTTTTCCACACTGTCAATCCGGGCGATCTCTTTTTCCACAGCGTCAATACGGGTGGAGTTTTTCTGCACAACGGATAAAATGTCTTTGGAGAGGCCTTCATGCAGGCCTCGCAGCTGCTCCTCCTGTCGGCGTGCTTGTTCCTCCTGTTGGCGCGCTTGCTCCTCTTTCAAGCCCCACAATTGCTCCTCTTGTCGGTGCGCTTGCTCCTCCTGTCGGCGCGCTTGTTCCTCTTGCAAGCCCCGCAGCTACTCCTCCTGTCGGCGCGCTTGTTCCTCTTGCAAGGCCCGCAGCTGGTCCTCCTGACGGCGCGCTTGCTCTTGCATCATGGCGGCCATCTGCTTCATGAGCGCGCTGATGTCTACGGCAGGAGCCTGCGGTGCTGACACGGTCGCACTGAGTCCAGAGCCGGATGTTTCTGACTCGTCATGCAGCTGCTCCCGCTCGCGTGGTAACTCCCTTCTCGTTCCTGGGCACTAATGGCATCTTTCCAACCCCACTTCTGACACCAATTGACACAGGAGTGGTAAACACTTTTCCGCTGAGCTACGAGTATTTTTTAAAAGTTTATGGTAACTGAAATAAGAAACATAAGTTTCAGACTTGATATCTTCTAAATATCTGGAAAATACCGCGTCAATGGTAGTCCCATATTTTGTTGTGGACTCTTGTGGATCATTATTCATTTTCAAATTCAATATTTTTGAAAGAAAAGTTGTCAACCGCTCTGATTTTTTATCAGCGACGTTAATGTTGCGAAAATAAGTGGAAATTTATTACCAATTGTGCCAAGTTTTTTCGAGCCTTCTTCGGTGTACTCCAGTAAAGTGCGATGAATAAAATGCTCTACCTCGTCCAATTTTGAATTCGGATAAATGTTAATTATAATAAAAATTAAAAAAAAAGAGATAAAAAAAATAAAGAAATTAAAAACATCAAGACGTACCCCAGGCTCGAACCTGGGACCTTCTGCACAAACACCATACGTTCCACGGTAACTGTAACGACCGTGGCGAAATATCTATATACATGTAATAAGTGGGGTGTTAGGTTATTTTCGTTACGGAATTTCTGGATTCGGTCTCCACGCTCAAGGCCCGCGATAGAAGCTATGCAATAGCTTAAAAGAGATTGTTCACACAGACCGCAAGGGTTTGAGTCCCACATCGTTCATGAATTTTGTTTATAAATTTAATTTGTGTAAAATAGTCTTCTGCTATACAAACACAATAAAGATGTGAAACTCTCCAAAAATAACTAGATTCTCCGGCACACCTGGATTTCTGACTCACTCGCTGAGATAAAGCATCCATCTTAGCATATTTGTTAAACTCCACAAAGTTTGTATTAACCCCGAGTCCAGTCTGCAGTTTAACATAAATGTGTTGTTATCAGAATTCATAATATGACACATTAAACATTTCCGGCCATAGATATGTTTGATGATATGACAATTTTGAGGTTACAAATCATCGTTCATCATCTCTTCAATTTTATCAGACACCTCTTTAATTAGTTTCTGACTATAATTTGGAAATTTTTCATAAAACTCATCTTTTAACGTTGACAAATCGAATCTATCTTTCCCTAGATCATCCAAAGCCTTTCGTGTCTTCTTGAATTCTTTAAACTTGTCCATGTCCAGGTTTGAGTGTTTGTTTATCGGTTCCAATCCTTATATCGCATCATTAACTGCATCCAGGAGCTCCTTGTGACCCGATTCCTTATTATAACCAAAGTCTACATTTTTTGTTTCTAATCTATTTAAGCAAGCTTGAGCCATCTGAATATCTATCTCATTCTCTCCCGCTTAATCTTATCGTCAATCAAACAATCTTCTAGCATAGTTCTTAGAAACTTATCCAAGGCAACCTGTTGATACAAATCGTGGAAGTCAGTGGTTTCAGACTTACTCGACGAATCAAATTCCATCACAGTTTTCGATTTTGGTTTCGGTCGAAGAGGTTCTTTCATATTCCGTGCGGTTGACGATGATGGAGCTGGCATACTGGCTGGCTACTGAGTAGCGCTTCGCTTTTTTTGTTTTTGACTGAATCGTGCCTTTTTTGTCAATTTTAGTGACGATAATTTATATATTTCAAAAAATTCGCAGTTACAAGAAAAAATACAAACTCTGTTGATGTTAGCTACCATAGCAACGACATAGATAACAGTACATACTCTACTAACCCCTATGTCAAGTAATTCGGTATTTTTTGTTTAGTAGTGATATAAATTTTGAGAGAGTACTGGATCTCCGTCAATTCGAGCAGCTTTCCGGTCCATGCGATTTAATGGTTAGAACTGATATTGGGGTGCACCAGATCAAAGATGAGAACGATATTCGTTATGTGGCCGGAACCGCGCCTAATAAAACGCTCAAATATGGACCGGCTTGAAGAAGTGTTCCACACAACTTTAAAAAAATATTGATAAAGACTAAAATAATGAATTATCTACTTAGAACACCATGGATTGGATGGATTGATGGAGAACAAATGGATTACCCAATTTTTCGGGTAAAGTCCTGTTAGAAATGCATTTGATATGTTGTTATTATTCTGTGGCTTTATGCGTCATTGTCACTGTCATTTATCTTGTCACATATATATACGTAATGTACGGTTGTCGGCGTATTATTAATTAAATCGATAAAGAATGGCTTCCTTGGTTAATTAAATTATGATAAAGTTCTGTATTTCCAAATTAATATAGATATTGTTGTACTAAAAATTATTATTATTATGAAGCTCTGTGTCCTGATTCAAAGCACTTTTTTATTATGCACTTTTTATCCGCAAGAATGGCTTCCTTGGTTAATTAAAATAAGATAAAGTTCTGTATTTCCAAATTAATATAGATATTGTTATACTAAAAAGGTGTATTATTTTAACAAGTCCCTGTTTATTTTTGGGTCACATTGGATGTTACTATCACGCGTAGCGGAGGTTTTGTGTTCCAAATATAGAATGTATTTGTATTATGAAAAGAACAAAAAATAATGTGATAACTACTTACTATTCTATGTGTGAAAGGTAATTTTTTGGCACTTTTATTGCAACCCAGCATTGTTTATACACAATTTCTCAATACACGGCCACATTGTATAAATATTTTAATGCGACATAAACTGATCCGTCACAGACAATGGCAGATGTCATAATGGCGGTTGATCGGCTTATATTAGTGTAAGTGTGTGCGTGTCTCTATGTATTTACACGTTAATTGGCTTATTTTGATGCTTCACTGTTATGTAGGTGGCACGGAGTCCTTCTTTTTGTACTCGTCCGTGGTTGTAAGTTGTGATTTTTCTGGAAGAACAAAGACTGTGTGTTTTATTGTTGGTGCTTTACACCTCAGATTAATTTCGTTCGTTCACTCGTACATAATATAATCATTACACAATGATTCTTTTGTTATTGTCTGTATCAATGTGATTTGTAATTGTTTGTAAAACAACAAGGAGTCTAATAATTATGAGGATACATTTAAAGTGAATGCGAAAAATATTTTACAAGTAATGTTATAAAAGGAAGAATAAATGACTTAAAAAATTGTTGTTTTATTATTATATTAACCATAGTTATATAGGTAACAAATATAAATAGTAGATAGATAGTTATGTGTAGCTATTGCTTTAAAAAGTTTTCAGAACACGATAACAGAAATGATGAACATAGATACGGCGAGATTAGTATACTTTAGTTATTTTCATAGTATTATGTCCTATGGTATATTGTTATGGGGCAGTGCGGCCGATATTAATACCATCTTAGTGCTGCAGAATAGGGCTATTCGTGCGATTTATAACCTAGGTCCTAAAGAATCATTAAGAGAAAAATTTAAAGAAATAAATATTTTGACTGTTGCTTCTCAATACATTTTTGATAATGTTCTGTACGTTCATAAGCAGATTGAGAAATTTTCTAGAAACTGTGACATTTATAATGGTAACACAAGGAACAAACATAAACTTGTTGTGCCTACTACTCGGTTGGGTCGAGTTAGTACGTCTTTTGTTGGGCGATGTATATGCTTCTACAATATGATCCCAGAAAATGTACAAAACAAATGTGTTACGAAATTTAAAAGAATTGTTAAAAAACGTTTGTGTGGGAAAGGTTACTATAGCATTAACGATTTTCATAATGACACCACGGACTGGGAATAAAGCGAACACCCTCAGGCTCTTTAATTATAAATGTTTATTGTACGATATCACATTGTAATCCATATTTTATATTTAAAAAAAAGCCCGCTGAGTTTCTTGCACCCATTTTTCTCAGGCCTGAGGCAGTCTCTTTTGAATGGGTGGTAGTTTTTGACGTTCAATAAGTGATTTTAAATCCTATTTTGAATAAAAATATTTGAATTTGAATTTGATGGCGGTACTTTTTCTTTCCCATTTTAATAGTTGAGTTAGGTCTCTGTTACTATTATAAACAAAGGTACTCTGTGGTGCCATTGGCCATTGAACTTCATTGGCGTCTTGATTTTCGTGCTGTTAAGTCTTATATTTTTTAACGCTGCTTACGTTTGAAAAATAAAATTATTCTATTTTAAATAATATTATATTAGTAACATATTAATAAAATTACATTGAATGTTACTTACTTTCGTTCTCAGTAATTGTTCTACAAAAATATTAAGAGGTTTTGTTAACAACCTACAAGTTAATTGTGATTATTTCATAACAATTATTAAGCTATTGCATAGCTTTTATCGCGGGCCTTGAGCGTGGGGACCGAATCCAGAAATTCGTGTGGCACTCGGGGACGCCGCGGTGAAGCTATTGCATAGCATTTTTTATCAACTTATGCAATTATAATTATTTATTTATTTTATTTATGCAGTATTTTTTTAATAAAATTAATTTTAAAAAAACCAAACAGGAACTGAGTAAAATTGAACTTGCAAGATTTGATTACAGACAGGCAACGGGACAGGTGAAACTAAATAAAAATGCTTGTCATAATAATAAAAATTAGAAAAAGGTGATAAAAAATAAAGAAATTAAAAAAAATCAAGACGTACCCCAGGCTCGAACCTGGGACCTTCTGCACAACGAGCATATGTGATAACCGCTGTTCCACGGCAACTGTAAAAAGTGTTCCGAAATATCTATATAATCTAGTAAGTAAGTGTTAGGTTATTTTCGTTACGGAGTTTCTGGATTCGGTCCCCACGCTCAAGGCCTGCGATAGAAGCTATGCAATAGCTTAAAAAACATATTATCATGTCATACTATATGTCTAATAAAGAACTTTTTATATTAAAACATCTATATATTTTAATATCGACCATTATATGTGTGTTATTATGAATTATTTGGCCAGCAAACGTTGTATTGCCTTATAAAGTAATAAGAAAAAAATCAAGAATTTTAATTTTTGGGGTATAAAAAAAAATAGATGACGACCGATTCTCAGACCTACCAAATATTAAGTCGTACATAACATCTACCAACTATAGGTAGCTAAAATTCAGTTTGTTTTTTACCTCCTGAGAAAGTTAGAAAGATATAAAGATTCTAATATTTATTCATTTTAAACTATTCTTTCAATGAAAAAACAAAATTGTTTTTTTATTTAATTCCGAGTATTTTCATATTTATTCACCTTTTAAATCTTCTCTGGACTTCCACAAATAATTCAAGACCAGTCCAGCCGTTCTCGAGTTTTAGCGAGACTAACGAACAGCAATTCATTATTATATATATAAGATATGTAGACCGCAATGTATCTCCAGAGTTAGAGGCACCGTGGAAAATCATTGCTGTTTTATAGCCATGGCCGTGTCACAAGTTCTTAGTCGGTTACCCATGGATTGCACAGGAACTCTCATCAATCACAGTTTAAAAATGTTATTTTTCTGTTTGTTTTGTGGGTACTTTCATCTAATTCTACTAAATGTATCCTGTCATAGCCTACTATTACGTATCAACAATAATAATAGGCTATGATCCTGTGTTGTGTAAAATAAATGTTTTTCTTTCTCTTTCTTTCTGTAGGTCTCGTTACCAGGCCATAAAATCTAAAAAAAAAAATCTTTCTATCTGTCATTGTCATTAATTGTCACATAACACTTCTGACTTCCGTTATTCTACTAATATTATTATTGGAATTTTTTTGAAGCCTTGTTTTTCTACCTTACGTACTGATAAATTATCTCTAATTCCTTAAATTCTTGTCATATTATAATAATTTATATCGTGGACTATGGCAAATCATATTATAAAACATTGCCGTATCTTGGAAGTCGAGTGAAAATCGTTTTCAACAGTAATTTGTAAATTCTAATAAAGTTTATTAACATGGCATTCTATTTATGTAGTCGTTATAGGATATTAGTTTTAATAATGATTATCTTGATTATGTGGCAAACATATACAAACTATTCTCGGTTCATGAAAAAGAATGGAAACTTGACAGAGGTATGGTAAATGAGCAAATACGTAATTTGTTTCATACTCAAGTACTAACTAATAGTTCAAGTATTTACAATTATGATTGATCTCTGTTTATAATAAATCAAAACCTACCAACCTCTATTCTACTACATCTTTTGCTTGTTTCAGAATAGTATAGTACAATTGGAAGATGATACCTACAATAAACATAAACAAGACAAAGTGAAAGTGCGGGTTTATTATGAAGCTCTGTGTCCTGATTCAAAGCACTTTTTTATTAAGCATTTGGGCCCAGTAACGGAAAAATTATCGGATTTTTTGGATGTTGCCTTAATTCCATATGGAAAGGCTACAGTGAGTTATTAATAATTAACTTACACATTTACCTTTCTCAATTGTGTATTAGCATCAACACAAACTTCAATAATATTATCATTATCATGTTATGTTAATTATACACACACATATCCCCAGAACTGGGACCCAGAACTTATGTCTAGTATTAGAATGGTGATAACTGTGCATCAGACATATTGTGTTCAACCTGCTATGGTCTCAGATTTCTTTTTCTTTATTATAATTATTGTGAACACATAAATGTAAAAGTGAAACATCTTGTATTAACAAGGAAAGCATTCAACTTTAGCCAATGATTGATAAAATTGCAAAGTTTTTATCACTAAGATTATTTAACAATGACTTATTGCTTATTTCATAACCAATGCGCAGGTATAAGTATCATATCTATACTCCTCATAGTTTCTGAAAATTTTTTTTATATTGCTTGCAGCACTTGAATGCTTGCGTAGCTGAGGGGATATATAGATATATATTAATGATAAATTAATTAATTGCAACTTATGCAGCATTTATAGTACAGCTTGAATGGTTACTTGTGTACAGGGCTGTGACCCTGTTGATTAGGGTGTAAAATTTGGGAATAAATAAATACTAAGGCTAGTTTCAGTGCTCCACCGACCGTTGGTGTGTACATTCCGTCCTGATGATACATATTAACCAACCGTTAGTGTGTATCATTCAGTGCTCTCCTGACCAACAAATTGACCTGACTGGTACAGCTGTACACGCAATAGATGTGAATTTCGAATAGTTGAATTGCTGCTTATTATATTTGTAGGTGTTTTAGCAACAGAAGACATAGTTATCATGTTGACCCAATATTTGCTAAAAGAGCATTACAACAATTACATTTACTTTATATTTTATATTAATTATTGCCCGAAGGAAAAAAAAAAACTTTAATTACTTCAGAATGTTGATCAAATGTTTCATGAATTATATGCGAAATTACAAGGCAACTTGAAACATCAAAACTTCCTATTCCTATCCTGTAGTGGTGAGCGAAGTCTAACTTGGGTGATTAAGTGTTCGGGTCTTCGGTGTCGATATATTTGTTCATGTTCAGTACGAAATCGCTTTTAACGACGATGATACAATCATCCGTACGTTTGGTCCACGGTACGGTGCAGCACTGAACGCGTTCATATATTTCCTAGCGCGTCGGAAGACCGACGGCACGCATGTGCACGCGCTCGACCGACGGTCCTGGTGCGCAGTGCGTAGCAAAATACGCGTGCGTATGGTCGGTCCGGCACTCTACGGTTAATGAATTTTCATATAAATAACATGCGCCACTGATGTACGCACCAACAGTGGGTGGAGCACTGAAACCGGCCTAATAACAAATGTTTTATTTATAATTAGGTACATAAGTTTGATGATTATAAAGCGTATTTTATTTGTTCATGTTATTTTTGTTAATTTCTAGACAAGTGAAAACAATGGACAATATTATTTCAATTGCCAACATGGTGAAAAAGAATGCTATGCGAATAAAATCCATGCATGCAGTATAGACATATTGAACAATACAATGACTGCTGTAAAGTTGACAGTATGTATGATAGATGATAATTATGATGCTGATGGAATCCTTACACAAGTAAGCGGATATTATTATAATTCACAAATTATCACTCTTTCTTCACTATGTTCACTTTGAATACCTTTCTTTTACCATCCTTTGCATAGGATGCCAGCTAGATTATGGGTACCACAATGGTGCCTATTTCTGCTGTGAAGCAGTAATGTGTAAACAAGATTGTGTTTTGGTCTGAAGAGCAAATGAGACTTAACATCTTATGTCTCAATCCTGAGTGGCACTGCATTGTGATGGGCAGGGTGTATCAATTACCATCAGCTGAACATCCTGCTCGTCTCGTCCCTTTTTCATAATAAAAATGTAAATAATAGATTAAGAAAGACTTAAAAGCCTTATTATTATTATTATTTATAATATACCAATCTTAGTAGAATTAGTTTAGTTAAATTTAATTAGCTTTTCCTGGTCCCGCAAGAAATTAAATATCAACCACATAGTTAAATGGTTACATATAATTTGCAGTTTATTATTCAGTACTAGTCACACTTCACTTGTTATTGTTATTTTATTTAATTACCACGAACCGTTTAGCCAATATGGTCTATAATTTAAAATCTGTAGTAAATCTTTATTTTATTTCAAATAATACTTTCAAAAATGTAAATACCATAATGTTCCATAGATCAGAACAGAGTATAAATTCAAATGTTCGAAATATCAATACTGTAGAAAAATGTAAATATTTCCTCATTTATCTTTACTGTATTAGTATAGATCAGATAAATCTACTGAACCAAAAAAATTGAGATCTAGTGTTTAAATGATGAAATACTAATATTAATGACACACTGTTTTACACATTATATCTGACTCCAAACTAGGCAAGTTCTGCGGGTGCCAGATAGCAATATATTTAAAATGATATGCATGGTATGGTATAGGGGCTCCTGTTTCCGTAATTAAACCACTAGCATGGGTCCATTTTGCGTGCAGTAATGGCCGGTTACTCCAACCAGCCCAGCTCCTTCCAGAAGTTCAGAACATTCCTGGGGTGTTCACAGACTTCTTGGAGCGACCTTGTATTGGTTAAGGTTTTTGCCCGTTGGTTGGCCACCCCCGCACATTCCAGGATTACGTGAGCGACCGTTTCGTCTTCGGTCAGACAACCTCTGCACTTAGGACTGTCCGTTACGCCGATTGTGAAAAGGTGTTTGTTTAGTGATGTGTGACCCGTTAGGGTGCCCACCATTATACGGATGTCATGTCTGTTGAGGCTCTATAAGTCTACGTGTCAGTTTGGGCGATAGTGCAGGTATCGCCACCTTCGACTGTCTACAGCTTGAGACATTCATCCATCGGGTGTTGTGTAGGTCGTTGGTGAGAGAGCGTATCCATGAGCGCTTTGGCTGAAGGGCAGTGGCAGAAGTGGCAATGGACCAGACACTGTATTTGCCGATGCCCGCCTCGCAAGCTCATCCGCTGCATCATAACCCAACGAACCACTATGTCCCTTGATCCATTGCAGAGTTACCTGGTTATAAGAGGCAACTTGCTCCAGGGTTTGGTGACATTCGTGTATTAGTGCTGAGTTGTGTGTGGTACCCTTCAGCGCTGTTAGTACCGCCATACTGTCAGAAAGAATACTGATGTTGTGGCCATGTACCTTTCTTCTTAATATAGCGCTGGCGGCTTCCTTGATGGCTACGCACTCACATTGGAAGATGGAGCTGTGTGTGCCCAAGGGTATGGAAATGTGTATGTTTAGTTCCTGTGAGAATATGCCGGCACCAGTTCCAGTAGCCATTTTCGAGCCGTCTGTGTAAGTTCTTAATTCGTTTACACCTGACTAATCAGCATCTTTCTCATTTAGCTGTATGTGATAGTTTCTATGGAAGGTATTTGTTTTAGTTATCTTATCACATGGTGCCTCACAGAGTGGATAATCCTTTGTTACCCTATTCCAGAGCTTATCTGTTAGGCCGTCTTCATTCTTCCATACACCCAACAGCTTTAGACGTGGAGTCGCCATTGTCGCTTCTTGTTGAAAGTGTATGTCGAGTGGTGTTAGCCCTAGAAAAGTTTCAAAGGCCGAGGAAGGCGTGGTGCGCATGCATCCTGTTATGGCTGTGCAGGCCAGCCGCTGGAAACGCTGCAGCTTGGTTTGTACTGTCACAAGCTCTGTCCTGGGCCACCACGCTATTGCTCCGTAGGAGATAATTGGTCTGATGACTGCTGTATAGAGCCATCTGCTTATCTTTGGAGCAAGACCCCAGGTTCTGCCTATGAGTCTTCTGCACTGCCAAAAGATGATGCATGCTTTTTCCAGCTTGTTTTCAAGGTGTTTGTTCCAAAGCAACTTACTATCCAGTATAACTCCCAGGTATTTAACTTCTTTAGTAAGGCTTAGTTCGGTGTTGAACAGCTTTGGTAATGTTAGATTACCAAGGCTGCGTTTGTTAGTGAATAGTATTAGTTCCGTCTTTGACGGATTAGCTGTGAGTTTGTGTTGCGCGCACCATTCTTCCAAAATCTTAAAAGCAGATCTCATGAGTCTACATAAGACGTTCTCGACTGGTCCTGTTATTAGAATGGCGAGGTCGTCAGTATAGCCCACCGTGTGCAGTTTCTTTTTGTTTAGCCTTGTGATGAGCTCATCTACCACAAGGTTCCAGAGCAGCGGCGAGAGTACCCCTCCTTGTGGGCAGCCCGTTGCCACCACACATCTAGATGTTTGCCAGTACTAGTACTGGTGTTCACAGTAAATCGTATCGCCCTATGCCTCAACATGCTGTCTATCCACCCGGCAATTGTAGGATCTACATCATGAGCGGCTAGCGCTCGGCCTATGCTAGTGAAAGGGGTTTTGTCGAATGCGCCTTCGATATCAATAAAAGCACCTAAGGTTGATTGTTTACGTGATAATCCTTTCATTGCGAGAGATGTTACGCAATAGAGTGCGGATTCGGTTGATCTGCCCTGAGTATAGGCGTGTTGGTTGTCATGTAGCGGTTGTATGAGGGCATTTTCCCTAATATCCCTATCGCAGAGTCTCTCTAGAGTCTTCAACAAAAATGATGTGAGACTGATTGGCCTGTACGATTTGGGATTTGTGTAATCACTTTTGCCGGGCTTAGGGATAAATACCACTTTTACCTCCCTCCACTGGAGCGGTATGTATTTGTAGGCCAGGCATGCCCTATAGATTGCAGTTAAATGCGCTACTAGCGGCCCCATACCGCTCCATTGTAGCAGTCCTGGGAAGATCCCGTCCAGGCCTCCTGATTTAAATGGAAGAAAGCTGTTAATTGCCCACATTACCTTGTCTTTGTCTACCACCCTGTGAGTTGTGGTCAAATCCGTTTGATCCGGTGTGTTGCTCTGCGACGCCACTTCCTCCCACGTCTGGTTGTTGGTGATGCGGCATCCAGGGAAGTGAGTTTGCAGGAGTAGTTCGCAGGTCTCGCGGTCGGATTTGGTGTATGTGCCGTCAGATTTTTTCAAGCAACCTAGATTACGCTCTGGGTCACGTGAAAGGATGTTTTTTACTTTAGCCGCTTGGTTTGTGGATTCAATGTTAGTACAGAAGCGTCTCCAGCTTTCTCTCTTCCTTTCGCGGATGCGCCTCTTGAAACGATATTGGGCCTGTTTATATGCATCCCAGTCGTCTGGTGCCCGAGTATTTTTGGCTCTGTTGAACAGCTTCCTTACTTTGCAGCGCAGCCTATCTAACTCTGGACCCCACCACACACTTTTGTCGATTGAGTTGGGCTTTGTCGTAGTAAGAGGACACGTCTGTTCATAGCTGTTGATAAGTGTTTGAGTTATAATGTTACATGAGTTTCTATACCTGCGGTACCATTATAATCGTCTGGTAGGGAAATGGCCATAAGCTCATTTCTCACCAATCTGTCGTATTTGGTGCGGTCCGTTTTGCGCGGGTTCCGCCTTGGCAGGGCAGGTTTGATGTTTAAGCGAAGGTTGAACCTAATCCATCTGTGATCCGAGCATGAAGGTTCGTCTGACACGTGCCAGTCATTGACGAGAGAAGAGACATGGTCGGTTGCCAGTGTTAGGTCGATTATAGTTTGGGCTCGCGCCGTAACGTAGGTAGGCTCGGAGCCCCTGTTAAGTATATTAAGGTTAGTTGAGAAAAGGTATGTAAGTAAGTCCTCACCTCTTTTATTGGTATTTTGGCTGCCCCAGATGGTGTGATGTGCGTTGGAGTCAGCGGAGATGATTAGTTCCAGCCTCTCTGTCTCGCAGTAGCTGACTAGCGCGGTGAGCTCCGGTGTTGGTACCTTCTCTTCCCCCGGCAAATAGACCGACGCTATGACCACGTCTGATAGGCCTAGGCGGTCATCTGCCTGGAGCTTCACAGCGGTTAGATCTCTGGAACATAGCTCATTTATAATGGTGGTCGTTACATGTCGTGGAGTATAAATACATGAACGTGGTTTACCTTCGGTAGCAGTTAAAAGTTTGCCTCCGATGTTGTTGAGACCACATATATTGCCTTTCCTAATCCACGGCTCCTGGATAAGGGCTATGGTCTCGGTGTTTCCCTCCAGCAAACGTCGCAGGTTAGCCGTCGCGGTGTAGCTGTGCTGGAGGTTGATTTGTATGACTTTAAGGAGTGGAGGTGGATCGGTCTGGGCTGCCATGCAGTAGACTGTGCTCCAACTCCTTTGTCTGATCCTCTTCCCCGGCCCCTTGCTGCCACCAGTCTATGGAGCGCGATTTGGTCTCTATGGGAGTCCGAACCTCTTTACAAGTGGCGGTCATAGAGACACCGTCGGTCCTCTTCTGATGTGTAGCATCAGGGGCTGCACCTGAGGGCTGCTGCCCTCCTTCCGGCACGACATCCATGCGGTTGTCGGGAGCCGCCTCAGGAGCGGTCGAGGTTGGTATTTTCGGCTGCGCTGCCACGTCCGGGTTTGGTTTCGGTGCTTCGCTGCCTTTACCCTCCTCTTCGGGGAAATTTACATACACTGAGCCACATTTGTACGAGACCCTGCGATCTCGCTTCTTGAGCTCAGCTACATCTGCCTCAGGTATCCCAAGGACTATGCGCACCCTGCCACTTTCGTCCGGTTCTGGGATGTGGTACAAGCTCCAAGTGCGGACGTTGTACCACGGATTCTGCCCGGCGAATCTGGTCTGCAGCATGCTAAGATTTTCGTCCTTGGAAAACCTCGGGATGATCATGGTCGCCTTGACTTTCCTAGGGATGTCGGCTTGGCGTTTGACCACGAGTCTGGTGTGTGGAAGTGGCGAAGTGATCTTGGAGACAGTCTTCTTAAGCCATTCCACGGTGTAAGTGTCCTCGCACCAAAGCTTGAGAGTACCCTCACCATGGTTGGCTCTGCCTCTGAAGCTGGGCAGCCTGAAGGGATCAGTGGAAGAGGTGGCGGCGCAGACTTCTGCGTCTATCGCACCCTCTATTGCCGACTGTATCGCCTGGGCTTGCTCGGCTTTTATGTCCCTGAAGGGCTCATGCATGATCGCGACTAGTAAATCGTTAGATTTACACATGTCGGCGTAATTTACGGAGCCCTTTTTGGGAGAAGGCCGCGGGTTCGTTCGCGTACGCTTAACGTCCTCGCGGGGTGACAGAGTGTCATCCGGGCGAGCTCTTTTGCTGCCCTTGGGTAGGTGTGGACCTTGCCCGGAAGCAGCACGAGCTTCCGCCCTCTCCTGAACGTTTCGGCCAGCGCGTTTCCCTCGTGGCCTTTTTTGGGGCTTACTACCGCCTGCTACTGGTTCGATAGTCGGCTGTCCTGCGGGCTTGCCTTTATCTCCAGTAGCGCTGTCTACCTGAACCTCTTTGGGTTTGGGGGGTTGCTTTTAGCGGCTTTTATTCTCGCTTTCCTAGCCTCGGCTCGCGCGCGGTTTCGTGCGGTCCTGCTAGGTGCCTTGTATGTAGGCTTGGCATCTCCCTTCCTGATGGGTAGCGTCCAGGCATCGTCCGTGAAGGTAGTTGCCGGTATGGCTTCCTTTAGGGTGGAAAGATCCAGCGAGGAAGACTCTTTCGGCGCTGTGGGAGCAGCCGTAGTCTGGACGGATTGGCTAAGCGCTCCCGAGGGAGCAGCTCGTTTGTTTTGGTCGAAGTTTCTCTTTTGGTCCATGGGTAGAGATTTATTAAGATTCATTCAAATGATATGCATATTAAAACATACATAAATACATATAAATGAATTGACTCGGAAATAAACATTACTGGGATTCAAAACTGGGACCTCGAGCTCAGTAGGCGCTGGTAGGTTACTAACAACTGAACTATGTTTTTTTTAATGGAAAAGGAGGACAAATGAGCCTGCAAGTCTTCTGGTGTTAAGTGATCACCGCTGCCCACATTATCTTGTAACACTAGAAGAATCACGGCATTGCTGGCCTTTAAGGAAATATGTCTTGTCAAATAAAAATGTTATTTAGGTATATTATATTTGTATTTAAAGGCCTCAATGTTTGTCTATATTGAGGCCTTTGTCCAGCTGTGGACATGTTCCGCCTGAAATGATGATGATGCATGTCTATTTACTTACAAATAATTATCAACATATATCATTTTATTTTTCAGTGTGCAAAGCAATTAAGTATTGACACCGATCCTATTTACAACTGTGCAGGAAGCGCTCACGGATCAGAGCTCTTGAAGAAGTATGGAGATGATACACATTTAATTAAGCCAACATTCATTCCTACAGTCATTTTAAATGGTTCCAAGGGTAATCAAGCAGCTATACTTAAGAATTTTTTGTTAGAAGTATGTAAGTTAATTGATATGCCACTGCCACCACCTTGCTTGTGACATTTTCGTTTGGTTCATAACCAATATGTTAAGATATATATGTGAAAAATTAATGCCACCGAAATGAGTGTACTAAAAATTACAAAAAGAGGAGGGGTTCAATGGCTAATGATTGAAAATCTTGCAAGTGTTGCCATATTCATTTCAATCCCCCAAAAATTGTAATATCATATTTTTTGGGTTCCATACCCGGTGATTATTCCATGGGTGGTAAACCTATGGCTCCACTGTATAATAAAAAGAGATGGCATATTCCAAAATTTTTATGTATTGTTTATTAACAAATTTCTAAATGTTGTTATAGCAACATTTCTTGTTTCTTTTTAAAGCCAAAATGGCGATTTACAAATTATAACGACATATTGTTGTATCTTGTACATTTTTTTTAAAAAGTATATAATATTTATTTAAATAAAGTACATATTAAGAGATGAAAACACCAGTTATTGTAACTGTATTTTACGTTTGGTTTCTGTGTAAAAGTTACATTAGTGTATAAATTTACATATTATGTATTCCTAATTCATGAAATTATTGTGGTTGAGCAGGTTATCTGTAAAGTAGAACCTGTAGATGGAGCCACAACCTGAGAGTTCAACAAGACATACCAAAATTTCTGTAGATGTGTCATTCTAGCTACTGTAAATACATATTTTCTAATGAAATGTAATCAGATGTGTTCTGATTTATTGAATATTAATATGATCTTTCAGCAAGAAACCCTATTGTATTACTCGTCAAATATTCTGTGGAGTTGTATTAGGAAATATAGTTTTATCTAATTTTAAATTAATCTAAATCGCCACATGCACTTGTAATTTGTGATGCACATCGCCAAAGAAGATACATTATGTATGACATAATTTTACAAACCTTCAAAAAAATTAAAAATCTGCATTTCACAAAAAACAATGTTATAAACTAGATTTGCCTCAGTGCTATCCAGCCTAGTGAAACTCTCTAAGAAAAAAGCGATTCACTCGATTCTATGAAACATGCAGTCATTGATAGATTGACAGATGACGGCTATAATCTTGTTAAAAACGGAGATAGCAGAAATCCACAACCGTTTTAAGCAACTGTTTGCCTTTTATTACGTAGTATTTACATCCTCTTTGGTGGTATCTAGAACAGTTTGTGGCAATAATTACATGACTTGAGAAGAGTTGTCAAGGTAAATTTATTAAAATATTCTTTATGACTGAAAAGGGCAGCTAAGTATTAAGTTATTAGCTTTTAGGATCTATGTAATCACTTAACACTGTGAATAAATATATTGTATCTTCCTATTTACGTGCATTATTACAATAGAAGAAAAAATTTTAAAGTAGCAAGTTACGCGTCCATAAATTACGTGAGGTTTTTTTGAATTTTCTATTTATTATTTTTAGAGTTTTCGTTCAGTTGTCATTTGACCGTGCGCTGAATAGAACGCCACACAATGACTAAGTGCTTAACGAACTGCCCAAATAACAGGATATCCATACTTAAAAAGGATGGACTTATTATTATTTAATTAACTTGTAAATACGTTACTTTTTTATAGTATTGAGACACTTTTATATATAATATCTATACTAGCTTTTACCCGCGACTTAATAGTTACTTTGGACATAATTTTTTATTGTTTAATATACTCACTTTGCAAACGCCAAAACACGCTAAACCTTAACAACAAACAAACTTACATTCACATTAATAATATTAGTAGAGATTTTGCTCCAAATGAAGCATATCTAGCCAATACTATGGGTGTAAGGTATCGATACTTAAACACATAAATTCACATAAACATCCCTTACTTGGTAACTAACGTCCGTATTCATCATATTTTGCTTCTTATAATTAAAATGTGTAATTAGTTGTAATCGATTTTGACATGTGGACAAGCTTTTAATAGGTAATTTATATGTTTTGTTCTTAGAAGCAAGACTGACTTCGCGAGTTCCTTATTTTTATGTAATACTTACGTAAAATCGAATATTTTTAATCTTGGTTGTGTTTTTTACAATTGTTAGTGATTTTTATTTTGAGAGGCTGTATAGTTATTCTACCATAAAAGTATTGTATATCTTATGATAATGAATTGTGATTTTCAATACTTATAATTAATAAATGTATCTAATCAATTGCTTCGAATACCTACCATATCTTTTTAAGTAAGAATTTTAATATATATTAAGTAATTTAACTATTAAATATACATAACATTAATCGATATATTTAAAAACTCGTCAGAAAATGTGATGATGTTAAAGGCTCAATTAATAAAATACTATTGTTCTCAAGTAACATTTTTTTTTGTTCCTTGTGGATTTTTTCCACTTTCTCGCTCCAAAACTAACCACTATTTAGAGCAATTCACTCACACTAACACAAAGTGTCATACAAATCGCGATTAGTGTAAGCAGCTTGTCTCGCTCATCATCATCATCAGCCGGAAGACGTTCACTGCTGGACAAAGGCCTCCCCCAAGGATTTCCACGACGATCGGTCCTGCGATGCTCTCATCCAACGTATTCCGGCGATCTTGACCACCTCGTCGGTCCATCTTGTGGGGGGCCTACCAACAATGCGTCTTCCGATACGTGGTCGCCATTCGAAGACTTTATTGCCCCAACGGTTACTGTCCGTCGAACTATGTGCCCACTGCCACTTCAGTTTCGCAATCATTTGGACTGTGTTGGTAACTTTGAGTCTCCTACGAATCTCCTCATTTCTGATTCGATACTCCGATCACAGCCCTCTCCTTTACCCTCTACGCGACCAAGAGTTTATAAGGCCCATAGTTGGCGACCTCGTCTGCGTACCGTAAGTCACCACACCTGTCACGCACGCTAAAGTATTATTCCTGGCCTGTTTTTAACGGTTGTCTAACAGCAAGAGACTATTAAGACTATAAATTATCTAAGGTGGTGGTAGCTAATCTTGATGGAGTCTACAAAAGACAACTAACTCCTTTTAGGGTTCTCTTCGAAAATAACTTGCACAGGAGTATAATGGTAAGGATATAACCCTGTAATATATACTGTAGGCCACTCTTTCCATTGTCTTACAGAGTCGTATGGTGTTTATCGAAATTTTTATTTCATCGATAAATTCTTGCAGAATATCCTCTTCGTAATATACAACATGGACTATGGACATGAATATACACTTACGGAATTAATTTGTCGTCTCTCTGCACTGTCTGTCTTATTCATAAACGCAAGTTACCTACTCCATGTTTAAAATTACGTGACCCTGTCATGTAATTCCGTACCTAGTGACAAAGGTAAGATAGAGACAAACGGCCTTCCTTACTAATAAACTTGCTATAAAGTTATTCCTACCTGAGAATAAACCAAGAATATGCAAATAGACATTTTGCATAAGATTCAATGACGTTCTATAGAACGAGATATAAGATTGGCTTATTCGGACTAATAACGTTTCTCGCCTTTATTTGCATAGCTGATTGACATTCGGGAAACTTCAGAATGATCATTGTATTTGATACTGTCAGCGATATAAGTAGTCAACATTTTGCTTAATCTTGGTTTATTCTCAGGTATGACTTTATACCAAGTTTATTTGTAGGGCTGAAAAAACCTTTTAAACCTGGAGTAATTCATGGGTAACCACCGATTAGGAATCCGACGCCAACACAGAACACAAACTAGTAGAAGTGGCATCATGTCATTTTACTATGGAAATGTCGCCAAACTCACACATTTATCTATTAAATAATTAATTCACACACTTAATTCCGGCTTTATGATAGGCCTAAATTCACAATCACGAAAAGTCATAACTACAAATTTATTTACATCAATTTCGAACTTAATACAATTATGCTAAACTCATATTCTTAAAGTGATTATGAAAACCTCACAACTTTTTCTTAAAATGCGAAAAATAACATATAAAAACTTGAAGTAATAGGAACTCTGTAACCATAGATTTGACATCTGTAAAAATACCTAGTGTTGTACGAAAATGAATAAACAAATCGATAAGTTAGTGAAAACTAAAATTGATGTAATCGGGGTTGATAAAGTACTTATGTTACGGATAAAGTACGTCGTAAGCTAATATAATAATAGGCCAATATTTTTTCCTAAGGTATAGTTTTATTTAAAAGGATGGGCAATATTTAGCTCAATTCAAATAAAACCAAGACAGTGTACACGAATAGTCTTGGAAAGTTACAATATCAATATTATATTTACTTGGGAAGCAATACACGCATAAAACATAGTTTTCTTATAAGTATTCATAGTTATTCCGTATAAACCCAGGGGCCAGTAAGACATGAAATTTTATAAGCCGTACTGCATCCATGCGTATTGCGCATGCGAAAAGAAAATTTCCAAAACAAACAGTAACGGTGAGATGTTCACAGTCCGACGATAAACGAAGTAATGGCCAACTGTTCTGCTACCGCTTGTAAAGTGGACCACTTTGGGGGGTGCAACTTCCCTACATTGGCACATGAAAAATATTTGCATTGAAAGTGCTGCCACCTATTCTATTAGGTACGCTGCAACTTCACCACGATGCCGATAATTTAACATACATGATAGATCGATAGATGGAGCTAGTGATAGCAAAAAACTCACATAACTTGCCTATTAAAGACTTGACTATCGTGTTGTAATCATTGAATGGCTCTCCTCATTTAAAGGTGACTGCTGAACTTAATATACGAATAATAATTTTCACTCACACAATACAAACATCAATATGCATTCAATACGGTCTACAAGAATAGTAAAAACTATAAACATAATTAGCGCCATCTAGCGACGGTACGCTAAAAGCGTAAAAATAACGCAGCGCCATCTCTTGGCTTGGGTACACTGATTTTACAAAATAAAAACATGTATCTATCTCCAGTATAAAGTGTAATATAATCTATGAAGTGGTCTGTCGGCTGCAAGTGGGGAGAGGTGACGTCACCTCGTCTTAAAAATTTTCTTGTGTTTCTAATAATATTATGTATGTCTATGCTTAGTCTACGCATTAAACCTATTTGCAAGATATTCAAACAGCAATTTTTAGTTTAGTTCGAATACGTATTTCCGCTTGCTTCCTTTGTGATGATTGGACACCCTGATGTTAGCTGGTCAACTAGCTCATTTGTATACCTAATACTTCAGACTAATTGAACAAAAAACATATACCGACGTCATTTTATATTTAAATAATAATTTACATACATACATCAAATATAAGGTATGTCGATTAACCTCAATCTAGATTTCATTACATAAAAAATAAAGACATTTGGGTTAAAAGCGACACCTATAGTGTGGTTTAATTACTATCAAATTATTTGCTTACGTGCAGAGCATTTTAATTATGTAAAGGTTCGGTAGATGGCACTTTTTACCACAATAAGGGACGAGACGAGCAGAACGTTCAGCTGATGGTAATTGATACGCCCTGCCCAGTTAAATGCAGTGCCGCTCCAGATTCTTGAAAGAGCTACAAATTCTGAATGGCGCTACAACTCCGTTCGTCAATGCGGCGCGCGCCGTAGCTAGTGAACTAGCTACAGCGCGCGCCCTTCAGACCAAAACGCAATAATGCTTACACATTACTGCTTCACGGCAGAAATAGGCGCCGTTGTTATACCCATAATATAGCCGGCATCCTGTGCAAAGGAGGCTCGCACTGGTCGCAACTCTATCTACTACAAAAATGTGAGGAGTGATTGTCAAGTATAATGTGAATGCTATGAAACGATTAACGAATTGTGAGAATAAGTGAGAAAGTTTTGTTTTCATTGTGATTGTATTGTATAAATGAAATTCAAATATTTATTCAAAACCCGGCAGACTTCGTCCTGCCTCAATCGATAAATAAAAGACCTAAACTTTTGTATAAAATAAACTTAAAATAAACAAAAGGAATCCTTTTTTTAACGTGTGTTTTAAGGAAGTTTATTTTTTACCTCCTTCGAAAGTTAGAAAGATAATATAAAACTCTAATTAGTTATTCATTTTAAACTATTATTTTTATTTAATTTCTGAACGACACGACGGGGGACACATCAAAGGAAAATCAAAATTGTTGTTTGTATTTAATTCCGTGAATTTTCATATTTATTCAACCTTTTAAACCTTCTCTGGACTTCCACAAATAATTCAAGAACAAAATTACCCACATCGGTCCAGTCGTTCTCGAGTTTTAGCGAGACTAACGAACAGCAATTCATTTTTATATACACTGGCCTGCAAAAGTAAGTATCACACTTTTCAAATTAATTTTTTTTCTTAACTATAGAAGGTAGAGATTTAAGATTAAAAACGTTTTGTTGCAAATTTTATAGGCTTTAATTCTTAGAAACTAAAATTATACATTAGTAACATTTTTAACTTAAAAAAGATAAAACAATGAAAATAGACATTTTTAGTTCAGTGTAAAAAAATTCAACTAAAATGTATTACATGTTATTAAATTTTTAATAAGTGGTATTGCCTCCTCGAGCTCTGATTACAGCTTCGAGCCGGTTTGGCATACTGAACACTAGGTTTCGGAGCCGATGTTGGGGAATATTCTCCCATTCTTCTACTAGGGCCTGCTTTAGTGCCCTGAGGGTAGTAGGTGGTGGTCTGCGATTTCTGACTAGCCTCCCAAGCTCATCCCAGGCGTGTTCAATCGGGTTGAGATCAGGACTTCTTGATGGCCAAGCCATCACGCTGATACCGACCTCCTGAATATAGTCTTGTACGATATGAGCCGTGTGTGGCCGGGCATTATCACGCATCAGCATCGATCCATCACCCATATTTGCTAAATACGGCCCTGCATACTCATTGAGAATCTCTTGAGCATATCTTTGCCCAGTGAGGGTGCCATTTTCTATGGCTACTAGCTCTGTGCGACCTTCTGAAGATATGCCAGCCCATACATGTACACTGCTTCCACCGTATTGGACTCTTTCTGAGATGCAGGCTTGAAGGTATCGCTCACCAGGTCGCCTGTAAACACTTCGCCTTCCATCAGAAGTGTAAAGGGAGAATCGAGACTCATCTGCAAACAAAATTCTTGACCATTCTTCTTCATCTGCATGTGTTAAAGGGCCTATCACAGTCTCGCTACTCGATGCTGTCTCTCGAGTTTTGGGCCACTCGCTGGTCTTAGGGGTTTCAAATTTGCTTCAGCAAGTCTTCTTCTCACTGTACTGTCACTAATGTAGTCCCTTCGGGTCTGAAGTAGCTGTTGCTGGACTTCAACTGCATTTTGGTGGCGATTTCTTTACACAGTGGAAATAATATAACGATCTTCTCGGGCACTGGTACACCTGGGTCTGCCCTCAGATGGTATCCAGTCTCTTCGTACCTTCTCTTTACCTTCTGGACCGTTCGTACCGTCACACCCACCATTCTTGCAGTGCGACGCATACTGATGCCTAGTTCCAGAAAAGCCATGATCCTAGCACATTCTTCAACTGAAAGAGGCATGATAAATAAATGTTATGTGCTTTTTAGCATAAATTTTTAAAACAAGACCCATCGATCTTTGAAAAAAATTTTGGAGTCCTTTTTATTTCGAAAGTATATCTTGTGAACTTAAAACGTTATCCCAATTTTAAATGTGTGATACTTACTTTTGAAGGCCAGTGTATATAGATATGATATTATATCACTTATTGAAAGTCAAAAACTACTAACAATTCCAAAAAGAATGCCTCAGACCTGAGAAGAATGGGCGCAATATTATTTAAAATGAGGGCGGTAGCTCCATTACCAATCGGTGACGGTTTACCACACAAACGCTTTTTAACAATTCTTTTGAATGTCGTAATACTTTTGTTTTGAACATTTTCTGGGATCTTGTTGTAAAAGCATCCCCCCACATCGCCCCACAAAAGATTTACTAACTCGACTTAGCCGAGTAGTAGGCATACCAAGTTTATGTTTGTTCCTCGTGTATGTAAAATAGCACGAAGAAAATTTTTTTTTTAAAGTATTTTTGTTTTGTTACGCCAAAGTAAGTAGGTATAACTTTTTGCGTGCGTACGTCAAGTGTACGTGTACAAGTTTACACACTTAGAATAATTTTACACATATATTTTTTGTTTTTTAAGCATTTAAGTGGAAAAAAATATTTAATAACATAGTTTTAAATAGTTTCTCGCATTCTAAAATTTTCACCGATAATTGTTATTTTAATATTGATCGTTTTGAATTGGAATAGTTTAAAAAAAAAATAGATTGAAATTTATACTTTTTTATAAATAAATTTTTGTTTTTCCATATTTGACCGGGAAAATGTACGTCGAATTACCAATTAATCCTGTACAATATACCTACCTAATGAAACTGAAAAGTAGGAAAATACAACAAGGACAACTTTAATTCATAACGGGCCTACATTATTTTATTAGTTTAATTTACAGTCATTCCGTCAAGGGTATTTTAGCAGTCTATAATGATATAAGAATAAGAATAATTTATTGCAGTACCATATTAGTTACATAGATTTACAAAATATGTGTTACAAAGCATATGTTGGTTTAAAGTACCTAAGTAACTTTAATTTTACAAGTATTCTGGCCTCACACTAGGATTCCCTGTGTCTTACGACAGTCCAGTCTCTTCCCCTATAATAGTACAAAATAAAAATAAAATAAACTTGCGTGTATGTGTGTGTATGGATGTGTGTGTATGTATGGATGTGTGTGTATGTGTTTGTGCTAAGTAAGAAAAGAAAATTGTTAACGTTTGTATAATAATTTAAATTATTGTTTTTTAGTTTAGTACATTTATAATTTTTCTGTATCATTGTAATTTAAAACTTTTAAGCAATCAAATATTACTTTTTTACAACTGCGTTTGGTCTTATCTATAGAACTCCTATTTTGTTTGTATAATTTACTGTACAGGTAAGGCCCCAGGAAATAATATGTTATTCGAGTAAAGGAGGAAAACACTCTTGGGCGATCCCATATTAGCGCCCTATGAGAAACACGTGCCTGTTTTTTTGCTATGATATGGTTTTAGATTTTGTCATATTTCTAATACCTACTGAATACATTTCTTTAATTTATTATATTTCATTAAGAATTTAATTTGGGGTGAAAATTTATACAAAAGTTTTCTTAGTTATCATCCGACCGTAGCAGGAGTGGTGGCGAAGCAAACAGCGGACTGTAGTTAAATGTTTATTGACAGCACAAAGTAACTGGTTATCGTATGCGGAAATATTGTAAATAGGTAGATGCGCGTGCGCGGGTGTCGTGCTGATAGGGTTTGACGCGACTGCGGGACGTGGCACTGCCGAGTGGGTCGATGACCGTTGCCTCCCCTCTCCGGCGGCTCCCCTCTGGCGTCCGGCTACACAACCGGTTCATCAGCCGCAGTTAAGGCGGCTCCAACATGCTCCCCCTGTTGAAGAGCCGTGGTCTTCAAGGTAGAGTCACTGTAGAGGCAGGGGGCAAATAGTGTTGAATGCCCGTCTGAGCACACCCTTGCGTGTGCGTATGTCTGCAACTCTTGCGACGCCGTCACTCCCTGGTAGCACACGGATGACTCGTCCCATCAGCCACATAAGAGGCGGAGAGGTCTTGTCCTTGATTACAACGAGAGCCCCTTCCTTTAGTTCTCCTCTGGTAGAGCGATGCCATTTGGATTTTTCCTGAAGCCAGAGAACATATTCGTTTGAGA
>CATIXQ010000003.1:2947107-3052604 GCA_949711755.1 Leptidea juvernica | reverse complement strand
AAGAAACCGTGACATAAAGGCTACGATGCGTTGCAATGCGTTAAAGTTTGAACACCGATTGAAAAGTGTAGAAATTACATTTTCACCGTCGACGTTGACATGAAAAATTCTAACTGTCTCTGGTAACGTAGACTTGTCATGCGATCGTGGAAATTGCGGCCAAATTGATTGGTCTTGTTGTAGAAACTGTGGCCCTGACCACCATAAAGAAGAGTGAGCTAACTTGTCAGCTGAGAGTCCTCGTGAGACGAGGTCTGCGGGGTTTTCTGCTGAAGGAACGTAGCGCCAACAGTCACCACCGACAATGTCCTGGATTTCAGAGATACGATGACGGACGAAAGGTTTAAGATTCGAGGGTGTCATCGATAGCCAGCCCAACACTATGGTAGAGTCGCACCAGAACACTGACTCGTTGAATTTTAGGGTAAGTGATTGAAGTACCTTAGAATGCAATCGAGCGCCCATCAAGGCTGCACATAGTTCGAGTCGGGGCATAGTAGCTGGTTTTATAGGAGCTACCTTGCTCTTGGAACTAAGTAGATGAACGTGAACAGAGCCATCGGCATGTATGCTGCGCACGAAGACGCAGGCACCGTAAGCTCGCTCAGACGCATCTGTAAACACGTGCAATTGCAGTTTTATAGGAGAGTCACATGAAATCCAACGTGGAATCTCTATGTTGTTTAACAATGGAAGAGTATTTTGAAAACTCTCCCAAGACCTTTGTATGTCTTCAGAAACAGGTTCGTCCCAAGTACATTTAGCTAACCACAACTGTTGCATGATAATTTTAGATTCCACGATGCATGGTGCTACAAGACCTAAGGGATCAAATATTTGTGCAATCGTAGATAAAATGTGTCGTTTTGAAATAATGTCAGTGTGCTTTAAATTAATTGTAAAAGAAAATGTGTCATTAAATAATTTCCAGTTGAGGCCTAATGTTTTAGAAATCTCGTCAAAGTTGTAGCTTAGATCAACAGAGCCTTGTGTATCACAATTAATTCCATGAAAGTGCTGCATGACTTCCACGGAATTAGAATGCCACTTACGCAGATTATACTGCGCTGATTGCAAGACAGCGATAACTTCATGACATTGATGTATAGCCTCTTCGACAGATGATGACCCTGATAAATAATCATCAACATAAAAATCATGTTCGATTGTAAATTGAATGGCCTTGTTCTTGCAATCATGCGCAAGTTGTAACAGACACCTAGTTGCGAGAAAAGGTGCAGATGCCGTACCGTAGGTGACTGTATTAAGTACGTATGTTTTCAACGGTGTCCTAGGGCTTTCTCTCCATAGTATCTGCTGCAGACATCGTTGTGGAGAAGTGACAAGATGCTGTCGATAGAATTGCTGAATGTCCGCTGACACTGCAATTCTATGCTGGCGGAATCGAAGAAGAATCGATTGTAAATCGTCTTGAAGAGTGGCTCCTATCATTTGGATGTCGTTGAAAGACTTTCCCGACGTAGTAACTGCAGACGCGTCAAATACGACACGCAGTTTCGTAGTGGAACTCGACTCCTTCATGACTCCATGATGTGGCAAGTAATAAGATGGCTCTGTAGAGTTCCAATCAAAAGAATTAATTTCAGTCATATGACCTAGCTCTATGTACTCACGCATGAAGTCAAAATAGAGTTTCTGAAGAATTGGATTTTTTTGTAATCTACGTTCTAAAGAGATAAACCTATGCCTGGCCATGTTGTAAGAGTCACCTAGAATGGTGGGTGGCTCTTTGAGGGGTAGAGTCACCACGAAACGACCATCAGATTCTCGATACGTGGTATCCGCAAATATCTGCTCACAGCGCTTCTCTTCGGGAGTGAGTTTGTGTTTTGAAGAAATAGTATCAAGCTCCCAGAATCGAGACAAATCTGATAGTGTGTTGTCTGAAAACATGCACACGGGAGAAGAAGAGTCATTATTATGATTTGAGTTTATAAATAAGCCGGAAATCAACCAGCCTAACTTAGATTCAAATAAAGAAGGTTTGTTCTTTCCTAAACTGATACGATTCGCGCCTAAAATTTCCCAAAATATTTCTGCGCCAACTAAGATGTCGACTGAAGACGGACAATTGAAAGTAGGATCGGCAAGACGAATGCCAGTGGGTATTTGAAAGCTCCTTGTGTCAACATAAGTTGATGGTAGCTTAGTACTTATTTTAGATAATACAAAGCATTCTATGTTGACTTCGTATACCTTATCTAATGACTGTAATTTAAAATTGCATGATTTTGTGCAGTTTGAAGACTGATTATTGATGCCAAACACTCTGGATTTGGTATTCAAAGTACAAAGGTGCAGCTTACGGCAGAAATCCTCTGAAACAAAGTTGGCTGTGCTCCCGTTGTCCAGCAAGACCCGTGCGGTATGGAGCTTTCCGTTAGTATCCACCACATTCACGAGCGCTGTGGAGAGTAACACAGTTCTTGTTTCAGACGTGTTATTAAGAGTAAGCGCTACATTTTGAGAGGTAGATTGCTCTGGTTCATTCTCAATATGTAACAAAGTGTTATGATTCAGACGGCAATATTTACAAGAGCCTAATTTACATTTTGAAAGTACATGACCTGGACGTAGGCAATTCAAACAAACTTTTAAGTCTTGGGCCTTTTTAATACGGGACTCTACAGGTAAGTCTCTAAAGTTAGGGCAAGAAAATAGGAAATGTGACGGATTACATAATTGACATAATGAAGATTTATGATTGAATGATTTATGGTTAGTAAAATTATTATTAGTATTAATTACAAAGCTTTTAGGTTTAGTATTGTTAAAAGCTTGTGAGTTTTGTGTTTTAGCGACTTTGGACTCCTCTAGTGTTTCTAATAAATCTGCCCTACTATTGAGAAATGTAATAAAGACTGGTAAGGTGGGAGGCTGTGACATAGAGTTGCGGTGCTGCTCCCATTCCCTATTTGTGATTTGATCTAGTTTACCCGTCATAATGTGGATAATTAAGGTGTCCCAATATTGAACAGGTTGATCCAAGGTCGCCAGGGCTCTTAAATTTTTTTTAGTTTCGTCTACTAAATGTCTTATTGACTTACTTGATTCCCTTGAAAATGACTCAATGTTAAACAAAGCTTGCACATGATTATTCACAAGCAGCCTCTTATTGTCATAACGCTCACAAAGCAACTTCCAGGCAGCGTTGTAATTCTCCGACTTAAAATCGAGATTATTAATTATTAAAAGAGCACTCCCCTTTAGTGATGCACGAAGATAGTGGAGCTTATTAATGTCATCGATAGACTGGTTACTGTTTATTATTGATTGAAATGTGTCACGAAATTCCAACCAATCATGATAGCTGCCTGAAAATCTGGGCAAATCAATTTTAGGCAGACGCACACTATTATGCTTATGCGTGTTTGAACAAGAGCTCACCTCGGACGCGATGTCTGCATTCAACTCTCTGCGCGCGATAGTGATCAGCTGGCGAGCAGTAGCCACTAGACTGCAGTATAGTTTATCAAATTCTTCGCGTTCCGCATATTGCTCGTCGGGGTCGTCCGCCAACATCTCCAACTCGTCCTGCAAGGCGTCATACTTTTCATGTAGGGCCTCAATAGCAGCCAGCCTGAACTCCAGTTCTATAGTCTGCAATTCGCTTAATTTTTTACAAGATTTAGATAGTTCAACATAATTCGAAAATTGTGTAAGCTTGGCCTTTATAGAACCTCGTTTTTTAATCAACGTTTTTATTTGAGACTCGGACATAATGAAGAAGAAAGAGTAAAGCTTAAAATAAAATAGAAGCCAACTAGGTGTATGTTTTAAAGAAGGCACAAGCAAACAGGCAATATAGAAAAGAAATAACACAGAAATGCAATTTTGCTATAGAATGATGTCAGGCGTTATAATGTTCAAATATGACGATAAATGAGACTAAGAAAATCTAGTTGATATGATGAATGAGATGAATATAAATAGAATAAAAATGAGAGGCAATGTACAAGAATAAAATGACAAATGATTTTAAATTATGCAGTACAGCAAATGATTTTATATATTGAGGAGTAGGTTGGAACGATCTCACGGTTGTTATGCCATCCACAGGTGATGAATGAAATTAACACGTAGCCTCGTTGACCGACGAATCGTGTGCGTTGATGCTGATCACGCGCAACCGAAGTTGATGATCCGCAATCCCGATGACCCTCCAAGTGGTCCCTGATTTGGTGGATGGCTGCAGGCGGTAAATCCAAGACCTTCAGAACGCACTCCACGACAACCAAAAGAAAGCAGGCACGATGACTTGAAGGATTCAGGCGACAACTCGAAGAATGTTACGTGGCTGGTTTGGGTCCGTTAACTTTCTTTGTTCCTTTGTACTGCTGGTCGCTATTTCATGTAGACAAGGTGAAAAGGACCATATGGTGGCGAAGCAAACAGCGGACTGTAGTTAAATGTTTATTGACAGCACAAAGTAACTGGTTATCGTATGCGGAAATATTGTAAATAGGTAGATGCGCGTGCGCGGGTGTCGTGCTGATAGGGTTTGACGCGACTGCGGGACGTGGCACTGCCGAGTGGGTCGATGACCGTTGCCTCCCCTCTCCGGCGGCTCCCCTCTGGCGTCCGGCTACACAACCGGTTCATCAGCCGCAGTTAAGGCGGCTCCAACAGGAGATGGCGGTCAACTTTGGGCCACGGAAGGAGTGTCTCAAAAGTAGGTACGTATAGTTGAGAAATAATTGATTGGTACCAAGGGGATTCAAAGATAATAATAAAACAGCCCATGACGAATTACCATTAAAAAAATCTTGCAATTATGATGCCAAACGAACACTTTAGTTTAATTACAATTTGGTAATATAGCATTTTAAATTAACGTCATACCGAAATGTTACATAGGAGTTTAAAAAATATGTTCATAAAAATGGGCCTGTAGGCCTGCTCTCCAAAATAACGGAGAGCATTAGCAATTAATCGCCAACTTTCAGCTCAGCCCTAGACCCTCTAGGTTTATCCACCAGTTGATCAATGACCGACAGTACGGGTTTCGCCTTGGTCGGTCGGCAGGAGATCTTCTGGTAACCTAATACCTCGCACATGGATGGGCGGCAGCTATCGAAAGTAAGGGAGAAGGCTGATCGTGTATGGTACAAGGCATTTCTCTCAAAACTTCCATCATTTGAGATTTTATGCAAATGGACCTCCAGCTTTCTCACTGAGTGCTGTCATACAGGTCGTTGTCGACGGTTATTGCTCGAACCCGAAGCTCGTGAACGTTGGAGTGTCCCAAGGCTGTGCGTAGCACACAACTTCCTACACTGTTTCTTCTGCTTAACAATGATATGTTGGACACCTCCAACGTACATTGCTATGCAAACGACAGCACTTCTGATGCCGTATACACGGGCCATACAGGTCTCTCTCGGGAAATCGTCGACCAGTGCCGGGAAAACTTGTGTTTCTATCAAGTCCTCTCTTGAGAAGGTCGCGGAATGGGATAAATTGAACCTTGTCAAATTTAACCTGCAGAAGACTCAAGTTTGCGCATTTAGCACTTAAAAAACCCATTTGAGGTATCACGGCTCTTCGACAACACCTCCCTTAAAGCCTCGCCTAGCATCGGAATACTGGGTCTCGAAATCTCGAGCGATTTCCACGAGGTCCACGAGGCGCGTAACTTAGCTCTAATAATTGACAAAAACATGCGCTTTGAAAAATATATAGTAAGCCAAGTGATAGAAAATTGTTTTTATAGACTTAAAGTAATCTATAAGATTCGATAATATTTAAGTACAGAACTTAGAGTTAGGTTGTAAAGCACTTGTACGATCAAACCTCAATTACTCTGACGTTGTGTTTGGGCCAGAGACTATACAAATCAAAATCTCCATCCAACGACTGCAAAATGCGTGCGCTCGATTCTGTTGGAATATACCGCCCAAGCAGCACATTACTCCATTTCTGAAAGTAGGTAATTTACTTAATATAGAAGGTCGGAGGCGTCTGCACTTAGCAACGTTACTTTTCAGTATCATACATAATAAAACACCTCTTTATTATATAAAAAACTTGAATGGCAACGAATATAAAAACTAGATCTGCCTCCCAGATATTACCAGTGCCCCGGCATCACTCAATAGCGTTCAGGGGTAGTTTTTCGATACAGTGTTACTAAGTGTTGGAACAATTTACCGCCACCAATTATTAGACAATTAAAAAATATTCAAAATTTTAGATGTAAGTATTAAAAAAACCTATTTTAGATTCATTATAATGTAATAATTAACCCTGATATGCAATGTATCTTATAAATTAACACAATTCTGTATTTTTTTATTATTAATGTTTATTTATATCTCATTTATATACAATAGTACCTAATGCCACCTATAATATAGATATTTTATACACTTTGTACAAGTTATAAAAGAAATATTATCTTTATTACAATTATTTATTTATCATTATATCAACTCTATACATTTTCAATATAAGACAAAATCAACATATTATATGATATTAATTCATTCTCTTTGACAACAAAAAAATAATTACGATGGGAAGACTACAGCAACTGTCAACTCCAAATGTCACGAGGGGATGCTAAAAACTAGTGTTGTTTTGGTGTTTTCTGCACTGACCAACAATGCACCGACACAGCTCCTTCGAGCAGGGAATCACACGCCGCACATTTTTTTTATATTTTTATAATTTTTGTTACCTATTTCATTTAATTTTGTATTTTAATATTGTAATTAATACTTTAAACTGAAGGTGTATGTTTTTAAATTTATTTATTTGTTTTTTAATATTTTATAAAGTGTTTCTATTCAATTATATTTCCAGTTCCGCGGTCATCTGGAGGGCAAAGCCAAATTGGTTTCGAAGAAGCTGGGCTTCATAAATAGAGCACGGCAATACTTCAAACCGGCCGGCATTCTAGCGCTCTACAAAGCGCAGGTCCGGCGACATATGGAGTATTGCTGTCATCTCTGGTCTGGCGCACCCCAGTATCACCTCGATCCATTTGACCGCGTGCTACGCAGAGCAGCTCGAATTGTCTCAGACCCAGTGCTTTGTGAACGGCTAGATCACTTGACGTTGCGTAGAGACAACCGCCTGCAACTTTATAAGGCGCAAATTCGGCCTCACATGGAGTACTGTTCTCACCTCTGGGCGGGTGCTCCCCAGTACCAGCTTCTTCCATTTGACCGCATACAACGAAGAGCGGCTCGAGTCATCGACGATCAAGTTATCTCCGATCGGCTTGATTATTTAGCATTGCGTAGAGATGTGGGTTCTCTCTGCATCTTCTACTGCATTTATCACGGGGAGTGCTCATAGGAGCTGTTCGGGTTGATTCCAGCGGCCGAATTCCACCACCGGACATTACGTACAAAGTACCATCCGCATCACGTAGACGTCTGGCATTCCACAACCGCGCGTTTTTTTTTTTAATTTATTGCCTCGCACAGCCACTTTGTGGAATCAACTACCGGCGGCGGTCTTCCCGAACAGATACGACTTAGGGACCTTCAAGATAAAAGCATACTCCCACCTTAAAGGCTGGCAACGCATTTCTTGACACACCTGTTGTTGCGGATGTCCATGGGCGCTTGCCTCACCTCTCCCCATTCCGTGAGCCTCTTGTCCGTTTGCCCCCTCTCATATAAAAAAAAAGACGTCGCTTCATTGCGTGTCTTCTACCGCATTAAAAATAATACGTATATAATATAATAATCTGCATCTATGTGATGTGATTTTTATATTTGAGAATTTTTCAGTACCAGTATATTCAGAATAGAATACAATTGTAAACCCTCACTTTTAGAAGTAGTTGTTTTACATCCTGTATAATGTATATAACCAACATGTTCAAATGATCGACATTATAGTAAGAGTACATGGTAGGTACTGTAGCGCGTGAGTCCTCCCTCACACGCGGGATCGTTTCAGAATTAAAAAACTTATATATTCGTTTATTCTTATTCTTTCACTTTCTATTAATTATAAATATTGAATATTAGGCCGAAGGCAGATCGTTCTTACATTACTTCATTTTCTAATCTTACTTATTCGATTGACTTCTCATCCGCGCCAATATTTTAAATTATAAAATAATTTTATGGGTATGTTCCGATATGCACTGCGACCACTGTACAGTGTGACCTCAATTTAGTATACTGTGGAGCAGTTCCTTTATAGCCAGTTAAACTGGTCACTATTAATATCGGAACGCAATCCCGTATACTGTCAGCCGCATTTTTTGACGCAGCATTCAAATAAGTGCATTAAAGTTTTCTAGTTCATTATAAAAACTGTTGTTGTAGTACTGTCAAATTAAAAATATTTTAATTAAGACTTTAGGCACTCGAGTGGTTTTGACTGATCACGTGATCAAAGTACTGCGAGTACCTCACCTCGAAAACGCCAGTGCTCACAGTAGAATATGGCGGCGATTGATGACGTCACATATTTCCCTAGGGTACTGCGGCAGTATACTGGCAGTCCATAACGGAACGATTTTTCTACAGTGATAGCACTGTGCAGTGCTCGCAGTGCATGTCGGAACATACCCTAAATTCTATGAAGGCCAACCATAGAACAAAGAGTTCTTATATGCGGATAAGAACTCCTTGTTACAGTACCTACATAAAGAGTTACATAGTATCTGTCTCTAGTAAACTTTCGGCATCATTTCGCTTAATAATCGCTCTTATTAGACTATTGTCTCGCTCCATAAACAATACGAAGAGGAAGTATAATAAATCTTTCTGAAATCACGGTTTAATTTCGTGAAAGCCCCATCTCGCTTTGCTAATTAATATGAATAGTATTTGCATCCGGCTTTTTCTCGTGCGAACCATTTTCAACTATTGTTTTGAGCATAGCTTCTTCCCAATTTGTTTTTATATTCTTTGGATTGCGCTAACAGGAGGTAGTCATTTATACGTACATTCTTATTACTTTTTCTATTAGGTAAGTAAATAATATTTAAGTTTTGATCATATTGCCGTCGATTGGTAATGTGATTTCTAAAGTAAAGAGCAAGTTATTGTTAGTGATTGATATACATAATTAAGAATTTTATTTCTAGCGAATTACTTTATAGATTTTGACTAAGATATCAAAGAGGATGTAATTACTACGTAATAAGAGGCGGCACTGCCTAACGGCCGTTCCCAATATTCAGTGTATCTCATACTTGAGATAAAAATCTTAAGTATAGTCACATCGTTGACTTTTCTGTCCCAATAAATTTATCGACGGTAACTCACCTTATCCGTGCACGCTGTCTGTCAATGGGACGACGTATAGCTTACCAGCGATAAAGTTTGTATGGAAATTGCAATTCACGCGTCCCAATATAAGGCGATACGAATGACTTATCGGGTATATTGGGACAGCTTCAGATTATTGACAGCTAATTACTGACAGTAGAAGGTATTAATTTATCTCTATCTGTAGATAGTATATTGGGAACGGCCGTAAGTAAAAATTTAAATTTAGTTTAGTATGAAACGTGCAGTCATTACATTAATGCTATTGGCGACGCAGTATAATCCGACTATGTTTAAAAGTGAACAGCTGCTTTTAAAACGTCGGCTATCTACGTTTTTAACAAGATTATAACGGTCATAACAATAACTTTCACCTTTCATACAATCGAGTGAAAAATTTTTTCGCTTTTTTTCTTAGAGTTTCGCCAGGCTGTTAGATATTTACATGAAATTGCCAAACAATAAGAAATTAAGACATAAATATCCTTGTATTTTATCAAGTTTATAATTTACTCTTCATTCGCCCATTTAGGGCAGGGTTTAGTCTATGGTCCGTACATCCTAATCTTTTAATAATAATAGTTTATCAATTTGACTTTGAACCTTGATTGAGGTCCTAATGGTTGAACCATCATTCATTTAAAGAGGAGTAGAAGAATGAAACGATCAATCCAAGCTGTTTCAGGTCTGGTAGAAATACATATGTTAAATATGTATTTCTACCAGCCACAATAATTTGAATATTAACCCGACGATGAGTTTATTGCTTGTTCATCTCATTTCCGGCATTTCCCTTGCGAATAGGTTCCAATTTTGAATAAAAAAGTATTTGTATTTGATGTTGATAATTACATACAAATTTATTACAAATATGTTGCAACAAGGAAGCGACGGCTTCAATAAATCAAGCAAAAAATATGTGTATACCTTTTATTCTGGTGAGTACACAGGTAAGAAATGAAACTCCTTTAAGACACATCAATTGTCTACTATTTACATCTTGACAGAAATAGGGTAGATACGGCTAAAGAAAAAAAATCCGCATTAAATTAAAGCTATATCATTGTTATAGACATGCATACAAATAAGTCTTTTTATTTTATCAATTTCAAAGTAATATATTATTCTTTACGCCACTATACTGAACTTTCATTGAAAAAAAACAAGATGGCGCGAAACCGAAAATCGTGACGACATTGTTATATTTCTCTCTCATTACTCATACGCCACAATAATTTGAATATTAACCCAACGATGAGTTTATTGCTCCCGTTCATCTAATTTCCGGCATTTCCCTTGTCAAAAACTAAATACATTATATTTACCGTACCAAATGTAAAAAATGTAAATGCAAATGTTTTGTTAAACGGAGAGGTGATAGGACCGGTAGAATCTGATATATTTCTTGGCATAACTCTCAAATTCAATGCATTCTCTAAAATTCAAAATTACCCCCATATTGAAGGATTGGCGAACAGACTTAGTTCTGCAGCATACGCGGTTAAAAAGATTAGACAATTACTTAACTGACATAAATACGGCGCAACTTGTATACTTTAGTTACTTCTATAGTATTATGTCCTATAGTATATTGCTATGGGGCAACGCTGCCGATATTAATACAATATTTGTGCTCCAGAAGAGGGCTGTTCGCGATATTTATAACCTAGGTCCTAAAGAATCATTGAGAGCAAAATTCAAAGAAATTAACATCTTGACTGCTGCTTTTCAATATATTCTTGATAATAGAATGTATGTATTCATAGGCACATAAGTGAATTTGCCAGAAACTGTCATAACCATAATGTTAACACCAGGAACAGACATAAACATGCATACAAATAAGTCTTTTTATTTTATCACTTTCAAAGTAATATATTATTCTTTACACCACTATACTGAACTTACATTAAAAAAAACAAGATGGCGCGAAACCGAAAATCGTGACGACATTGTTATATTTCTCTCTCATTACTCATACGTCGATAAAGGAGTTTCACTTCAATAAATAACGATTTGATAACACACAGTAGCCAAGTAAATCCCTGCAGGTATAGCCGTATAATATTCCGTCTGCGAGAGTGCCGTGTACTCTCATTAAAACTTTCCTCAAACTGGGCTTGTACGTGTTTTTAATTTTTATCGAGAGCCCTTGTCGTTAGCGGGGACTGCGCGGACCCGCTCCATGCGGCTTCAGCTTTGATTGCGGTAATGACGTCTACCGCCCACTCGACTCTTCTTTACACTATCTTCACAATATTTTCTTGCAAATTAATGAATTTTTATTTTAATTAAGAGGTGCATATGCGTTTTTTTTGGGTTCCGTAGTAAGCAAGGTGATTGACGAAGTAAGAACTAAAACTATAATAGGTTTAGAAAGTTAACGAGTAAAATATATTATTTTGAGATGGAAAAATAAATAGTTAATGCAAAGTGTGTGCATTTTGCATGTACTAACAAATCTTAGCGGTATTAACTCAAAAAATAATATTTATATTATTTGATTATGTTACATTGAAACCGTGAGTGAATTCAAATCAAATCAGTTATCTCTTTATTCTTTAGGTAAAAGAAATTACATAAATGTGAAAGTCATTTAACTATTTACCACAACTTTTAATAAGCGATGCGAATCCGATGCAATTTAGTTTAGGTACCTAAACTGAATCACTAAAATTCGTACCATGAAGTGCCTTTTACTTAATGGCGTTTGGATCGCTTATGAAGAATGAACGAAATAAAATTGCGTTCCGAAACCTAAAATGATATGATTTTAGCGGTTTTTTTGCGTAGAAAATACTAAAAATACATTTTTAAATTGCGCAATTGCGTCAAATTATAAACCATTAAGGCCTTTTTTATACTTATTAAATAAAAGTAATATAAATAAATATATTTCTTTGAATTACAAATTAAATGTTTGCTTATGTGTTTTCGTAAAAATAACGAGTTATGAACGCACCTCCATTGATGTTTGATTTGACAGGACCACAGAGTACTTTTTTTTAATTCTTTCTTGCGAACAGGCTATAGCTCGGGCCCTTACTGCCTCATCTTTGGTATTTTCATTTTTGGTATTTATTTTCAGTATTTTGTTTTACAAAAAAGTCTAGGTTGAAATAACACCTCATGGTACGAATGAATGAACGAACTAAATCAGTTTGCGATTCAGTTGATATCAATTTTGACATTCAATTGACATCATTGCGATTTAATCAGTTGATTTGACGTCAACCTAAATTAGATAGCTCTAATCACGTCGTGGTACGAAATAGCAAAGCAGTTCATTTTAGGTTGTCAATTGAATCGCAATAAGAGTTCATGGTAAGCCCGCAGGTTGAGCTTTAAAGAGAATAATTGGTATAGAACTCATTGCCACCCTTAAAATTAATACTTTTTTACAGCTTCATCATTCTTTGTTCACTAATTATCAATCTTTGTAAAGTGATTTGATTCCTTTAGAATTCTTTTTGATGTAGTTTCTAATATACTAGACTATACAGTATACTTGTGCGGTGTTTCCAGGACGATACGACATGGCTCCCTTCAAAAAAACCGTGTATACTTTTCTGAAGGGCTGGCAACACTCCTGTTATTCCTGAGGCTGCAAGAGAATGTTGGCTGCGGTGATCACTTAACACCAGGTGACCCATACGCTCGTCCGTCCTTGTCTAATCTTAGTACTTTAAATATAACAAAGAATTATTTATTGAGTACTATTACTTCTCATGATAAATTATACAATCAAGTCAATATTCCTTGCGAATGTATATTCGTCCGTGTATCGGCATAGCAAATTGCTTAAGTCACGCCACACAAACGGAAAACACGCAATCTATACCGCTGTTAACTACTGCTAACTCAAAGGAGTAAATTTCATTAATTTTTTTTAATTTTAATTTCATCATTTATTTGTAGACATCTTCATTCCTTGCCCGCAGGCTGTGGCGTACAAATAATAATTAATAACAAGTTGTTAATGAAATATATATACACAATGTCAGTAAATTGATATCTAAATAATTCAAATTGGTACAAACATTAGATAGTAAGTAATTAAATTTAAAAAAAAATATTGATGAAGGCGTTACTTTGAGGAAATCCATAATTATACAAATGATTTGAGTTTTCTTTAGTGTTAATTCCGCCAATATTTGTCTTTAAACAATTCAACACGTGTTTCGCCTCTACACGAGGCATCCTCAGGACGTGTTGTCTCGCCAAAATCTGGCACGAGACTTGTGAGATGAGTACGAAACACGTGTCGAATTGTTTAAAGACAAATATTGGCGGAATTAACACTAAAGACAACTCAAATCATTTGTATAATTAAATTTAGTAAAATGATATTTTAAAATATCAATTCAGTGAAGCATTTGAAAAGAAGTCTTATATAGAATAGTACGATTTTGTCAGTAGGAGATTAGATAATTTGTTTTTCACAGTTAAGTAATTATTTTATTTTCACCAACACACTTCACAATACTGACCTCAACATAATTCCAATATCAAAATGCATTAATACGAACCAGCGTAGGTACGGATCATCTGAAAGTATTATAGTATAATTATTATATAAAATTATTGAATTATTATAGTATAAAATCACTGCAGTAAATATTTTATTGTAAGCAGATAAATCCCAAGAGCTTTGTCGACCTTATAAAGCGTCGAATTAATAATAATAAATTTACTTATGAAATCGGTAACCGCAAACATATTGGTATATTGCGGGCGAAGAACGAACCGGGGGCACGATGATGAGATCAAAAGGTTTTATCTATTACACCACCTAATTCAGTTCCAATACTTTTCTGCTGAGCTAAGTTAATAATAATAATAAAAAAAGTAACAAACTAAAAAAAAATTTTAACAAAAAACAACCGACTTCAGAAACACTATTCCAAAATAATAGATATAATATGCACTAAAAGGTATAAAAATAATTGCGTATTAATTAATCTAATTCTAGTTACGATTATTGTTATTCTTGTGTGCTGTGGTTCTCATCTTCTTTTGCCATCTCGTGCTCAGCTAAGTTAGTTTAGTTTTTTGCTGGATGAAGTATACATCTATTGCAGTATCCCCGAAATTGTACAAAGCGTTGTATCCATTTATCACATTTATTATTATTTATCACCTCCTTCGAATATTTATCGAGATATAAGTTTTTGTAATTAGGTAGGCCTTAATTGGTTTTACTTAGGTATATAAGTAGAGGTGGATGTTTAGGTCTGTTTTTTATCGTATTATTGTAAACTTAGTTTGTATAATACTGTATGATTCCCAAAAAAACAATAAATAAGTAAATAAACAAATTGCGGGTGAAATTTTGCGTTTATATACTGCCGCGTGTTTTCCGCAGGTGTGGCAGCACCCTAACAATGATACACAAAGTGGCCGATGATGCAGATGCATGCGCTTAGCGTGCTGCCAAGCCGTAGAACGGATACGAGTGTACGTTGGAGGGACTTGGATACAAATCCGCTTAGCACGGTCAGTGCTGCCGCGCCTGTTCCGCTCGTGAACGACCTCTAATGGATTTTTCATGTCGATTGCACTCTGCATAAGTGTGTGTACGAGATTATTGAAAAATTTCAATAGATATTTTGTTTCAGAGTGCATTTTGTTACAATCCTCTTACAATAAATCGCTCTGGTACACAACTTGGCGTTGCAACTCGACGACCGAACATTAACCTGGAGTTACGGCAATTAGAGCTCTGTCTGTTTTGTATCTACCTCATAGATCTGTATTCTCTTACGGTCGTTCCCAATATACTATCTACAGATAGAGATAAATTACTACCTTCTACTGTCAGTAGTTAGTTGTCAATAATCTGAAGCTGTCCCAATATACCCGATAAGTCATTCTTATCGCCTTATATTGGGACGCGTGAATTGCAATTTCCATAAAAACTTCTATCGCTGGTAAGCTATACGTCGTCCCATTGACAGACAGCGTGTACGGATAACGTGAGTTACCGTCGATAAGTTTATTGGGACAGAAAAGTCAACGATAGTTACGATTTTTATCTCAAGTAAGAGATAGACTGAATATTGGGAACGGCGGTTATTGAATGTGTTACGTACGTGATAAGTATTCTAAGTAGGTATAAAACGGCAAATATAACATCGGTCATAGCTTAGGTTGGTACTTTTTACACGCGTTTTATTAGCTTCACTTGTATGTATGTTTGTTTGTAACCGACTCATTTGGGCGTGATTTTGACCAACCTTAAACGGCCAGATTTCGTTCTAACTTCGTAGATAAAATTATTCCATTTTTCAATTTGAAAAATAGGATTTTTGTTAATTTATCTTTTCTATATATTCCTTATCCTCAAAAAGTACCTGTACGATATTTTAAATGTACTTTGTTACGATTTTATTATAATTATTATGTATTCTTAGAAACGCAAGAAAATTTTCAAGACGTGACGTCACCTCTCCCCACTAGCAGCCGTAAGCGGTAGCAGAACAGTTGGTGACCATTATCATAGCAAATAGCCAGGTTTTCCCAGTTTCCTGGATTCCCCCCCCCCCACAAACCTCATGTATTAGTTTTTAAGAATAATAAAGTTTTATCCCCCAACACGTAGATAGGGTTGTAGAAATAAGTTTTCTAATACCTACATATATAAGGCTTAATTGTAAATTGCTTTTATAAGTAGATTTAAGTAATTTTGTATATATATTTTAATATCAAATATAGAAATTTGGAATTTGAATTTTTTTTTTTGGTGAACATTATTTCGTTCGTCGTCGTACTGTGAACATCTCACCGAAACTCTGTCCGTTTTCGTATTGATTGTTTGTAGTGAGTAATTATTCAAATTGTGTTGACAATGACAGGGTGGCGACGTCTCCCTAGCGTTGACTCATTTTCGCTGCAACCGTTGAATAGTTAGGACGTTACGCGCAGTACTTTTGGGTTTTTCAAGAATCCTGTGCGGCAATGCATTATAATGGGTAGAACGTATCAATTTCGGACAGCTGAACACCCTGCTCGTCTCGTCCCTTATTTTCATAACAAAAAGTTAAATAAATTAATAAAATAATTTTTATTTCTTGAAGTGACAACCCTAACTTCTGAACTTGCGAAGCCAGTACACATTTAATGTATAATTTACAGTTAATAGCCCTACATCGTAAGTTTTAAGCTTCTTCGAAATAAGATCCAACTTTCTTCAGTAATACCAATTTATAATAAACAAGACATTATACAATCTATCTCGGAACCATTAATAATCATTAAAACTGATATCCTGTGGCTTATTGTGGATGCGTCGGGCGAACGCCGTGTGTTTTGACATTAATTTTATATCAAATTATTGTGTAACAACAATAGGAGACCTCCCTCACAAAAAGATGGAGTCGCTTTCATAGTTGCTTCGGAACCTTCGTCGCTACAACAATTAATAACTGTTAACATGTCAGAAAATTAGCTGAAAATTGAAGCGGGGATGAACGAGTATTTGCCTGTATCGTCAATTCGTATTTAGCTCGAACCTAATTAGTAGTTTTATTGTGTTTTTTTTAAATTCGATACTCTGATGTCTTTTTTTGAAGTAAGGGACGAGACGAGCAGGAGGTTCAGCTGATGCTAATTGATACGACCTGCCCATTACAATGCAGTGTCGTTTAGGATTCTTGAAACATTAAAAAATTCTGAGCGGAACTATACTTGCGCTCGTCACCTTGAGACGTAAGATGTTAAGTCTCATTTGCCCAATAATGTCACTAGCTACGGCGCCCTTCAGACCGAAACACAGTAATGCTTACACATTACTGCTTCACGGCAGAAATAGGCGCCATTGTGGTACCCATAATTTAGCCGGCATCCTGTGCAAAGGAGCCTCCCACTGTTAAGTCTTTGTGAATAAATAGTTTAAATTGCAACCCCGCAGAGCTTTGTTAGTCTATAAATAATAATAAATAATTCAAATTCAAATATTTTTATTCAAAAAAGATTATAGTATCACTTATTGAAAGTCAAAAACTACCACCTATTCCAAAAAGTATGCCTCAGACCTGAGAAGAACGGGCGCAAGAAACACAGCGGGCTTCTTTTTTTTTTCATAAAAATATGGTTATACACTGTAATATCGTACAATAATACTTATTATTTAATGGCCTGGGGGCGGTCGCTCCATTCCCTACATGCAGATTGAACCACCCGCACGCACGGCCTAGAGAGTTCATTTTCGCCGAGAGATTTGCTCCAGGGTTCTGCGAGTCAACAGCTCCAGCAGATAATAATAATAATAATTTTGACACACTTTTCACACAAATTATCTTGCCCCAAGTTAAGCATATATAGCCTGTGTTATGGGTTACAAGACAATGTTATATTTAATACAATATACTTACTTAAACATACATAAATTCATATAAACATACATAAATACATTTAAACATCCATGACTCTGAAACAAACATTATGGATGTTTGTTTCCGAGTCTTTTCAGAGTCGTTTCATAGTTTCATCATATAAATGCTTGCACCTACCGGGATTCGAACCCGGGACCTCTAGCTTAGTAGGCAGGATCGCTAACCACTCGGCTATACAGGTCGTCGGCAGATGCCTCGTGTAATGGTGAAACATGTGTCGAGTTTTCTTCAGCAGAGTTTCACATTACCATCTAACCCGGTCGTTTAGGCGAAAGTTCAGCGGGCGCCAATTCTTCGTAGTAGGCCACGTTTAACCCCTGAGTGCTTGTTCTCGCGAGTGCGGTAGCCGTGCTTTCTTAACATAGACTATCAAATTCCACCTTCACACGAGACGCCACAAATTAAGATATCATCCCCACCATCTGGATGTGTGTCGGTCCGCCACAGTGCAGTTTTCAAGGAAGTTTCTTCCACGTACTACAAAGCTGTGGAATGAGCTTCCCTTGTGCGGTGATTCCGGGACGATACGACATGGGTACCTTCAAGAAAAGTGCGTACACCTTCCTTAAAGGTCGGCAACACTTCTGCGATTCTTCTGGTGTTGCAAAAGAATGTGGGTGGTAGTGATCACTTCACACCAAGACACACACCTCCTTTTCCATTAAAATAATGATTAACAAAACTTAGCGGAACTAGTACTGAAGATAATATTAATTCATAACATTTAAATCATTATGGATTTACGCGAAATAGCGTGATATTCAATAAATTTACGCGTGTCTACGCCCGCGTCTTCATTGTTTGTGTTTATCTGTTTTGTACACAATTTAATTTTCTATTGGTTCTTCTATGTGTTACTCCTTTAAGCTGTCTTTAGTCAAAATTAGAGCAGCCGTTTCAAATATAAGCTTCTAATCATGCTTTTACAAACTACAGCTGACAAAAAAATTCAGCTATTTAAATCAGCACGTGTAAATCAAAACATAATATACTGTATGTTCAATCAAATCTAACTTATTTCTTCTCGGGACCTCTAGCTTAGTAGGTAGGATCGCTAACCACTCGGCTATACAGGTCGTCGTCGTAATATATCGGGTAGAAATTGTTTTTTTTTCTTTCTTGAAATATACAGATAATGGCTCGCATACGAATTATTATAGGAATTATTATATACAATATATGTCGCAGAAAGATGGTCGAATCCATAGTAAATGTGGTTACTTCTCTCGAGTTATAGTTATATACCTGTATAAAAGCAACTGTTTTTCTAGCTAATATTTACTGAAGATAGCCATAATAAATCATCTTAAATCGGTGTTGCCATTTCTGAAATAAGAGTGTATAAACGAATAGGAAAACAGACACAAAATTCTAAAAACTATATATTCGGCTTAGTAGGTATACGTTGCAGTAACATTCCCTAATTCCCCTGGGATATAACTATATACCGTAATACATAAATATTTTTATGTTATTAGTTCTTAATTATTTTTTACCTCTGTAAATCTTTTTTGCTTTTATTATTCTGTGTGATTTGTTTTTGATATTAACGAAGTTTTCATTCATTGATTCATATGACGACCTGTATAGCCTAGTGGTTAGCGATCCTACCTACAAAGCTAGAGCTCCCGGGTTCGAATCCCGGTAGGTGCAAGCATTTATATGATGAATATGGATGTTTGTTTCCGAGTCATGGATGTTTAAATGTATTTATGTATGTTTATATATATTTATGTATGTTTAAGTTAGTATATTGTATTAAACATATCGTTGTCTTGTAACCCATAACACAGGCTGTATATGCTTAATTTGGGGCAAGATAATTTGTGTAAAAAGTCTGTCAATATTATTATTATTATTAAGCTGTCTTTAGTCAAAATTAGAGCAGCCGTTTCAAATATAAGATTCTAAGCATGCTTTTACAAACTACAGTTGACAAAAAAATCAGCCATTTAAATCAGCACGTTTAAATCAAAACATAATATACTGTATTTTTAATCATAACTAACTTATTTCTTCGCTAGCCGATTGAAATTTGCTACCGCAGATTGTCATAGCACATCAGTTTATGCGTCTTTCTAATATGAGCGAGCAAGAAACGATTATCAAAATAGACTAAAACTCTAGAAACTATAATATTTGGCTTCGGAAACATAAATATATCGGGTAGAAATAATTTTTATTTTCTTGAAATATACATACGAAATATACAAATATATATGCACGCATACGAATTATTATAGATATCTATACAATACTAGCTGACCCAGCAAACGTTGTATTGCCGATATTAAAATCGCGATACAAAAGTAACTGTTGATCGTAGATGGGTGAAAATTTGAAGTTGTATGTATTTTTAATGCTGACTCATAATCAAACAAATTAAAAAAAAATGTCAAAAAAATTAAAAAAACTTCGGGGTGACCATCCTTAACATTTAGGGGGATGAAAAATAGATGTTGTCCGATTCTCAGACCTACCCAATATGCACATTTTTTTTTTATGGAATAGGAGGACAAACGAGCGTACGGGTCACCTGTTGTTAAGTGATCACCGCCGCTCACAATCTCTTGCAACACCAGAGGAATCACAGGAGCGTTGCCGGCCTTTAAGGAAGGTGTACGCGCTTTTTTTGAAGGTACCCATGTCGTATCATCCCGGAAACACCGCACAAGGAAGCTCATTCCACAGTTTTGTAGTACGTGGAAGAAAGCTCCTTGAAAACCGCACTGTGGAGGACCGCCACACATCCAGATGGTGGGGATGATATCCTAACTTGTGGCAAATATCATGAGAATCGGTCAAGCCGTTTCAAAGTTTAACACCATGACACGAGAATTTAATATATTAGATATGTCGCAGAAAGATGGTCGAATCCATAATAAATGTAGTTACTTCTCTCGAGTTATAGTTATATACCTGTTTAAAAACAATCTGTCTAGCGAATATTTACTAAAGATATATAAGCCATAATACATCAGCTTAAATCGGTGTTGCCATTTCTGAAATAAGAGTGTATAAACGAATAGGAAAACAGACACAAAATTCTAACAACTATGTATTCGGCTTAGTAGGGGGTGGGGGTATCGTCAATGAATTTCTCTGACGGACCTTGGTTGACGCAACCCCTACTCCCAGCATCTGTCCGATGCTGGGTTTGGCGAATGGTTTAGAGGAATATCAATACAGCGACCCTCTACGCAAGGCCAGTGGACTATCCTTCTTGAGGTTGCCGCCCGTTTTTGGCCAAGTGCCTCCATAGCGTCATCAAATAATTTACACTAAGGTAATTGGCAGAACAGAAACCTCTGGCCGCCGTCCCTACCCACACAATCCTTTCCTCCTTCACCTCACCTCGCGTGATCGAGAGGTCGAGGGCTCACTAACATCAATGAGTAAGGAACTTGCGATCACCCACGTGTTTGTGCCGTGCTTGGATACCCGTAAGGAGGGAGTAAGAAATCCTGGTGGTTGAGCGGATAGCGGTCGGTCAGTTACCTGCTTGATGCAACACGCCTTTTTGGCCCTGATATTCCTCTCAAACGGGCGGTCGGGGACTAGCCATTCTCGATCAATCGGCTGTGGCTTCCCGTCAGAGGGCTGCCGGCGAGTGACCCAAATCCTATGGCCCGGTCGCGGATGTTGAGGGAGGCTCTCTTCCTCACGTATGCGGCTTCTACATTACTCGGCCGTCAGTCATCAGGTATTCACGGTGAGGGTTACTATATCCTCGCAGTAGTCCTGGCGGACATGTACTTCAAGGTGCATGACGTCCCCTACTGAGGCTCCAAGGCGGATGGGGCACTGACGAGGATGAATCTTAATCAATCTCTACCCATGGACCAAAAGAGAAACTTCGACCAAAACAAACGAGCTGCTCCCTCGGGAGCGCTTAGCCAATCCGTCCAGACTACGGCTGCTCCCACAGCGCCGAAAGAGTCTTCCTCGCTGGATCTTTCCACCCTAAAGGAAGCAATACCGGCAACTACCTTCACGGACGATGCCTGGACGCTACCCATCAGGAAGGGAGATGCCAAGCCTACATACAAGGCACCTAGCAGGACCGCACGAAACCGCGCGCGAGCCAAGGCTGGGAATGCGAGAATAAAAGCCGCTAAAAGCAACCCCCCCAAACCCAAAGAGGTTCAGGTAGACAGCGCTACTGGAGATAAAGCCAAGTCCGCAGGACAGCCGACTATCGAACCAGTAGCAGGCGGTAGTAAGCCCCAAAAAAGGCCACGAGGGAAACGCGCTGGCCGGCTGATCCCTTCAGGCTGCCCAGCTTCAGAGGCAGAGCTAACCATGGTGAGGGTACTCTCAAGCTTTGGTGCGAGGACACTTACACCGTGGAATGGCTTAAGAAGGCTGTCTACAAGATCACTTCGCCACTTCCACACACCAGACTCGTGGTCAAACGCCAAGCCAACATCCCCAAGAAAGTCAAGGCGACCATGATCATCCCAAGGTTTTCCAAGGACGAAAATCTTAGCATGCTGCAGACCAGATTCGCCGGGCAGAATCCATGGTACAACGTCCGCACTTGGAGCTTGTACCACATCCCAGAACCGGACGAAAGTGGCAGGGTGCGCATAGTCCTTGGGATACCTGAGGCAGATGTAGCTGAACTCAAGAAGCGAGATCGCAGGGTCTCGTACAAATGTGGCTCAGTGTACGTAAATTTCCCCGAAGAGGAGGGTAAAGGCAGCAAAGCACCGAAACCAAACCCGGACGTGGTAGCGCAGCCGAAAGTACCAACCTCGACCGCTCCTGAGGCGGCGCCCGACAACCGCATGGATGTCGTGCCGGAAGGAGGGGAGCAGCCCTCAGGTGCAGCCCCTGACGCTACACATCAGAAGAGGACCGACGGTGTCTCTATGACCGCCACTTGTAAAGAGGTTCGGACTCCCATAGAGACCAAATCGCGCTCCATAGACTGGTGGCAGCAAGGGGCCGGGGAAGAGGATCAGACAAAGGAGCTGGAGGATAGTCTACTGTACAGCGATGGCAGCCCAGACCGATCCACCTCCACTCCTTAAACTCATACAAATCAACCTCCAGCACAGCTACACCGTGACGGCTAACCTGCGACGTTTGCTGGAGGGAAACACCGAGACCATAGCCCTAATCCAGGAGCCGTGGATTAGGAAAGGCAATATATGTGGTCTCAACAACATCGGAGGCAAACTTTTAACTGCTACCGAAGGTAAACCACGTTCATGTATTTATACTCCACGACATGTAACGACCACCATTATAAATAAGCTATGTTCCAGAGATCTAACCGCTGTGAAGCTCCAGGCAGATGACCGCCTAGGCCTATCAGACGTGGTCATAGCGTCGGTCTATTTGCCGGGGGAAGAGGAGGTACCAACACCGGAGCTCACCGCGCTAGCCAGCTACTGCGAGACAGAGAGGCTGGAACTCATCATCTCCGCTGACTCCAACGCACATCACACCATCTGATGCAGCCAAAATACCAATAAAAGAGGTGAGGACTTACTTACATACCTTTTCTCAACTAACCTTAATATACTTAACAGGGTCTCCGAGCCTACCTACTGAGCTTATGGCCATTTCCCTACCAGACGATTATAACGGTACCGCAGGTATTGAAACTCATGTAACTAACTCAACTCAAACACTTAATCAACAGCTATGAACAGACGTGTCCTCTTACTTCGTCGAAGCCCAACTCAATCGACAAAAGTGTGTGGTGGGGTCCAGAGTTAGATAGGCTGCGCTGCAAAGTAAGGAAGCTGTTCAACAGAGCCAAAAATACCCGGGCACCAGACGACTAGGATGCATACAAACAGGCCCAATATCGTTTCAAGAGGCACATCCGCGAAAGGAAGAGAGAAAGCTGGACACGCTTCTGTACTAACATTGAATCCACAAACCAAGCGGCTAAAGTAAAAAACATCCTTTCACGTGACCCAGAGCGTAATCTAGGTTGCTTGAAAAAATCTGACGGCACATACACCAAATCCGACCCCGAGACCTGCGAAGTACTCCTGCAAACTCACTGCCCTGGATGCCACATCACCAACAACCAGACGTGGGAGGAAGTGGCGTCGCGGAGCAACACACCGGATCAAACGGATTGGACCACAGCTCACAGGTAGGTAGACAAAGACAAGGTAATGTGGGCAATTAACAGCTTTCTTCCATTTAAATCAGGAGGCCTGGACAGGATCTTCCCAGGACTGCTACAATGGAGCGGTATGGGGCCGCTAGCAGCGCATTTAACTGCTATCTATAGGGCAGGCCTGGCCTACAAATACATACCGCTCCAGTGGAGGGAGGTAAAAGTGGTATTTATCCCTAAGCCCGGCAAAAGTGATTACACAAATCCCAAATCGTACAGGCCAATCAGTCTCACATCATTTTTTGTTGAAGACTCTAGAGAGACTCTGCGATAGGGATATTAGGGAAAATGCCCTCATACAAAAACCGCTACATGACAACCAACACGCCTATACTCAGGGCAGATCAACCTAATCCGCACTCTATTGCGTAACATCTCTCGCAATGAAAGGATTATCACGTAAACAATCAACCTTAGGTGCTTTTATTGATATCGAAGGCGCCTTCGACAAAACCTCTTTCACTAGCATAGGCCGAGCGCTAGCCGCTCATGATGTAGATCCTTCAATTGCCGGGTGGATAGACAGCATGTTGAGGTATAGGGCGATACGATTCACTGTGAACACCAGTACTAGATGTGTGGTGGCAACGGGCTGCCCACAAGGAGGGGTACTCTCGCCGCTGCTCTGGAACCTTGTGGTAGATGAGCTCATCACAAGGCTAAACAAAAAGAAACTGTACACGGTGGGCTATGCTGACGACCTCGCCATTCTAATAACAGGACCAGTCGAGAGCGTCTTATGTAGCCTCATCTGCTTTTAAGATTTTGGAAGAATAGTGCGCGCAACACAAACTTACAGCTTATCCGTCAAAGACGGAACTAATGCTATTCACTAACAAACGCAGCCTTGGTAATCTAACATTACCAAAGCTGTTCAACACCGAACTAAGCCTTACTAAAGAAGTTAAATACCTGGGGGTTATACTGGATAGTAAGTTGCTTTGGAACAAACACCTTGAAAACAAGCTGGAAAAAGCATGCATCATCTTTTGGCAGTGCAGAAGACTCATAGGCAGAACCTGGGGTCTTGCTCCAAAGATAAGCAGATGGCTCTATACAGCAGTCATCAGACCAATTATCTCCTACGGAGCAATAGCGTAGTGGCCCAGGACAGAGCTTGTGACAGTACAAACCAAGCTGCAGCGTTTCCAGCGGCTGGCCTGCACAGCCATAACAGGATGCATGCGCACCACGCCTTCCTCGGCCCTTGAAACTATTCTAGGGCTAACACCACTCGACATACACTTTCAACAAGAAGCTACAATGGCGACTCTACGTCTAAAGCTGTTGGGTGTATGGAAGAATGAAGACGGCCTAACAGATAAGCTCTGGAATAGGGTAACAAAGGATTATCCACTCTGTGAGGCACCATGTGATAACATACCTAAAACACATACCTTCCATAAAAACTATCACATACAGCTATATGAGAAAGATGCTGACCAGTCAGGTGTAAACGAATTAAGAATTTACACAGACGGCTCGAAAATGGCTACTGGAACTGGTGCCGGCATATTCTCACAGGAACTAAACATACACATTTCCATACCCTTGGGCACACACAGCTCCATCTTCCAATGTGAGTGCGTAGCCATCAAGGAAGCCGCCAGCGCTATATTAAGAAGAAAGGTACATGGCCACAGCATCAGAGTTCTTTCTGACAGTATGGCGGTACTAACAGCGCTGAAGGGTACCACACACAACTCAGCACTAATACACGAATGTCACCAAACCCTGGAGCAAGTTGCCTATTATAACCAGGTAACTCTGCAATGGATCAAGGGACATAGTGGTTCGTTGGGTAATGATGCAGCGGATGAGCTTGCAAGGCGGGCATCGGCAAATATAGTGACTGGTCCTTTGCCACTTCTGCCACTGCCCTTCAGCCAAATGCGCTCATGGATACGCTCTCTCACCAACGACCTACACAACACCCGATGGATGAATGTCTCAAGCTGTAGACAGTCGAAGGTGGCGATACCTGCACTATCGCCCAAACTGACACGTAGACTTATCAGCCTCAACAGACATGACATCCGTATAATGGTGGGCACCCTAACGGGTCACACATCACTAAACAAACACCTTTTCACAATCGGCGTAACGGACAGTCCTAAGTGCAGAGGTTGTCTGACCGAAGACGAAACGGTCGCTCACGTAATCCTGGAATGTGCAGGGGTGGCCAACCAACGGGCAAAAACCTTAACTAATACGAGGTCGCTCCAAGAAGTCTGTGAACACCCCAGGAATGTTCTGAACTTCTGGAAGGAGCTGGGCTGATTGGAGTAACTGGCCATTACTGCACGCAAAATGGACCCATGCTAGTGGTTTAATTGCGGAAACAGGAGCCCCTATACCATACCATACCATACCATCGGCTTAGTAGGTATACTTTGCAATAACATTCCCTAATTCCCCTGGGATATAACTATATACCGTAATACATAAATATTTTTATGTTATTAGTTCTTAATTATTTTTTACCTCTGTAAATCTTTTTTACTTTTACTATTCTGTGTGATTTGTTTTTGATATTAACGAAGTTTTCATTCATTGATTCATATGACGACCTGTATAGCCTAGTGGTTAGCGATCCTACCTACAAAGCTAGAGCTCCCGGGTTCGAATCCCGGTAGGTGCAAGCATTTATATGATGAATATGGATGTTTGTTTCCGAGTCATGGATGTTTTAGTGTATTTATGTATGTTTATATGAATTTATGTATGTTTAAGTAAGTATATTGTATTAAATATATCATTGTCTTGTTACCCATAACACAGGCTATATATGCTTAACTTGGGGCAAGATAATTTGTGTAAAAAGTGTGTCAATATTATTATATGAAGACCGTCCGTAACTCTCACTGTGAATATTACTATAATACGAACCCGTTCTAGTTATATTTTTAAAGTTATCTAGCGAAATAATTATAAGTATTCCATGTATATCTTCCTTTATGCGCAGAACCGGTTTCATATTTTAAATAATACGGCCCAAATCATATTGCTTTTAATCCTAAATACTCACATACAAAATATGTTACGAGTAGTTCAAATAATCAAGATTAATGTAAAATAGTCGTTTCCATATACTGCAAAATATAAACAATACTATGTACTGTATGACAATCTTACAAATTAAAGCTGTTTTACATTATAACTCATATATTATCAATATTCTTATTTCTAAAAATGCAATCGCATTCAGCTGTGAACGGTGATCGACGCATTAAATACAAAGTTCTGAAATAACCATTTAATACAAACTTTACAAAGTCAATGGCATCGCTTGTCTGTCTGTCATAGATCCTTTTCACTCTTAGCTTAAGAGAAAATTTGTTTAAGAATGTATATTTTATATTACTTATCAGATAATTTAGGCATGCTGGCTAAGTTGGGAGGCTCCTTTGTACAGGATGCCGGCTAGATTATGGGTACCACAACGGCGTATATTTCTGCAGTGAAGCAGTAATGTGTTTTGGTCTGAAGGACACCGTAGCTGCCCTTCACACTGAAACACGGTTTTGTTAACACATTCCTGCTTCACGGCAGAAATAGGTGCCGTTGTGGTACCCATAAACTGGACGGCATCCTGTGTAAAGGAGCCTCCCACTGTTTCAGTAGGCATATAACATATATCTTGATAATTATAATATGTAATAAAATTAACCCATAGGCTAATTTAATTATTCTATTTTTTAATGTGATAAAGTGATGAGATGATCAAGCCGTGACACGCTCGAGATGATCGGTGATAACTGATACGCCCTAACCATTTCAATGCAGTGCCACATTTATTTTTATTGAAGACAAGGCCAATGAGCACACGGTCACCTGATCGGTGATCACCGCAGCCCATCCTCACTAGTAACACCAGAGGAATATCAAGAGCGTTCATTCGTTCAATTTTATAAAGCGAAATAAATTTTTACGTGAAACGCAGGTAAGTATATAAGTAACCAATGGATTTAATTATTACTAATAATATAAATGCGTATGTGAGCTCGTTTATCTTTTTATCTACACCCATGGCTTAAATCCTTTATTATAGGTTCTAAAACAGTTAGTTTATTGCCAACATTGAAACACCCAATGTCCTAATAACCATTACATCATCCAAACGAGTGTTGTAATGAAATTCACTACAACATTATATCATCCGTTTTCATAATAACACTCCTTTGGATGATATTATGGTTACTAAGACTGGCTTTTGAATTGTTAGCAAACTGTTTCAGAATCTTTTACTAACCGACTTCAAAAGAGGAGGAGGTTCTCAAATCGTCGGTTTGTTCTTTTTTTATGTTTGTTACCTCCAAACTTTCGACTGGGTGAACCGATTTTGATAATTCTTTTTTTATTGGAAAGCTGGTGCTTCCCGTGTGGTCCCATTGTAATTAGAACAATTATTATTTTATAATAATTTGGAGTCGGTGTCATCCAAGATAGGTTTGTTACTACATACATAGTTATAGGTCAGATGTGCTCGAGTCTTGAGGAAGCGAGAGGCGAGAGCGGGTCGCGGTGGAAGGACACCGATTCCAAAAATAACAATAATCGTAACTAGAATTATATTAATTAATTTGATCGTATAAAAATACGCAATTATTTTTAGTGCACATTATATCTATTGTTTTTGAAGTCGGTTGTTTTTTGTTAAAATTTTTTTTAGAGGATTCATATTATGGGTGTAGATAAAGTCTTGTATGCAACAAGTATTAAAACACTCATGTGATACTATTAAGCCCCCATTCGTGTTTTAATACCCCTTATTACATAACAGTTGCATAAATAACTATAGTTTGTTTGTTGCGTCATAACTATACTAATAACTCGGTGATTTTTTTGAAAAGGTGCCCGTAAAGGGTTACACGGCTATGGCTCTGCTTTGATAAATCAGTTAATAACGAGAATATTTTTCTGGGACGCAGTTTCATGGGTTGAGTCGTAAGCAACATAAAATACGCATGGATACGCATTCACACTGCTCTGCGCCCGTCGCTAGAGGCTTAATCTGGAATGTGTCATATGCCTACAAAAACAGTGGGAGGCGCCTTTGCAAAGGATGCCGGCTAGATTATGGGTACCACAACGGCGCCTATTTCTGCCGTGAGGCAGTAATGTGTAAGCATTATTGAGTTTCGGTCTGAAGGGCATCGTAGCTTGTGAAATTACTTGGCAAATGAGACTTAACATATAATGTCTCAAGGTGACGAGCGCAGTTGTAGTGCCGCTCAGAATTTTTGGGGTTTTTCTCGTCTCGTCCCTTATTTACATAAAAAAGGTATTGCGACTTTATTTCACATATCTAGTTCAAAACAAATGTATTACGAGAATGTGTTTCAAAAGAATTGTAAAAAAATAATAGTTTAAAAAAACTAAAAAACCCGCTTTTTATAGAAAACCGAACTAAAAAATAGAAAATAAATTTTAATAAATTTAAATTAAGAATAGTGTTTAAAATTTCAATAAATATAAATTAATAATAGTGTAAATAAAAAAAAAATATTTTATTTTAAAAAAAGCGTGGGGTGCATGGTGTCAATAGTTATAAATATTTTATTTAGTAGAGTGATTATCATTTTGATAATATCTTAAAAAGCACCCCATGCTTTTTTTTTTAATATTTTTTTTTATTCACACTATTATTAATTTATATTTATTGAAATTTTAAACACTATTCTTAATTTAAATTTATTAAAATTTATTTTCTACTTTTTAGTTCACTTTTCTATAAAAAGCGTGTTTTTTGTTTTTTTTAAACTATTATTTATTTTCTATTTTTTTAGTTCGGTTTTTTATAAAAAGCGTGTTTTTTAGTTTTTTTAAACTATTATTTTTTTATCAAATTAGTGTAATGTCATCGGTCCTCATTAAATCTATAAAGTTTGAACGAAATCTAGCCGTTTAAAGTGGGTCAAAAATCACGCCCAAAGAAGTCGGTTACAAACATACAAACATACAGGTGAAGCTAATAAAAAGCGTATAAAAACGTTTGTGTGGTAAAGGTTACTATAACATAAATGACTTTCTTAATGATACCACTGATTGGAAATATAGCAACCGCCCACAGGCTATTAAATAATAAATTTACTGTACGATTTTAAATTGTAACCACATTCTTATTAAAAAAAAATTGGGCAGGGCGCATCAAATACAATCAGCTGAACGTCCTTCTCGTCTCGGCCCTAATTGTCATAAAAAAAAAACAATACATGACGCATCCAATAAAAACTGAATATTTGAATAAACAATGGTTTCTCTAAACTATGTATGACACAAAAGTATTTATAGATATTAAGCATTCATGTACAGGAAATCTGCCTCCCAATTACTTAGTTAAATATACCTTAGTAACGATGCAGAAGTATTTTTAATTATAACTTGGTGTCTTGCTACTGTATAAATTACAAGTGTACTGTGGCAGTTTCAAGGCAGAACGGCCACGCTATGTCGCCGGCTCTGCTTGTTGTCGTCATTCTGTTGGCGTTTGGTCACGCTGCTAAGGAAAAACCGGTAAGAACTTTTTTTTTTAATATTTTATGTATCTTGGAAATCGCTTTTACGATTTGTATCTTTGTGTTTGATGTGGCTTATATAACGGACGTTTCTAATAAGTGCGATTATACGGAAAAATATTATCTTATATAAAATTCTCGTCTCACAATGTTAGTAACCTTACTCCTCCAAAATGGCTTTACTGATTTTTACCAAATTTTATATGCATATTCAGTAGGTCTGAGAATCGGCTACTATCTATTTTTCATCCCCCTAAAATGTTAAGGGAAGTCCACCCCAATTTTTTTTTTAATTTATTGACAATTTTTTTTATTTATATTTTATTATGATTCAGCATTGAAAAATACATGCAAATTTAAATTTTTTCTATTATACTGTTCCATACACCAAACCGATATAGGGTTGCAAGGTGGCAATCGAATACGATAATTGTAGTACGATATATTTGGTAGAACTGATAATAATCGGTTGCATCAAAATTTTAATAATTGAATTTTTTTTAAGATGTTATATGGAAATACGACGTTTGCTGGGTCAGCTAGTGTTATATGTATATAAAATTCTAGTGTCCCGGTGTTTGTTACCAAACTTCTCCGAAACGGCTGAACCGATTTGTATGAAATTTTGTGTGCATATCGGGTAGGTCTGAGAAACGGCCAACATCTATTTTTTAAACATCTGAATGATAAGGGTGAGCCACTGCTAAATATATTTTATTTTTATTTTTTTTGACAGTTTTTTTATTGTATGTTTATGATTACGATGAGAATTATGATCCCATTTTCGTGATTCTTCTTTAGTTTCATGCGGAATATTTGCTTTTTGGTGGTTTATAGTCGGTGCCAGGCCAAATGTAATAGCAGGTACCTACACTCGCCACGCGTGACTTTGAGCTGAATAGCTTCGTTGAGAACCAAACAACCCAAGTGGGCAAGCACCTACTTAAACCCTATCAACTTATCAATTAAAGGTATAAGATTTGCATAAGAGATGTATTTAATTAAAACTCTATTAAGTTATTTTACACTTTTGAGTTTTTGAAGTCGGTTTTTCTAGGCGTAGTTTTTTTATTTAACTAATCAATTATGTTTTTTATAATTGGGATATTTAAACTTAAATAGTTGTAATAGTAAACTTACAATAATAGTAGTACCTACTTCTAAACTTACAATAATAAATAAAGGCAACGCTGTGCATACCTATAAGTAAAATATTATAAATATTAAGATTAAGGTTTGGTCTCCGCTGCGCTCCGACTACTCTTTAATAGTTCATCACTCAAAAAGATTAAGTCTGTAATAACATTTAAACGTGAGTTATCAGACTATATTATTTCAGAGGTTTTATAAAACACATGTCTGAAATACACTAGCCTGCAAAAGTAAGTATCACACTTTTCAAATTAAATTTTTTTCTTAACTATAGAAGGTAGAGATTTAAGATTAAAAACGTTTTGTTGCAAATTTTATAGGCTTTAATTCTTAGAAAGTAAAATTATACATTAGTAACATTTTTAAATTAAAAAAGATAAAACAATGAAATACAATTTTAGTTTAGTGTAAAAAAATTCAACTAAAATGTTAATTACATGTTATTTAATTCTTAATAACTGGTATTGCCTCCTCGAGCTCTGATTACAGCTTCGAGCCGGTTTGGCATACTGAACACTAGGTTTCGGAGCCGATTGCCGTTGGGGAATATTCTCCCATTCTTCTACCATTGAGATCAGGACTTCTTGATGGCCAAGCCATCACGCTGATACCGACCTCCTGAATATACTCTTGTACGTTATGAGCCGTGTGTGGCCGGGAATTATCATGCATCAGCATCGATCCATCACCCATATTTGCTAAATACGGCCCTGCATACTCATTGAGAATCTCTTGAGCATATCTTTGCCCAGTGAGGGTGCCATTTTCTATGGCTACTAGCTCTGTGCGACCTTCTGAAGATATGCCAGCCCATACATGTACACTGCCTCCACCGTATTGGACTCTTTCTGAGATGCAGGCTTGAAGGTATCCCTCACCAGGTCGCCTGTAAACACTTCGCCTTCCATCAGAAGTGTCAAGGGAGAATCTAGACTCATCTGCAAACAAATTATTGACCCACTGCATGTGTTCACGGGCGTATCGCAGTCTCGCTACTCGATGCTGTCTCTCGAGTTTTGGGCCACTCGCTGGTCTTCGGGGTTTCAAATTTGGTTCAGCAAGTCTTCTTCTCACTGTACTGTCACTAATATAGTCCCTCCGGGTCTGAAGTAGCTGTTGCTGGACTTCAACTGCATTTTGGTGGCGATTTCTTAACACAGTGGAAATAATATAACGATCTTCTCGGGCACTGGTACACCTGGGTCTGCCATTACAAGGTCTCCTCAGATGGTGTCCAGTCTCTTCGTACCTTCGCTTTACCTTCTGGACCGATCGTACCGTCACACCCACCATTGTTGCAGTGCGACGCATACTGATGCCTAGTTCCAGGAAAGCCATGATCCTAGCACATTCTTCAACTGAAAGAGGCATGATAAATAACTGTTATGTGCTTTTTAGCATAAATTTTTAAAACAAGACCCATCGATCTTGAAAAAAATTTAAAACAGAAATAAAAATGTGAATGGTAAAATTGTAATTCGGAAACGTCCACTTTGAAAAAGGAATGGTTTTGCTTTTGAAGTTTTTTTTTCAGCCAATTCTTAAAATAAGGTTACCGACTATAAAGTTTTTATGTACAAAATTAAATTCTCTTTTGAGTCCTTTTTATTTCGAAAGTATAATTTGTGAACTTAAAACGTTATCCCAATTTTAAAAGTGTGATACTTACTTTTGAAGGCCAGTGTAGTTTATTATGTGACAGTGACCTGTAAAAGTGTATAATTATAAATTTTGTGTAGAAGAATAAGTACTTACTATAATGTATATGTATGTACTGAACATGTAAAGAACGGCGGATAAATTATTACATCATTTTATGTTCTCATGTAAGTGACAATATTATATTTAAAATGAGAAATAAATATCTTTAAACCTAGATACCGCAGGCGTAGCCGCAAAGTGCGGCAACTAATACTACACCCAAATGGATGTACTCGAGCCAGTCTCGAACAATGTGTCACGTTGTCGTGCCAGATGTTCTGTTAACCTTTGCTAATAATTGAAACTATAATGCCGGGTTGCGTAATAAAACTTTGTAAAAATAATACTACAAGAAATAAGAGAGACACTGGGATCACATATCATCATGATTAAGTATTTTGTATTTTATTAATTTCAATATAAAATAACACGAAGCGTATGTTACAAAATTGAAAGATTCCATTGAGTTTCAAGATGACACGCACAAAAGCATCTAATACTTGCCGTTATAAAAAAGCTATTGTTAGGTTGTGCGGTATCTAGTTGGAGCGCAGCGGAGACCAATCATTAATCTAAGAAAGTAGTCATAGTATTAATATGTATATCTATTTGGAAAGCGTCTTTAATAATATAAAATAAAGAATTAAATATTGATTAGGAAAGTAAGGCCGTAGTTATAAAACATGGTATTGTGATTGGACCTTTATAAGTATGCTAATTTTGAAATATGTCAGGTGTCCTAAAGGTGATAAAAATAGTTAGTAAAGATATGGTTCAAGGATATCCAGTTTATTTTAATGTAAATAAGGGGCGAGACGATAAGGACTCCACTCAGGATTATTGAAAAACCCTAAAACTCTGAGCGGCACTACAACTGCACTCGTCACCTTGAGACAGTATATGTTAAGTCCCATTTGCCCAGTAATTCCACTAGCTACGGCGCCCTTCAGACCGAAACAGAGTAATGCTTACACATTACTGTTTCACGGCAGAAATAGGCGCCGTTGTGGTACTCATAATCTAGCCGGCATCGTGTGCAAAGGAGCTTCCCACTGGTGCGCACAATAATAAGAGTCTTAGTAAAATAATAACATATTCATATTTAAATATAAAGAAAAATAATTTATATTAATTCGATTTGAGGATTCAAATAGAAAATTCTTATAGCACTACTACTTAAGAAAATATAAGACTAAATAAATGATATGTGCTTGAAATATGTGAGTGAAAGAAAGACAAGTCTACTATTGCTCAATGTCACTGTTAACATAATTCGAAATGCGACGTTACTTATCACAGGAGGTGATTAGTTCCATTGTCATACGTTACGAGAATTATCTTAACAAAAAAAGAAACAAATCGAATTATTTAAGTTTTGCAGGTAACATTTCTGTTTCTAATTAACTTTATAAAGTTAATTATTTAGATGTTAGATTGCTTGTGAATTTTGGTGTGCGCTTAATAAAACCGCACGGCAGAAGAGAAAACTTCATTAAAAGCCATTTATTTTGTCAAAATTTACTCCTTTAGAATTCTTTTTGATGTCGTTTCTAATATACTAGTTACTACCCTACTTCGGAAACAAATGGCGCTCTGAGAGAAAAGAAGAGGCGCAACAAACTCTCCGAGCATTCTTTTTTTGCTCTCTTTTTAATAATATATACAATATTGTACTATTGTTTTTGCTATAAAATAATCATAATCTTGTCCCAGGCTATCCGATCACTTAGATATTCAGCTGTGGAGTAGTAGGATTTACGACGGAGCCTTTTTTAATAAAACATTAATTTATTTATAGATAATGTCTGAACACTGTTTATTATAAAAGTGTATACTTTATTAAATATAATATTATAGTGTGTGTAATATTTTGTAATAATTTTATTTAATAATAAAGTGTAATATACCCTTAAGCTAATATGTATCTTATGAAACCTGTGCTTGCCTTGGCCATCACAAAAATTTTAAAGACTAAAAGCTTTTTATAAGGGATGGCAAGTGAGCAAAAATATTTGCTTTTTTTATGGAAGAGACGGACACACGAGAATGTGTTCGGCTCGTCAGAATTGCAAGAATGTTGTCCACAGCAGACCACAAAATAAAAATAAACGGCTTTTTTTTAGTAGGCAAACGAACATTACTTTTCTCAGTAACTCATTGCGTCGAATCATTATGATAATTATTTCATTAAAAGATTATAAAGCAGTTTAACATATACAATATAAACTTTTTATATACTAAGATATTTCTATACAATAAATGAATACGAAAATTCAAAAGGAGCTTGGAAAATAAATAACCGGACTTAAATCTTCAAGTATCAAAATAATACTTGTTCTCTACAACGGCAGAATATATATATATATATATATATATATTGCATGATAAACAATTTTACCTTGTTGCCTGCATCAGGTATGAAAGGTGAGCTTAGTTATATAGGCCATTACATTTATCCTTATATACTGTATTATATACACGGATAAAATATGCCCAAAAAAACATCGAAAACAGAATGCAATGGAAACACGCACCACATCTCAAATTAATATTTAAACTTATGATACAACTTTATACGCTTTGGGTTTGTCCCAGCGGAATCTCAGCTTAATAATTTTCTTTGAGAATTTCATGTCATTTTTAATAATAGAGTGATACCTTTTTGTTACTGCATGCACAAAGGAAGCCTTATGAAGTCCTTATTTCCAATATAATGGATTATCATTTCAAAAGGACGTATAGCCGTGAATTTTTTTTCGTTGTCATTTTATCATACAATGATTTAATAAGTTATTGACTGAAGTATATACCTAATATAGAAATATTAATAAGTGCCAAACCGTTTTAAAAACCTTCATAATTTTTAACCAATGTTCATATCACTTCATTCTTTTGATTGCAAAAAAATTGGCACAAAGTTAGCCGACTAAATACAAAAACATCTCATTTGTGATTTTAGGTAGAGATCGCGACTCAGTGTCATTAGAAATTTTTTAAAATTATATATTACAACTAGAATATTAACTTAATTTGAAGTAAAAATTAAAAAAAAACATAATTGTGTACAAAAACCTCATTGTAAATACTTATACGTGTAAAGGCTTCCTATTTTCTAGACATATTTAACCCAAACAGAAAATAAATGCTTCAAATGAAATCATAATATTGTGCAGAATTTGTTTAAATATTAGATGAAAAAGAAAATGTTTTTGGCATCTTAATAACCTTGTGTCGACCTTCAAATAAAACCTGTTATGTCGCAGATACGTAAAACTATTATGAAAATATATTTCTCTTGTGAATCGTGTTACAGGAGCTGAGCGATGAAATCAAAGAAATAATAGAGCACGTGCACAATGAATGCGTCGCTAAGACCGCGGTGGCTGAGGGTAAGATCAAAGGAAACTGTTTGTTTTCACTTACCGTTATACTAACATGAGTCGCTTTATATGACAGCCTTATTATTTGAAAGAAATTTTATACTTAGACAATTTGTTATGTTTTTAAAGTGATAACCCTCACTTCTAGGATTAATATACAAATAAAATTTGAAAAACAAAATTTTATAAATGATGCGGGACTCCAACGACGCTCTATCCAACTGAGCTAACCGTTCGAGTGACGCATCGTTACAAAATCTTGCATGCTTTGCTCAACTCTCAGGTTGTGGCTTCATCTACAGGATCTACTTTACAGTTGATAACCTGCTCAACCCCAATATTTGCGTATTAGGAAATTGACTTGAGATATCGCCCTTGTAAATCTAAACAATTTGTCATGTTTTTAAAGTGATAACCCTCACTTCTACGATTAATACAATAATAAAATTTTGTTTTTCAAATTTTATTTGTTTATACTTAGATCTAACTTTTTGATAGATTGCAAGAGCGATTGATGCGGAGATCTAAAGAGCGGATTTAGACTTAGCTCAGACCAGGGGCGTGCATTGGATTTCTAGCAGGGTAGGCACTGGTAGATCTAACAAGTCGAAGTTGAGCTTTAGTCCGACATAAGTTGTATGAATCGCTGCTTGCTTTGCATATGCAATCTGTAGACTGCCTACAGTAGGTAGTAAATTAACTTTAACACTAGTGCTATATTTATTTAGTTCACAACGAAGTAGGCACCGCTTAATTGCCTATATGATATCAATTCAATACATTGATTAAGAGATAATTTTTATTTTTTTATTTATTTTTTTACACACTTTCACACAAATTATCTTGCCCCAAACTAGGCATAGCCTGTACTATGGGTACAAGACAACGATATATTTAATACAATATACTTACTTAAACATACATAAATACATATAAACATCCATGACTCGGAAACAAACATTCATATTCATCATATAAATGATTGCACCTACCGGGATTCGAACCCGGGACCTCTACCTTTGTAGTCAGGGTCACTAACCATTCGGCTATATGGGTCGTCTAAAATTTCTTGTCTTAAAATACAAAATAAGAATATTAATACAAGTTTTACTTAAAAGCTAGTTAACACTGTGCCTGAACTAAGTAAACCTGTGTTTCAGGCGTAAAGACCTTATATTAAAACTAAATAATCACAAAAAAGAGAAACTTAATAAAGTATCATATGAATGTGTGAAGAAAAGTAATGAAGCAACCGCCAATACACATCAATAAAAACCGTTAAAGTATGTTCTTTTCTTGAAGGTCCCTAAGTTGTATCGTTTCGGGAAAACAGCAGCTGGTAATTGATTCCACAAAGAGGCTGTGCGATGCAAAAGTTTCATATAAAACGCGCAGTTATAGAATGGCAGATTCAACATGACTATCCGTCGTGTAGTCGGTTGCTTTGATTAAGGATTGGTTTCCGCTGCCATCCAACTAAATACTAATACTACGCTCAAGTGGGCGTACTCGAGCCAGTTTCGAACAATGTGTGACGTTGACGTGCCACATTTGTCTGTTAAACTTTTCGGTTTCAGTTTAAAGACATTTATCCTCATAAGATTTAACATAAAATCACTTACATGAGAATTTTACATAAATATAATATTACTTTAGGTTTCTATGACTAAGCATGCAAAACAAACAAAGTTAACAATTACAAAAAATGAAGGTACATCAAAATCTCTCAACAAAACAACATCAACATATTTTATATTTATCCGGAATAAGAAGGACTGGATGTGGCTAACGACTTATAAATATAACAGTTGAAGTAAACGAAAAATAATACCAACGGTTTGAACAATAGTACAAATAAGAAAACTTAAAAACTTTGCTAATAATTGAAACTAAAATGCCGGGTTGCACAGTAAAACTTTGTAAAAATAATACTACAAGAAATAAGAATGATATTGGTATCATAATATTATATCATCAGTAAATATTTTGTATTTTATTAATTTCAATGTAAAATAACACGAAGCGTATATTACAAGATTTGAAAGATGCCATTGAGTGTCAAGATGCCACGCACACAAGCATGTAATAGTTGCCGTAATAAAAAAGCTATCATTTTCATGTAGTGCGGTATCTAGTTGGAGCGCAGCGGAACTCTTAGCTTCGCACTCGCACAGCTAATAATTACGCGGAGATAATTTGTCGTTTATTATCTTTCCCACTTCTGCCGATCTTACCCGCTCTCGCATAGTCAGTAGCGTTGTTTTTTTTTGAAGTTTATATTTATTTATCCATTTATCATGTTTTTGCGTCGTTTATGAGATTTATAAGTTTGAAATTGTTTATTAGATCAGTATATTTCCATAATACAATGTTTTCTCATATCTCTAGTTGTTATCTGATTCCTACTACCACCACACTAGAAACTTAAATATCAACTCACTGTACAGATGGTTTTCAAAGTAACTTTCTTCCACATACAACCCAACTTTAGAATGGACTTCCTTGCACTATGCGTTAACCTACCCAAAATAGCACTTAACGTACTTGCAAAGTGTAATTCCTCTGGTGTTACTGGAGAGAATGAGCGGCGGTGATTACTTTGTCGAACTATTTGATAACCCTTATATAATTTCTGAGTTGTTACGTCGAAAAAAAATTAGCGGCGAACTGTTAGCCTCTATTTTCAGCAAACGCACGAGTACTTAAACAAAGTGACTATCGTGTCTCGAGTATAAGACTTAGCTGTCATTCCCACTACTTATATGTATATATAATATAAATATGGGCTGTTGTCATGCGTCACCTAACAGCGAGAGGCTCTGTCTAGAAGTATATATTGTATAGGGCTGAGATCTATAGAGCGAATTTAGGCTTTGCTTAGGGTTTACTTACATAAAACATAGCTGAGTGTAAGCGTAGCAAAATCATTGATTTCGTTTTTATAGTTATTTTTCAATTGAAATTATGCTACGCTTAAGCTAAGACAGCCCAATGAAAAGATTTGTTCCTCATTCGCCCCGCAAAGTTTCGTCCCACACAAAAAAAAAGTCTATTTCGACTAACATTTCATTCCTATTTCGTCTCGAAAATAAGAATAACGTATAATTTATTATTTTATTCTTGTTCAGTCCCACTTTTTGCACCCGCAATTTGCAGGAACATATCCTGTAATAGGTTTATGATCGTTTGGTCTCGGACAAGCTTTTTTTTTTATGGAAATACAGGACGAGACGAGTAGGGCGTTAAGCTGATGGTAATTGATACGCCCGGCCCATTACAATGCAGTGCCGCTCAGAATTCTTGAAACACCCAAAAATTCTGAGCGGCATTACAATTGCGCTCGTCACCTTGAGACATATGATGTTAAGTCTCATTTGCCCAGTAATTTCACTAGCTACGGCGCCCTTCAGACTGAAACACAATAACGTTTACACATCAGCTAAGTTTCAAGTAAGTAAAGTCTGAGCATAGTCTAAGTACGCTTTAAATTTCAGCTTAATACTATAACAATGCTTACTGAAAATCTATTTTTCTATCCAACCCAATAAAACAGCAAGGAAAGCACCATAAAACATAATTAACGTGATGAAACTCACACACACACATATGTTAAACTGTTAACCTTCTGTTCCCAGTGGATATAGCGAATTGTGAGAACGGTATATTCAAAGAGGACAACAAATTGAAGTGCTATATGTTTTGTTTATTGGAAGAAGGAAGTCTTGTGAGTAATACTTTGTTTTTGTCGACTCTACATACTTGGGATAATGTTATTCGACTACGAGTTCCGTCTGTGTTCAATGTTTTATCCGAGCTCCGTTGTCTGTTATTTCATTTTAACCAACTATCAAGAAGGGAAGTGATAATGCAACATATTGTGTAAACAAAATTTTTGATACAGTAAAGATATAACAATACGTCATTCAAACAGTTGGCTGAGTTGGAAGAGTGCTCGCATGGAACGCAAAAGGTCGCGAATTCGAGTTCTGTATTGTTCATAAATTTTGTTTTCAAATTTAATTCGTCAACACGTGTGTCTTGAGGTTCTTAAAGGACTGTACTTAAGAGTACGGAATAACACTATTACGAAGACACTTATTTCCGTCTGTTTGTCAGTCGACTGTATCTCATAATCTTATCTTATATCTTTAAACGAGCAATTCTTGTATATATATGTAATCTGAATCTCGGAAACGTCTCCAACGATTTTAATCAAATTTTGTAGGTATACAGGTAGTTTCTGGGGCGAGAAATCGATCTAGCTAGGTTTCAATTTAAAAAATGTAGTTTTATCATTGTTTTAATGAGAAACTGCTACAATAACATTAGAATACAAAGGTAAGTTTTGCCATTATATACAAGACTAGTATAATAGCTCAGAGGAATAGATGTCCCATACATTGGGTGATCCGTAAAGCAGAAGACCCCGGTACGAATCCAGATGTACTATTAGTTTTTTTGTAGAAGTTTTGTACCTTCTTGAAAATCCGAGCAAGCCTCGGTCGTCTAGAGACTAATTATTATGATTTAGTACACTCAAGCTATTTAAATTAATTTTTTTGATGCCGATATCTCGATCCGATTGCATTAATCGTGTTCGCGGCGGAACTGTGTCAAGAGTTTCTCGCCGCCGCAGTACTGCCGTGACCACGATTCATGCAATTGAATCGAAATATCGGCATCAAATTAATTCGGGATCAAAAGAATCCACCTGTCACTGCTAACAATAGCTAAACAAAACCATTAGAACGTATACTTCGGAAAAAGTTCATCTTTAAGAGTGGCAAAAAACTCATTGTCACTTTGTTATACAATACTAGCTAAAGACGTTGTTCTGTTCATAATAAAAAAAAACTCATACTTGTGGAATTTCGTAAAATCCGTTCTTAGCTGACCTCTACTTGGCGAAAGGAATATTTCCACTAGATTTCAAGTCTCCATATAAAACTCCTTATGGATCCAGAGATATCGAGATGAGTCAATACATAGATAAAAATCTCTTATTAAAATATATAGATTAGCCGTTCCCGCCCGCTTCGCTGGATGAATTTTAAAAGGAAAAAAAAAAATTAGAAGCCATAAACCATTTAGGATAAATTTCGCATCGAATGGTGGTAGTTTCATGTCGATACGATCAGTGGTTTAGGCTTGAAAGAGTCTCAAATAAAGACCATTTCATTATATTTATATAGATTGGTAGAGATTTACAGTTGCATCACTTTACAAATAATTTTATTCTACTTAAGTCATGCAACAAAAATATACAAACTACGACTTACGAATTAGTAAGTAAAGTAAAAATGAAATAATAATAATATTCTTACAGGTGGATGACGATGGCAACGTTGATTATGATCTAATGATAAGTTTGATTCCTGAACAGTACACCGAAAGAGTTACAAAAATGATATTTGCTTGCAAACATTTAGGTAATGTTTACCATGATTTACTAAAACAGCTCTTTGAAATTGCTTCAAATAAAAAAAAAATCCTAAACAGTAATATAATATGCTCTAAAAACTAAAAAGAAATATTGCGTATTCTTCTACAGCATAATAATCAATTTTTTGTAGTTAAAATTTTTGTTGTTTTTTGGAATTGGTCTCTCAAACATCCGGATAGCATATAAAAAATCGAAAGAGTTCCGTTACTTTGCCATTGATCCCATAATCAGAAACTTACAAAACTCATCAAACTACCCTTGACGTACAAGCTTTCTAATAGAAATAGAGTCATTGAAACAGGTTGGCGTGATATTGTGTTATTCGTCCATCTTAAGAAAATAAGACTATTGTATGGTTTCCCGTGGATTCCATTGTCAGAACTAGATCCAATGAAATGGGACCACACGGGAGGCACCAGCTTTCAAATATTTTTATTCAAAATAGGATGTGAAATCACTTATTGAAAGTCAAAAAACTACCACCCATTCCGAAATGAATGCCTCAGACCTGAGAAGAATGGGCGCAACAAACTCAGCGGGCTTTTTTTTCATCAAAAATATGTTTTACAATTAAAGTAACATTTACAAAGTAACAAAGTAACATTGTACAATTAAACTTATTATTTAATAGCCTGAGGGCGGTCGCTCCATTCCCAATCTGTGGTACCATTAAGAAAGTCATTTATGTTATAGTAACCTTTACCACACAAACGTTTTTTAACAATTCTTTTGAATAACGTAATACTTTTGTTTTGGACATTTTCTGGGATCCTGTTTTAAAAGCATATACATCGCCCCACAAAAGACTTGCTAACTCGACTTAGTCGAGTAGTAGGCATTATAAGCTTATATCTGTTCCTGGTGTTAACATTATGGTTATGACAGTTTCTGGCAAATTCACTTATGTGCCTGTGAACATACATTACATTATCATGAATATATTGAGAAGCAACAGTCAAGATGTTAATTTCTTTGAATTTTGCTCTCAATGATTCCTTAGGGCCTAGGTTATAATAGCTATAATAGCGCGAATAGCCTTCTTCTGCAGCACAAATATTGTATTAATATCGGCATCGCTGCCCCACAGCAATATACATAAAAAAATAGAGTCGAATTAAGAACCTCCTCCTTTTTTGAAGTCGGTTAAAATGTATTATTCACTCAAATTAACTGATAATACGAGCTTGTAAATATGCAAATAAGTATTATTTTCAGATACTCCAGACAAAGACAAATGCCAAAGAGCCTTCGATGTCCATCAGTGTTCATATAAACAAGATCCAAATGTAAGTTTACAAATATCTGGTCGATGAGCTTTTTTTATAATTAGAAGTGACAAGACGAGAAATATCTCTAGTTTATTTATTTAACCAATAAAGCCACTATCCTTACAGAGTAGTCTATTGCTCCCAGTGCCTCCCAGTGGGAGGCTCCTTTTCACAGGATGCTGGCAAGATTATGGGAACCACAACGACGCCTATTTTTGCCGTAAAGCAGTAATGTAAGCATTACTTTGGTCTGAAGGGTGCCGTAGCTAGTGAAATTACTGGGCAAATAAGACTTAACATCTTATGTCTCAAGGTGACGAGCGCAGTTGTAGTGCCGCTTAGAATTTAGGTTTTTCAAGGATCCTGAGCGGAATCCTGCATTGAAATGGGCAGGGCGTATCGATTACCATCAGCTGAATGTCCTGCTCGTCTCGCCCCTAATTGTAGAGGGTTGAGCTTTAATAAGAACAAGAAGTGGCAAGAAACTCATTGTGACAGTCTATCACTCACAAATCATTTCAGTTACAATATATGTAAAGTGATGCAACAATAAAACTCAAACTACAAATACTCAAAACATTTTTTTTTAATTAATACGCAAAAACAAGAGTTCTTGAGTACAGTCATGGCCGACTATTACTTCATCAACAATAATAGTACAGTACAGTTGATGCATCAATCCACACACACCGTAAATAAATAAATAAAAGTATTTAGCTACCATTTTATTCGCAATTATAAAAAATAAATTATTTAACTTTAAAACAGGGACGCAGAGTTTCCGGCTGCAGGATCATCCTACCGCCACAAGTAGCGCCCGTTCACGAGCATGACGCATGGGCCAGCTATCGCCTCCCTCGACCATATTTTAGGGAAGTGAACGACCCTATAACTCTTTGGGAGATAGGCGTCCTACTATACAATCAGAGAGAATTATATATAAAATTTAGGCCGATCGAAAATAATCTTGACATGACAGACCTTTTTCCTGGTATCAATATAGTTTACATATATTTATTTATTTGTAAGTCTTACATCTTTGTGCCATTTGGTGTTGAGACACTTGGCCCGTGGGGCCCAGAGGCGCGGAGAATGTATAAAGTACTATATTCTCGCCTCAATAAGGATACTGGCAACCCAAGTCAACGGATCAGCCTAGCAATCCAACGTGGAATTGCTGCCAGTATTCTTGGTACGCTACCACGTAATGATAGTTTTAATTTATTGTAATCATAGTATTGTAAATATCGTTATAAGATTTGTTTTGTATTAATAAATATTGTTTGTTTACATATTAAACTAATTTTAAATCAAAATCTTGTCTACGTACATACTTCTGATGCCAATAATAATAAAATTACACTCTAAGCGCCTCGAGTTTCCACGAATGTCAAAACAGATATCAAATCTTTTACTGAGAAATTTAATAATTATTATATAACCGAAGAATGTTTTTCTTTTTCAGTTTTATTTCTTATTCTAATTTAATATAAGGAGCAAGTGGGCCTAGCTGATGAATGGGAGAAGTATTTGTGTTTTTAATAAATATTACATTTAATTTAAATGTTTCATTTTCCTCAAACAATCCTCTGGGATATCCAAACCAGCTTTATATTAATTCCATTACAAGCTGAAGTTACTTCACCCCTTCTTAAATTTTTTCCCTGATATTAATTTGACGTAAAAACGTTATTGCAACTTACAGCTGAAAAGAAACATCTACTTGTAAATAACGATGTAATTTGAAGTTTGCCGCGGGCTTTGTGTTCGTCTATTTTCTTCAAGAAATCCTTCTCAGAGTTATTCAGAGTTTTAAAGAAGAATAAATACGAAGGAATTAATTTGCCTCAGATGAAATTATTTGACCGAGTAAAATAAACGAATTCGGATCTTGTGAATGTGTTTTTATTGTGAAGAAAAATTATGAGAGGAAATAAATTTTGGTGAAAGGTAATTATAAAAATTAATTTAGAGCATCTAAATTAATTAACACTGAAGGGATTAAATTGTCGAGGGAATTATTTTCATCGAATACAGAAACGTCAGTGGCGTAATTGGTAGAACCGTTTCGAAACCTCCAATTGGATCCTCGGAATTTTCGTTTACCGAATTGATATTATGTAAATTACCAGTGGGAGGCTCCTTTGCACAGGATGCCGGGTAGATTATGGGTACCACATTGGCGCCTATTTCTGCCGTGAAGCAATTTTTGTAAACATTATTGTGTTTTGGTCTGAAGGGTGCCGTAGCCAGTGAAATTACTGGGCAAACGAGACTTCACATCTTATGTCTCAAGGAGACGAACGCAATTGTAGTGCCGATCTGAATTTTTCGGATCTTCAAGAATCCTGAGCGGCACTACACTGTCATCACAAATGTCAACGAGCAGAGAGACCTGTTCGTCTCGCCCCTTATTGTCATAAAAAAATAAACGTTTATAACTCTTGAGACTGCAGTGATCAAAGGGGGCTCGTAATATGCTCGTTTGTGCATCTCTTCGAAAAAAAAAATTCAATCGGTGGTTGTAATTATTATTATTATATGAGTTTTATTAGCAAAGTTTAACAGAACATGTGGCACGTCAACGTCAAACATTGTTCGAGACTGGGTCGAGTACGCCCACTTGGGTGTAGTATTAGTTGCCGCACTTTGCGACTACGCCTGCGGTATCTAATTAGAGCGCAGCGGAGACCAATCCATAATCTAAGGAGCATACTTTATTGCTAAATAATCAGTTCGTTAATCATCATATGACACGCGAGATTCATAGTAGGTATTCTATATAGTAGTATCTAGTACACAAGAAATGACATCAAAAAGAATTCTAAAGGAATCAATTATGAGAAATAAATGCCTTTCATGCCTTTTATATTTTAATATAACTGAAACTTCAACCCATTCTTCATTTAGGTGGAATTTGATAATAACTCATAACTAATAAATAAGAGAGCACTTGAATATATTAGGGAAACACACATAATTTACCATATCTCACAATGTATCCATTTTTAGTTTTATTAAATTTGTTTAGGTAATTTTACCGTGAAAGAGAGAGAGTTACAATATTTTTTATTTGTATTTCAATAGTCCTCATATCCTGAAAAAGTGTTTATGGCTATGGATACCAGATAACACAATATAATATGTACTAAAACAAAACGAATCTTCTCGTACTTACAATACTATGACTACATAAAATTAAAACTATCATTACGTCTAAGCGTACCAAGAATACTGGCAGCATTTCCACGTTGGATAGCTAGGCTGATCCATTGACCGAAATAACTGCCAGCGCTTGGGTTTCCAGTAGCCTTATTGAGGCGCGAAGATAGTACTTTGAACATTCTCCGCGCCTCTGGACCTCACGGGCCAAGTGTCTCGACACCAAACGCACACAAAGATGTTTGACTCACAGAGACTGACATATTTTCGACGCTTCGGCAGTCGTAGCAGCAGCTCCAGCACCGACTGAAGAAACTTGGACATGAGAAGGAGGACGCAAGTCGCGTCCCACACCAGCGCCCTTCCCCGTGCCCATGCCACCAGCGTCATTCCATCAGGAATTGTATTAAAATAATATCAAACAAAAACTCTGTACAAAAAACTACAGCAGACAATTAATAAAAGACTAATTCTGAAAGAAATATATTTCGCAAAAATAATGTTATTCAGACTTAGAAATGTAAAATAAGCCACAATGGCAAAATGCATTGATGTGAATGAGAATTGAAGTAAAGATCTAAATGACAATGAAAGCGCACGTTATTTAACAGCGAAATGACATTCAAAAGACGGAAAAACCGAGGGTCGGAACATCTGCACATAAAGAGGCAATTTGGAGATTGCCAGAGGCGGGCAACATCCATTGAGAATTGTACTCAAATGTATTCAAAATTAAAAAAAGAGAAATGTTAATATTGCTAGAAAATTCATTGCGACATGATAAACATCAGCGGTTTGCTGTGGACGGTTTTAAAATTATTTTAACGCGATGAGTTGGCGGGTCATGTCGAGCACCGCTCAAATGCAACTTTAATGAAAGCTATTTTTCAACACAGCTGTAATGAAGACTGAAACTGTAATAATGAATTATTTTGTTTGTATTTCTTTCTATTTCCTTTGGAAAAACACACGTTTTGTTTTCCGAGCTTCGTTTAAGTCTAAATCACACTTTTTCCTTCACTAAAGTAATAGACAATACATTTTGTTCTGTATTCTGTGCTATATAAATTAAAGAAACCAAAATTTATGAAAGATGCCCGACTCGAACCCGCGCTTATGTAGTAGTAGTTGAACGCGACATACCAAGATTTACGTTCGATGCGTCACTCGGACTTAGATGGTGAGAGCGCTCGGATGGAACCCGGCATCGTTCATAAATTTCGGTGGCAATTTTAATTTAAATAATTAATCCCAAAAGTGAGGAATATCACTTTAAAGTAACAAATTATTCTGAGTTTGTTTACAGAAGTGTCTGATATTCATTATTTAAAAAGATTTTTACAGATACAAGATATAATTTATAGCGCCATTTTTTTGACTCAAAAAGTAATGTCAAAAAGTTATACATGCTACAAGCTGCTGAGTGTGTGAGGTTTTACAATGACCTTCCAAGTAATAAACCTGGCTTGTTGTGATGCGTTGCCTAACAGAAAGAGGCTCTATCAAGATTGATAGAGCCTCTATTGATAGATATCAAGACGTATAAAATTATATGTTCTTTTAGGTATGTGTAACTTTCTTTTACGTTTACGTTGAAATTTAGAAGTCGATTTAAAAAGTTTTTTAGCATGGAGTTTTCCTACGTAAAATAAAGTTAAATTATATAACCAGTTTTAATTTAATTATTTTCACATCAACATTTGGCAAAAATCGAAAAGATGTATATATATGCGCACGATCCCGTTGCCTAGTTTCGTTGTAAAAAAAGTCCAGTTGCAAAAACGCGCCAATCTCTGAAAGTATTGTGAAATAAACTGTATTTATTTATTTGGTTTGTTTTTTATTATTTTGTTTTTATTGAAAAATGGCGTGTGATACACGGGTGTGTAGATTATTTGCAAAGTGGTGATATTAAAAACAAATTACTGCTTAAAGGCAGGAAACGGTCTTGCTGTGGTAACCACATCCTCCTTCTTAATCATGTGCAACAAAGCCCCCCTGATAAAGATCTCCTGGCGTCCTAGCCGAGTGGCAAGCAACCCTATTAACTTAAGGGTGGCTTTGCGTTCCAATAAGTGATTTTGAATTGATATGCAGCTAAAACCAAACCACTCATAATCAACAAAAGACAATTTTTAGGTCTGAAGGGAATTATTTTAATAATATCTTAATTAATAAATTGAATTGAAATTGAAGAAGGTTATAAAAGATGATGAAATGATACAGATTACCTTCCAATAGGGAGGGATAGATTGTGGATACCTCAACGCCTATTTCTGCCATGAAACAGTAATGTGTAAACATTACTGTGTTTCGGTCTGAAGGGCGTTGTAGCTAGTGAAATTTCTGGGCAAATGAGACTTAACATCTTATGTTTCTAGGTGACGAGCGTAATTGTAGTGCCGCTCAGAATTTTCGGGTTTTTCAAGAATCTAAGAGGCACTGCATTGTATTGGACAGGGCGTATTTATTACCATAGTTGAACGTCCTGCTCATCTAGTCTGTTACATTCATAAATATTTTCATAAAATACGCGATCAAACCACTGCTGTTGTTTGAATGGCATAACTTTAGTGGTGAATACCAGCTCGAAGTTGATATGGGTCTGTCCGTCGTGGTGCGACAGGCATTTAGGGACCCGACATCGTAAGTCAAAGTTGATCAGAATAAACGTGTCACGGTGCTACTAAACCACGATATATTAAAGGCACTATCCACACTTTCTTTATGTAAAAACTACTTATGTAAATATATGTCTACCCGTATCAAAACTGAACGAGATTCGAAAACATGGGGAATTTAGTGGAGGTCAATTGAAAATATACAGTTCTTGCTATACTTTGAATAAATTTTGTACTTGTACGACGTATTTTTAAATGATATCTGTTCTAAATGTAATCTTATCTACGTTAGCTTACATAAGATATTATTTAAATCCTTTATTGTAATATCACTTCTGCCTACTGAATAATAATAACGAAATAATTATTTTTTAAAATTCAGTCATAATTCTTCTATATTAAATATATGGGTTCTTGCGTTCATCGGAGAAAATGAAAAGATTACTTGTAGTATTCATACGAATTGTTTATTTGTATTTGTATGTTTGTTGCCGAGACATGGATGTTTATATGTATTTATGTATGTTCAAGTAATAGTATATTGAATTAAATATATCGTTGTCTTGCAACCAACAGCACAGGCTATGCCTAATTTGAGGCCAGATAATTTGTGTTAAAGTGTGCCAATATTATTATTATTATACTAGAATCACACTTCATCGGCAAATCTTAAATGTATCGCTACCCTATAGCCTCTCGTGTTCCCGTAGAAACATGTGTCAGAGTTATTAGTTAAAGCGTGCATCAAATTAACAAACTCAAATACAACCTGATTCCTGCCGCCGAATTCCACCTTCGCACGACACGCCACAAGTTAGGATATCATCCCCACCATCTGGATGTGTGGCGGTCCTCCCCAGTGCGGTTTTCAAGGAACTATCTTCCACGTACTACAAAGCTGTGGAATGAACTTCCTTGTGCGGTGTTTCCGGGACGATACGACATGGGTACCTTCAAAAAAGCGCGTACACCTTCCTTAAAGGCCGGCAACGCTCCTGTGATTCCTCTGGTGTTGCAAGAGATTGTGGGCGGCGGTGATCACTTAACAACAGGTGACCCGTACGCTCGTTTGTCCTCCTATTCCATAATAAAAAAATGCACATTTACTGTATTTAGGTTTCAATATTTTGAATTCTGAACTGTTATCGTTTCTAAGCTAATAACAATCAACCCAGCCTAAGGAAGCTAGACATAAAGCTAGCTAAGGCCACGGCTAATGAAAATTAAAAATCAATTTTTACCAGTGGGAGGCTCCTTTTCACAGGATGCCGGCTAGATTGTGCCTATTTCTGCCGTGAAGCAGAAATGTGTAAGCATAACTGTATTTCGGTCTGAAGGGCGTGAAATTACTGGGCAAATGAGACTTAGCATCCTATGTCTCAAGGTAACGAGTGCAGTTGTAGTGCCGCTCAGAATTTTTGGGTCCTTCAAGATCCCTGAGGGACACTGCATTGTAATGGCCAGAGCGTATCAATTAACATCATCTGAACGTCCGGCTCGTCTCGTCCCTTATTTTCACAAAAAAAATCCAACACAATATATTATCATATTATTTTTACAATCACATATTTTTTCTATCGGTCAGGGCGTTCTTGAGTGATTAAATGTAACATATACTATATTATGGTATATTATAGTTGATCAGATCAATCATAAGATTAGCTAAGATATTTTCGAAATATCATCTGAAATAATAAAATGCTCTTTCGAATTTCACCGAATCTGCCGATGTCATGAGTAAATAAGCCCTGATGAATAATTGCAAAATTGCTCGTGGTGTACGTGGGCTGCCGACGGGAGTGCGACGCGTGAGGCTTAGCAAAGGCCGTGGTCTTCGTACATTTTGGCGCCGAGCCGCAGTAATGACGACTGCACTCTGCACAGAGTAGTGTGCAGTGCGCAGAGGGCGGCGGTCGTCTACGTACGTGCACCGCCTAAACTAACCTCCTCACCTCTATGCTGTGTAATCAATAAAACACCTCCTTTGATATCTATTTCCCTGGTAACTTTTGGCCACGACACCGCCTTTACTTTGAAATTGTGTTTTAGCGGTATTTATTTATTACTATACTAGTAGTTGCCCGTTGCAATCGCAACTTAAGATTTTATCTCAATAAAATGTTTAATATGAGAATATAAATAAAGCTATAAAAAGCCTGATGCTACTCACAGACATACCCGCAGTTCAAGTAAAATGCATAAAGAATCTCGTAACGACAATAAGAGTCATTTCATATATCATGGCATATAAGGAGAAACAGACAAGATGCATTGATTTCCATAAAAATGCTAAATATTTCTGCCTAAGTGTAAGCTCACATTGCATGCTAAAGATTGTTTTTTGTCCTATGATACAGTGGACTAAACCTTTAATTAAGAAATGTTTTGTTTTTAGAAATATGTTGTATTATACAAGTACTTATTAAATGTTCTTATTCTTACCCCCTTATTCATAATGTTCTGCTAACTTTAAACAGCCGCTACTCCTTAGCGGAGTGTTTTTTACTTTAGTGTTTTTCTCATTCTGACTTAGGTCAATAGAAGAAGACAGAGTGAGAATTAGCAATGTTTAAGTTAGCAGACTATTATGAATAAGGGGGATAATGTTTTGTATTGTCATAAATAAATGCAGACTTTACTTTACTTTTAATGTACTTACTTCAAATATATTTGAATTACATAATTTCGTATTCGTATTGCACATCAATTCTGAAATCGTACAATAATTGTCATCAGTCAGTCGTAAAACGACATGTTGTAGCCCGAGCCGTAGGCGAGGGCGTAAATCAGCCGAGTGTCTAGTGAGTAAGTTGCTCACGAGTTTCATACGTACTTTTTCAAAACACTTGTGATGAAAAAACAAATATATTTTTTGAAATAAATGCAGTCTGTTTTTTATTTTAATTAGGGACACATTTATTTATTCCAAACTAGCTGACCCGACAGACGTTGTTCTGTATATAATAAATAAAATAATGTTTCTAATTAATTCGTAAAAAATATATCATAACATCAAGCATTATTTCGTTAAATATGGCACCCTGTTGTTGTAATGAAATTGTTTCTGCTGTCAAACCGAGAGTAGAATTAGAATCATATTTTCCAATCCCAGAAACTAAAGAGCGTAAAGGATCTTGTTGTTGGGACCAATTGTGGCAATTTTAATTTGCCTCCAGCACAGCATGTACCAGTAGATTCATCACTGTATTTTAACGCCTTACAATATTTATAAATTATTGTCATCCCCAATTGCTACCGATTTTTCAGCCCAATAATAAACTGATAGATAATTTTCAACTGTAGTTAATCTACCAACTTTAGTTAGTCAAATGTTAGAAAGAAATAAAAATTAGTTTGATTTCTGAATGACGGGGGACACATCAAATACATTCCGAGCATTTTCATATTTATTCACCATTTAAACCTTCTCTAAACTTCCACAAATAATTCAAGATCAAAATTAGTATAAAGTATAAAGGATTTTCAGCGGCATAAAAACTCTTTCTTGTGCAAAAAAAACTGTATTACCCGGTTAAATTGAAAATGCTCTGTTTATCTTATATCTTTAAACGAGCAATATATATATATTTAATCTGAATCTCGGAAACGGCTCCAACGATTTTCATAAAATTAAGTAATAAATCGATCTAGCTAGGTTTCAATTAAAAAAAAATGGTTTTATCCATGTTTGAATGAGAAACAGCTACAAACATTACATTAGAATACAAAGGTAAATTTCGCCACTATATACAAGACTATTATAGCTCAGATGGGACATTGGGTGATCCGGGTAGCAGAAGACCCCGGTTCGAATCCAGGTGACCTATTAGTTTTTTTTTTGTGCAAGTTTTGTACATTCTTAAAAATCCGAGCAAGGCTCGGTCGTCCGGGTACTTCTGATATAATTTGCAGTTAGGTACTAAGTTAACTTTGTAGGAATAATTCTATTAAGCACTAGTGTGTAATATTATTATGCACGTGTGTGTTAAAGTATTATAATAAGACTCAATTTACGAGCAAGTGTGTTGAAGAAATATTTATAAACCTTTGTGACTGCGTTTTTTACATAATCTTAATATTACCGACGACCTGTATAGCCGAGTGGTTAGCGATCCTACCTAGCTAGAGGTTTCGAATCCCGGTAGGTGCAAGCATTTATATGATGAATATGGATGTTTGTTTCCGAGTCATGGATGTTTAAATGTATTTTTATATGTTTATATGTATTTATGTATGTTTAAGTAAGTATATTGTGTTAAATATATCGTTGTATTGCAACCCATAACACAGGGTATATATGCTTAATTTGGGGCAAGATGATTTGTGTAAAAAGTGTGTCAATATTATTACATTATATATCTTATTCATTAAATGGTTAATTATTTAGAAGAAGTTAAGGCATGTTGCCTTCATGAAAATCATTTTTAAAACACAATACACAAATGAGCATAATACCCAAACCTTGTTTATCATCGTCAAGTTATCTTTTATTTAAATTAACGCCTATATTATTCTTCATCACACCCGCTAACGGCACCAGCAATAAAACGATGAAAAGGAGCTAATTTTTCAGCAAATCATCTCCGGTCCCTATGAAGTCATCAATATTCATTTTGTGGCGCGCCTGCGAAACAAACACCTTTCCGAAGTAGCGTTACACGGTTCCTTTGTAGGGAACCCATGACGTGGATACAGGCTTGTCGTAGCGAGGGTGGCTAACTCAATTTGTTTAGGTAATTGGCTTGTTTCATAAGCGCGGTGCACATCGATTAATTGTTTCGCGTTACTGGATATATTACCGAAATGTCATAATGATTATTAGTTTTAACTTGCGCTTGGGTGAACATTTACTAATTAGTTACTTGACAATTTGTTTTGTTTTTAAAGTGATAACCCCCACATCAGGGATTAATCTTATATATAAAATTCTCCTGTCACAATGTTAGTTAAGTTACTCCTCCGAAACGGCTTTACTGTTTTTTACCAAATTTTATATGCATATTCAGTAGGTCTGAGAATCGGCTACTATCTATTTTTCATCCCCCTAAATGCTTAGGGTAGGACCCATCCCAATATTTTTATTTTTATTTTATGACAATTATTTTTATTTTATTTTATTATGATTTAGCATTGAAAAATACATACAAATTTAAGCCCTTCTACGATGTAAAACTATTTTTGTATCACGAGTTTTATACAATAATTGTAGTACGATATATTTCGTAGATCTGAGAATCGGTTGCATCAAAATTTTAATAATTGATTTTTTTTATATGTTATATGGCAATACGACGTTTGCTGGGTCAGCTAGTACACATATAAAATTTTATGAACGATGAGGGACTCGAACCCACGACCTCTCGCGTTCGGTGCGAGTGCTATTCCAACTGAGCTAGCCGTTCGAATGACGTATCGTCATAATATCTTGTATACCTTGTTCACTTTAAAAACATAAATTGCTTAGATTTACAGGAGCGACATCTCAGGTCAATTTGTTATATCCTGTAGATGAAGCCACAACCTGAGACTTGAACAAAGCATACAAGATTTTATGACGATACGTCACTCGAACGATTAGCTCAGTTGGAAGAGAGTCGTGGGTTCGAGTCCCGCATCGTTCATAAAATTTTATTTGTGTAATAATCTTAGAAGTGAGGGTTATCACTTTAAAAACATAACAAATTGTTTAGGTTTACAAGAGCGACATCTCAAGTCAATTTCCTAATATGCAAATATTGGGGATAAACAGGTTAACATTAACTGTGAAGTAGATCTTGTAGACGAAGCCACAACCTGATAGTTGAACAGGGCATACAAGATTTTATGAGAGTTCAGTTGGAAGAGCACTCGCACGGAACGCGAGAGGTCGTAGGTTCGAGTCCCGCATCGTTCATAAAATTTTATTTTCAAATTTTATTTGTGTATTAATCCTAGAAGTGAGGGTTTATCACATTAAAAACGTAACGAATTGTTTAGATTTACAAGAGCGACATCTCAAGTCAATTTCCTAATATGCAAATATTGGGGTTGAGCAGGTTATCAATTGTAAAGTAGATCCTGTAGATGAAGCTACAACGTGAGAGTTGCTTTGTACTTTGCGCACTTGTATCGTATACTATTTTCCTATTAAGTTGCAAAAAGTTTGACCACTATAATTATTTTCAAACATTCCCGCACGCTCAGCTACATTTCCGCACTTCCCGACTTTGCGAACGCAAATGCATGCGCAAAATCGAACTTTGCGAACGATAATAGTAAATGGTATTTTTTTATTGTTTATTGTGTGTCTTTTTAACCGACTTCCAAAAAAGGAGGAGGTTCTCAATTCGTTGGTTTTTTTATGTTTGTTACCTCAAAACTTTCGACTGGGTGAACCGATTTTGATAATTCTATTTTTATTTGAAAGCTGGTGCTTCCTGTGTGGTCCTATTGTGATTAGGTCCAGATCTGACATGGGATCCATGAGAAAAATCATAAAAGTCTTAAATTTGCTATACATACGTATAGCAAATTGGATGATAAATTTACGAATAACTCAATATCGCGCCAACCGATTTCGATGATTCTTTTTTTATTGGAAAGGATATACTTCAAAGATAGTTTGCTAAGAGTTTGGTTAGGTTCTGATTATGGAATCCATGGCAAAGTAACGGAACTCTTCTATTAAGCGCTTACCGTCATTGCTGCATTGAAAATTTTTGTATATCTGCACATATTTAGACAAGTTGTTAGTTAGTGTACTTCAAATTCACAAAAAAAAAAAAAAAAAAAATTAACACTAAAACAACCGACTTCAAAAACACTATTCCAAAACAATAGATATAATATGCGCTAAAAAGTATAAAAATAATTGCGTATTTTTATACAATCTAATTCTAGTTACAATTATTGTCATTTTTGGAGTCGTAATATCTTTACCACTTATGTTACAAAACTGATACAAATATGCCAATCACCCAAAATGTAATAAGTAAATAATTTGCTATAATATAAGGTATCAATGTTACGTCTTTAATAAATTCCTCACGATATAGAAGCAATTATTTATGGTATGGTCTGCCATTCGCAGAGTTTTCTCTCTCAAGTCGTTCCCACATAACTGAAGATTGTGGTCATCAACAAGTGGTCCACACTTGGAGTGAACCATTTGTTTCCATCGGCTTCAGTCCATCGCGGCCTTGACGATGGAGCTAAAATGAGCCCTGATGATAGACCCTCGGGGATCTGAAGTCTTTATTTGGTCGGTCCGTCTGGTAGGAGATCGGCCTCGGGCTCGCTTGCACTTATGTCCCCAACTACGATCAATTTCTCCAGGCTCTTGTTACCCCTTCGCATTATGTGGCCAAAATACGAAAGAATTCGTTGGTTGCACATCACGATATGCCACCAACGAGGAGTTTTAGGGTTTGGAATTTATAAATAAATTTTATAAGTTTAGTTAGTTAAGGTTTGTATGTATTGTAATATAATTCAATTTAATTGTAAGTTAATTACACAAATTAAATTTGAAAACAAAATTTATGAACAATGCGGGCCTCGAACCCGCAGCCTCTTGCGTTCCGTGCGAGCGCTCATCCACTGAGCAAACCATTCTAACTAGAACCATTAGATTAATTAATTAGGTTGTATAATCATAAGTTGACCTCGGGATATTTAAATTAAATCTCAACATTCAGTTAATATTACTCCAAATAACATAATTTTTGTTTCCAAAAACGCAGCTTAGAAAATTACATATATCATTCTTAATTTTTTTGTCATCAATATTAAAATAAAAACTTTTTTGAGGGTAAATATTTACGAATGAAACGCAATAAAGTGAAACGAAAATATGGGACGTTTTGTCCAAGAAGAGGGAGAGAGCGATTGAGATGGACTATTAAAAAAACTAAAAGATAAAAATTGATAATTTTTATTGTATGTCACATGTTTTTTGGTAGTCACAAATTAACCAGGTATTTAAAGTAGATATAATTTATCTTTTATACTACATTATTTGAACAAATATTTGAATAGTTATGGCGATGACGATAAACTACCGAGTGCGCGATATTATGGTGCAGTCCGGTGGCAGATGAATCGGACGGGTGACTGCGGGCGGGGGAGTTTATTAATTTTAATCACCTGTAGTTCCAATTAACAGTTGTATTTTCAATGATTATCAACATATCGAAGGCATACATTTGGCCATGCCATTTTATTCCCACGGCCAGCTCTATGTAGCTTGCCCAAGCGTTTCTAAATCGCAAAAAGTGTTTATGACTTACACAGTAAAAATGCCCGATTTTCAATTGCCTGGAAAGATTTCTGTCGAAGGATTAACCATGCGAAGCTGTGTGTCGTCGAACTATTGTTTTATCGAAAGTGTGTTCTATCTAGGCATGGCAATAGTCGAACTAGTGTCTTGTCGAAGTTGGAGAACGTCGAAGTTCAATATGACACTGTTGTTGGTCTTGTCTCCGTCCCGAATAGCAGAATAATAAAAAACATTGAAAAGTAAGTAAAAATAAGACTTTCTTTCATCTAAAATCAGTATCATAATTTTCTAGAGGCTAATCTTTTTTTATGGAAAAAGAGGACAAACGTGAGTGATCACCGCCGCCCACATTCTTTTGCAACACCTGAGGAATCTCAAGAGTGTGTGCCATCTCTGGTTCTACTGAACCGATTTTGAAAATTCTGTTACCAATACAGTGCAAGGAAATTTCAGTTCAAAAACTAACAACTATTTCAGGGAGTAACGTACCTTGATGATAATATCCCTAAGAAATTTTCTACGTTGTTGTTTGTAAAGTATACAAAATAAGTACTAACCATAGATGGTAGATTGGCAATGCGAAAGAGTCAGCATATAGTGTATATGAGTGTGATAGCATGAGATAGGCGAGACCATTACCATACACGCCTGTAACGACCGGATGTTTGTTGTTAGCGAAACAAATCTCGCTTTTGTGGAAAGACTCCGTAGCAGTAGGTTAAGTATAAGAAGTGTAACTCATTCAAGAAAGAAATCTTCAGAAATCACACTGACATAAGCAATTAGATTCTTCTGGTCTCACTCGATGATTTGCATTGCCAATCTACTAACATCAGTGAGTGGGATAAGATATCTATGGTACTAACTTAAAATTTCAATTTACAATATCAATATTAAGATTACCATCGCATTGTTATTTATCAATGATTTTGCCTTTGTGAGCACCGAGATGTTTATTATGGACGCGTGTCATCTTGGGGCAGCTGACCGGAAGACACAATTTATATGCAAATGGCAGGCAAGATACAAGGCAGCGATACGCCAGCCGGGTGTCGGGTGTCGCGTTGGTTGGTGACTTGGGACCCGAGCGATTTGTATTAGCGCTACACAAATTACATCCATGATTTGAATATTGTTCATATAAATCTATACGTAAAATTATATTATTTCTTATACTTTCTATGCAACCAGTGGATTATTTACCAGTGGGAAGGCTCCCTGCCTTCCCACTAAATAATCCTCTCTCCCTTGCACAGGACGCCGGCAAAATTATGGCAACGGCACCTATATCTGCCGTGAAGGAGTAATGTGTAAGCATTATTGTTTTTCGGTCAGAAGGGCACCGTAGCTAGTGAAATTACTGGCTAATCGAGACTGAGAGTGACAAGGAGACGAGCGCATGTAGTGCCGCTCAGAATTTTTGGGTTTTTGAAAAAACCGGGAAGAAGCAGGGCGTATCAATTACCATCAGATAAGCGTCCTGCTCGTCTCGTCCCTTTTTATCAATAAGAAAAACTCCCCTTTGAATTGATCTGACAACTGTGAACCTTGTACACCCCCAGATGGCTTGCGCGTTTACTACTAAAATACCCCGTTTGTCTTAACGACCTAGTATCAGAAAATTAAATCTTGTAAAACTAATTGTATGAACTTAAAGTATTTTTTTAATGTTTTAGTTTATATTTGCAAGAACCCCTCTACAAGCGAAGGGCTCCCTCCAAGGAGTCCACGTTCAGTAGTTCAAATCTTATTTTGAATAAAAATATTTGAATTTGAATTACATTTCAATTTCCATCAGAGATGAAATTCGCCATTGCATATTATAAGATATAATTGGAAACAAATAAGGATTCTGTTTAAAGTAGAAAGCTGGAATGAGTTGTTTGTAAATCCAAGCTTACTCTCTGCAATTCATTATAACTCACAGAAGCCCGACCTGTTTATTTAAATTTTTCTTTATAAGAGATACCTGAAGGTGTAGGTAGAGATAAACGTTGCCTCGCGGCGATTTCAAATTGCCTTCTCTTATTAGACCATTCCCTTACTTCTTTGTTATTTCAACATTTGTTTTTAACAAGGAACTAAGGAAAATTGATATCATATATCAATTTTACTAAATAATTAATTACACGTATCTATTTATGTTTATTTGTAGATGCCTACATGTCAGTATTAAGGCGCAGACTGACTAGGATTGTAAATGCTACAACATTTGTGTTGTTCAGTATTTGTGTTGATCATGTGGATATTTTTGGTTGCAAATGCTTATTTTCTTTAATGGTTTTCTTTTAGTTATTGAAAATATACATATTAAATAGAATAATAATTGTTCGGTTTGAGTTTTAGAAAATTACTAATTCTATTAAATTCTTAGTACAATAATGTTGCTATCGCTGAAAATTCTGAGATTTTTGACTCTAAAGTTTATTTTTGGAAGAACCTTCCAAATTTTTATTGGATATTTCAAATTACATATAAATATTCTATTCGGTTAAAAATTTTCTTCAAGTCCTTCTTTATCCACTTTTTTTGTAACGGAAGTATTTTAATTGCGTTATATTATAATCAACTCTCTAAGAAACCAATTTTTCTGGATATTGGAGTATGACCGCGCCTTAAGGCTGGGGACCGAGCCAACGGCCTTGAGGAATTAGCGGAGTTACGTATTAACGTAATTCGCACAAGATCACCATTGTTTTAATTCATTGTACAATTTTCTTTACAAAAATAACAAAACCATATAATTTTAAATAGTATTGGTAAACAGTAATAATTTTACACACAAAAATTTTATCTAGATTGAATGATTAACATGGCTGCAACTGTAAAAGTTAGGGGTACTTTGGGGATTTTTTTTCGGAATGTCTATTAAAGATAGAAATGTAAAGAAAAAATTAATTTTCTTCTCATATTCTGTAGACATACATTATTAAAATAAAAACTTTATATAAACCGTTAAGAAATGGTTTCCATTATGCGCTATTTTGGCGAATTCTTTGAATAGCGGCCTTAATAAACTCATGTAATCACATATTTCCATCTAAACTTCAAAGCACTCTAAAAAGTTTTTCTGTGGAAATTGATTTTACACAAAACAATGGATGTGGCAAATAGTTTTCAGCAAAGAAATCTCGGTGTAATATAAATAAGTTTATGTCCCTAATCGAAGTGCTGGTTAAATATTTGTAAACAAGGACTTAGAGTTTGATTGTGTATACTGTTAGAAAAAGTCAGCAAAGAGATCAATAAAGAACTTTGTATTAATAGGCTAAATGATAAGTAAACTGAGCATGAGAATTAAAAAAAAACAGTTTTTGAATAAATTAAGAAGGCATGGAATATATTTGTACTTCATTGCAATTCTTTACTGTAATTTAGATTTTCCTTAGTTTTATTAAGAACCATTTTCAAGTAGTGAGAATGAATGTAGGTATTATCTTAGATTAAGGATTGGTCTCCACTGCGCTCTAACTTGATACCGCAGTAGTAGCCGCAAAGTGCGGCAACTAATACTACGTACTCGAGCAAGTCTCGAACAATATGTGATGTTGACCATATATTCTGTTAAACTTTGCTAATAATTAAATCTAAGGAGTTGCGTAGTAAAAATTTGTAAAAATAAATACTACTTACAAGAAATAAGAAAGACATTGGGATCACAAATCATCAGTAAGTATTTTATTAATTTCAATGTAAAATAACACGAAGCGTTTGTAACAAAATTTGAAAGTTGCCATTGAGTGTCAAGCATCTAATAGTTGCCGTAATAAAAAAGCTCTTATTCTTAGGTAGTGCGGTATCTATTTGGAGCGCAGCGGAGACCAATCCTTAATAATCTATGGGTATTATATTAACTCTAGAGAACATATTGTAATATATATTATTTACACCCCTTGTACAATAATATGTAAACATGTGACAATTTCATCCTCTGGAAAAAGTATAATAATTATTCTAATAATAAATAAATCTTCACCCATACTCTATAACGGATGGTACTAATAAATAACCCACTTCCATCATTGATCAATGATCAATTATTTTAACATAATGCATATAATTATTTCTACGTCTTACGATGAGTGTGCCTTATTGTTTCTGTTGTGTGTTCACCCCCTTGGAAGTAACATTATTTGAAGCTCTAGTAACGTACTTTGATTTCTCTCTAGCAACTTTCGCTCGCTTTAGATTAAAAAAACACTGGTGTTAATGGCCACTATTCGGTTTAAAGATCATTTATTCTCATTAAAAAAATTACAAACTGTCACTTATATGAGAACAATATTTATAAATAATAATCTATTAATCGTCTGTATGATAAACATAGGTATAAAACTAAATATAAGTGTGTGCACTAGAAAAAGGAAGTATCATCTGATCCAAAATAAAATAAAAATGTGTCGTCTGCGTATTGGGTGACCTGGCCATTTAAACCTATATCGTGAATGTTGTTTACATAAATAAGGAACAGTAATGGTCCTAATATTGAACCTTGTGGAATTTTATTACTTAAGTAAGATATAAACATATTTAGTGCTGTACCAGTGACCCCAATACCTTCGAGTTTTTTTATTAGTAACGAATGGCTTACTGTGTCAAATGCTTTTTTAAGGTCTATGAATACTCCCAAAACAATATTTTTACAGTCTATATTAGTAGTAGTAGTAGCTAAGTCTACTGTAGCTGATAGTGTGTTTGATTTTGACCTGAATTTATATTGCCTATTTGAGAGAAAGTTGAAAGAATCTAAATAATTTTTTAATCTAGTATATAGAAGTTTTTCGAGTATTTTGGAAATCACTGGCAGTACTGATATGGGACGATAGTTATTGATATCCATTTTACTACCTGATTTGTAAATTTTCACTTACTTAAGCGTTCCTTCACTTAAGCAGTTTTTAGCGAGACTGGAAACTGGAACTATTCAAAAAAATCGCCAAAATTGTGTGCAATTGAAATCACTTGTCTACAGTTCAGATTTTAACATAAAATAATTCAATATCTTCAGAATTTGTTAAGTTTTTTTTTAAATTTTAATATTTAAAAGACAGTGATAAAATTTCACTAGACCCCTAACAGATACAGTTGGACCGAATTGGATGTTGGATGAATTGTACGAATTTTTTGTTTACTGTTTATAATTACCATGACAATGTTTTCTTAGATTTGCTTAATATGCCTCAGATTATAAACAGAAACAATGGCGATGTAACGCGGGACGAGGTAGCCTATCTCCGCCGATTCCTCTAGGCCATTGGCTTCGTCCCTAGCCTTAAAATAATTTGTCCCCTTAGTAAACAATCAAATATAATTCTCCATTAGTAATAAATTCGGGCAACTGACTTCTTCTGTGAAAACATTATAGAAAGTCTACAATGCAATATAATTTAATGAAATACTCGAACTTAAATAAATGATAATAATATATTTAATAATCATAAAAATATTATTGAATTAGGCGCTATTTTTGAGCTATCTTAGGTGTAAATTCCTCAGGAGATGTCGACTCGCCAAATTCTGTCACGAGACTGAGTAGGGAGGGGCGAAAATAACGCCGCAATGGAAGGAGGACGTTGAGTTTCTCCGTCCTGCGATATTCCTATATGATTCCCAGTAACAGCTCGATCCATTTGACCGCGTGCAACGCAGAGCACCTGGAATTGTTGGGGACCCAGTGCTCTGTGAATAGCTGGATCACTTGGCGTTGCGTAGAGACGTCACTTTGTTGTGTGTCTTCAACCACATTTATCATGGGGAGTGTTATATACCCTAATAACTGCCGCCGAATTCCACCTTCGCACGAACGCTACAAGTTAGGATATCATCCCCACCAACTGGATGTGTGGCGGTCCTCCACAGTGCGGTTTTCAAGGAGTTTTCTTCCACGTACTAGCTGTGGAATGAGCTTCCTTGAGCGGTGTTTCCGGGATGATACGACATGGGTACCTTCAAAAAAAACGCGTACACCTACCTTAAAGACCGGCAACGCTCCTATGATTTCTCTGGTATTGCAAATAAATGTGGGCGGCGGTGATAACTTAACACCAGGTAACACAGGTACGCTCATGTGTCCTCCTTTTCCATAAAAAAAATGGAGTTCTAGAATGTTTTATATCAGGACTCAAACGACCGTACACACACCTGCGATAGTAACGTTAGTGCTTGTAGGACGTCAGGTTTTATCGACTGTTTGAGGGTAACATGACTGTGTGAGTGTCCTAAAAACTGATTTCAGACATCAGACTTTTTTTGCATACCTGATGGTGATGGTATAGGGCCGGCGCGGCGTTCACTCGTAAGAAATATCAGACGAAAAAATTTTTTTTTACAAAAAATTACCGACTTCAAAAACACTATTCCAAAACAATAGATATAATATGCACTAAAAAGAATAAAAATCAATCACAACGCATTATTGTAATAACGATATTTTCGACCGATAATAACGTGCTTGTGTGGGGGTGCCTTTACACTGTTGACTGAACAGCTTGGGGACTGCCACACTGTGAACCTTGGTCAATTTGATGTATAATTCCACTTATTCGGCTATACCTGCCAATTTTAGAAAATTTATTGAATCAGGCGTTATATTGCGGAAGTCTATAATTATCCAAATTTTGATACAGATCGAGTATCAATCTCAGAATTTGGCGAGTCAACATCTCCTGAGGATGCCGCTTGAAGATGCGAATCATATGTCGAATTGATTGAAGACAAATATTAGCGAAATTTACACTCAAGATAACTCAAAAAGTTTGGATGATAAAAATCTTCATAACGCAACCGAAAATTCAGATATCGTCAGATTAAACAGATGCGAAAAGCTTGGATCATTTATACATCTAGATAGACTACAGCTGTGAAAACATCGAAAAAAATTGAAATTAGAACAAACGTGTATTTTTAGGGCGACACTAAATGCCGGCGACCTTGAGCGATATGAGTTCACGGCTGCCGGCCCGCCATCTATATAACAAAGCCAATGTTTTCAAAATTCTTGGGTGGAAAACAGTTTATATGCTTACAATCCTCGTTATTCACTATTAATCTGAATAAATGAACCCACACAAAAAAGTACAAGCTATAAGAATAACTTTTCTGAGAAAAGTACCAAAAAAATGCGTGACGCCATGCCAAAAAAACTATTTAACTTCAACGAAAAGTGGTAGTTTAAAAAGGCTCGGCAGTGTTAACTATAATCAACAGCAAGTATTAGCAACCTACAAATAAGACTTAAGGATATGTATAACAGGATTAAGTAGTGTTCATAGCTCCAAATGCTAAACTCTCACCACAAAACTTGTCTAAAAACACCATGTTTGCGTGTTTTCTGCTTACTCTTCGCCTTAACAAGTCACGCACACTAACACAAAGTATCATACAAATCGCGAGTGTAAGACGTAGGTTGTCACTCGCAATAAACTAATATTCCTGACATGTTTTTATCGGTTGTCTAACAGCTAGAGACTCTATCTAGACGCATAAATTATCTATGGCGAAAAGTGTAAAATAAAGAGGATAAAAGGACGAGTCGCTTCCATTTGGAGGTGGCACTCGGATTGTTCTGTTTTCTGTGCAATGCGACCGGCTCAGCCAATTAGTCTCCACTTGGGTAAACACCGGCTCGTTAGCGGACTTGTGTGTTTTATTCAATTCAATTTGCCAACTCCACCACCATTTTATTGATGACACACGTTCCGCTTTGTGGACACACTTTTAACTAACTTTAAGAAGGTTGTGTTCATTAATACTTATTTTTATTACTAATGGACGAGACTAGCAGGACGTTAATTGATACGCCTGCCCATTACAATGCAGTGCCACTCAGGATTATTGAAAAACCCAAAAATTCTGAACAGCGCTAAAATTACGCTCGTCACCTTGAGAAGTTAAAGAGAGAGAGAATTTCACTAGCTATGGCGCCCTTCAGATAAAAACACAACAATGCTTACACGGCAGAAAGAGGCGCATTTGTGGTACCCATGATCTAGCCGGATCCTGTGCAAAGGAGTTTCCCTCTGGTATTTGGGCTCCGTACGTTGCGATTATTGTTGGTAATATTTTGCACAAAGGCTCATGTATTAGGAAATTAGAAAATCGGCAATACATGTGAAATGTGCGATTATTTTAAAATAACAAAAAAAAAACTTTTTTATCAATTTCATTGCTGAACACATTTACGAGACGAGAGAAAAACAATGTTACAAAATTAATTGTAAATCGTACACAAATTTCAACAACTGTTATTACACAATAGCAAGTGTACAATTCACAATTTTATTTATAAATCACTAGCTGACCCGACAGACGTTGTTCTGTACCTATATAATAAATAAAATAATGTTTTTATATGAATTTGTCAATAATATATCATACCATCAAAAATTACTTCGTAAAATATGGACCCTGTTGTCGTAATGAAATTGTTTCACAGCAGAACTGTCAAAAGGTGCGTCAATAAATTCTCTCATAGAAATTATGTATGGACACATCAAAGGAAAAACAATTTTGTTGTTTTTATTTAATATAGCAGCATTTTCCTATTTATTCACCTTTTTAACCTTCTCTGGACTTCCACAAATAATTCAAGACCAAAATTAGCCAAATCGGTCCAGCCGTTCTCGAGTTCTAGCGAGACTAACGAACAGCAATTCATTTATATATATATATAGACTATAAAAGCTTTGGTCCTCGTCCTCTGTGCTGTATGGCCCCTCCCTAATACACAAATGCTCAAAAATGGGACAAGTGCGAATCGTTTTCGTATAATTTAATTCAATAAAAAAATATTCAGATAATCATCATCATTAAATACTACCTGACCCGACAGACGTTGTTCTGTCAATAAACGGTTCGATAGATATGGTAAATGCGTGGGTGAGTGCGTGGGTGGGATCGTGACACGACAAACTATATATGTAAACCTTCCTTGAGCTTCAACGAATCTATTACAAAAGATTTCATTGAGATCGGTCGAATAGTTTAGGAGTTATTAGGGAACATACAAACATACATTCTCTTTTATATATATACAGGGTGGCGCAATAGAACGTGCATATTGCATCATCTTTTTTCGCGGGGTAGAAAGTGCGCGGGCGGGGGGAGCCTGCATCGTTGGGTAGGCGGGCTCATGGAGTTTTAGTCACTATGAGTCACTTTGACGGGAAGCGTCGCGCATTTTGCGTGCGCGCATTTTACGAGAACTCTCGTTCATACATCGTTACTAGGCGTTTATATTGTTCTGAATATGGACTACGACAAATTAGTGAAGCTCCGAGTGCTAATTTAATTAAAATATGGATACAGCGTTTTGAAGAGACTGGTTCAACGTTTAAACCACAAGCAAAAGGTCGTCAAAGAACATCTTCATCATCGTCAAAGACAATATTGAGAGAGTTATGCAGTCTGTACGAGGAGATCCACAAATGTCTACTCGCAAGAGATCGTCTGTCTTACACTTATCGAGACGAAGTTTGCAACGAATTTTAAACTTGGATCTTAAACTGCATCCTTACAAGCTGCAGTTAACACAAGAATTGAAAGAGTCTGACTTCGGAGCAAGGCTCGCATTTGCTAATGAAATGCTTAATCGATTTTCCAATTTTGACAATATCCTTTTCTCAGATGAGGCCCACTTCCATATCAATGGGTTGGTAAACCGTCAAAATTGTCGTTACTGGAACAGTGAGAATCCCAAACTCAAGCACCAGAAACCACTGCATAGTCCTAAAGTGACAGTATGGGCAGCAATTTCTGGTAGAGGAATATTTGGACCGTTTTTCTTTGAAAATGCGCGCGGGCAAAACGTCACTGTTAATACCGAACGCTATGTTGCGATGTTGGAAGGTTTTTTGGCTCCAGAGCTTGAAAATTCAAGAATAGTGAATTCTAGGACTTGGTTTCAACAAGACGGAGCTACCTGTCACACATCAAATGACTCCATGGCGGTTGTGAAACAGATGTTCCCTGGCAGACTGATTTCGAAAAGAGGTGATATCCCATGGCCCCCACGAAGTCCAGACGTGACGCCTCCTAACTTTTTTTGTGGGGATACCTCAAGCACAAAGTCTACAGCAATAATCATCGATCAGCTCAAGGAGAATATCCGTGGTGAAATGGCAGCAATTACACCAGCATTACTGAAGAAAGTTTTCAATAACTTAAGTTTGCGATTAGAGGAGTGTCGTCGTAGAGAGGGTCATCATTTAGACGATGTTATTCTTAAAAAATAAACTTCAGTTATTTCTTAATAATACCTCAGTTTTATTTTAACTATACCTTTTGTATTTATTTTTTAATAAATATTTTAAATATGCACGTTCTATTGCGCCACCCTGTAGATTAAAATTATTACATGTACGTATCCATGGATGAACATTACACAATATTTACTTAATTAATAATAATAGCTTTTTGTTTACACTTTATTTGCGACCTCGACACTGAGAAGAAACACTACACGGTTCGCAAAATCAAAGATTGCGAATAAAAAAGCTTGGACAAAGCAGTCAAAACAGAAGCAGACGCTAGTTAGGTATATGTATATATAATATTGTGTGTATACTAGGAATATCCCTGCTTGTAACTTAAATATAATTCCATAGTGTACCATAAAACATTATCTGTCACGAGAGTGGGTCAGGGATTGGAAAGTAATACACACCTTAAAGGAACGAGCCTTTATTTGCGATCACTTCCACGAACTTGAACTTCACCGGTCTGTTCTCTTCTATCTTCTCCTCACCAAATCACTTTACACATTTCACTACTTCTTCTTCGCTTCCTTCTTTTCCTTTTCACTTTCGAGTCTGAACTAGAACTGCCTTAGGCCACGCTTAGTACGGCTTACATACCCCCCGGGGGTCTGTTCTATTTTGAAAATGATTCTTTTCCATCTTTAAATTTAAATTTTAGTTAAAACTTTTGTGCTGAGCTACGAGTATTGTTGACGGAGCTGTCGAAATTATCAATGCCTTAAAATTTGACATCTCTCGTCATGTACGTCGAAAGGTTTCTACTTGACAATACTTAAATTACTTCCATAATAACCTTTCTCTATTCCAAATCTCACGCTATGGTCTGCCTCATAGGGCAGTATTGATATTGTTTAAATAGAAGATAAGTTTAATACAATACTGACACGGAGACATGTAATTGAACATCTGTTCGTTGAACCAAAGGATTCCATGGCTGTTCCTCGCCGGCAATAATCTCGATCGTGACTTGTTCGCTAAATATGTGCTTTTATTACGTTTCTGAAACCAGCACGGTTGCGGTTGCCTTGCCAAGCAGTAGTTAGTTAACGCCGAATAACTAACTATATAAACTCAACATATTAGTTTATAATACGTATATATATATGTTAGTAATCTATTTATTTTTTATTTTTATGAAACGATTAAGATATTTAAATACAGCGTGTCTTAAAGTAGTATAATAATGACTTTTTACAAAAAACATTTCAGAAAACCTTAAAACCATTTGGCATTTTTAGCGTGATTGGAATAAAAAATAATTTACAATGAGTCCTTAAGCCTATTATACCACAAATATATATATTTATAAGTAGTTACTTACACATTTTAGTAACACGATATTAAAAGTATAAAATTCATTTATGCAAGTTATTTTTCGGTTACTTGATATTTGAATGTTGTTGTAAAATCGTCATAATCTCAAGTTAGGTAACTTAAAAGTTATATTTTGTTTTTTTTTAATGAAAATAAGGGACGAAACGAGCAGGATGTTCAGTTGCTGGTAACTGATATACCCTGCCCATTACAATGCAGTGCCGCTCAGGATTCTTGAAAAACCTAAAAATTATGAGTGGCACTACAAATGCGCTTGTCACATTCAGACAAGATGTTAAGTCTCATTTGCCCGGTAATTTCACTAGCTACGGCGCCCTTCAGACCACAACACAGTAATGCTTACACATTACTGCTTCACGGCAGAAATGGGCGCCGTTGTAATAATAGGCTTTATTTTAATTTCGTTACAATTTATTATCGTACAATAAACAGTTGTAATTAAATAGCCTGAGGGTGTTCATTTCATTTGCAGTCTGTGCTTTCATTAAATCATTAATGTTATAGTAACCTTTACCACACAAACCGAGTAGTAGGTTTACCAAGTTTATGTTTGTTCCTCGTGTTAACTTTATGATTGTTGCAATTTCTTGCAAATTCCATAATGTGCTTATGAACATATAAAACATTATTAAGAATTTTCTTCTGCAGTACAAAGATCGTATTAATATGGGCTGCACTGCCTTTTAACAATATACTATTTATTATAAACAATATTTAATTCAAATTTTCCATGTATATACAATAGAGAAAAATATTATAGGCATTTTCTATAAATAAATTTAAATGTTTTATAAAAAAATGTCTCTGTCGCAAATCCTATTACTCCACACTTGAGTATCTAAGTGATCGGACACGGATCCTAGACTAGATTATGATTATTTTATAGCTATAGAAATAACTGTACAATATTGTATATTTTCATTGAAAAGAGCGCAAAAAAAGAGTTTTTTGCGGCGCTTCTTCTCTCTCAGAGTGCCATTTGTTTCCGAAGCGGTAGTAATATATAGTATATTAGAAATGACATCAAAAATAATTTTAAAGGAATCAAGTTTGAGAAAATAAATGCCTTTTATATGCCTTTTTATGCCTTTTTCAGGCTATATGTATTCTCTATGCCTCTATGCATGCATTTGATTTTTGATGCTTCATAGCATCCACGCGGATGACGCCGCAGGCATCAGCTAGTAGGACATAATAGTATGAAAATAACTAAGCAGTAATGTGTAAACATTATTGTGTTTCAGTCTGATGGGAGCCGTAGCTGAAAACTTAAATAATTTGTATAATTATGGATTTCCGCAAAGTAACGCCTACTTCAATAAATTTTATTTATGTTGCGTCACTTTGCATATATATTGTAATTGAAATGATTTGTAAAACAATTAAAATGTAAATCTTGACTTAAAACTTCTTCTCATTAGCTCAACCCTTTACGAAGTAGCGGTAAACTCAATAAGAAACAATATTTTTATTTTTTTTTTGACATTCATTAGTTTCATTTCCGTGATACAATACAATTATTTTTTATAAAAATAAAAGGTTCACGTAAACCGTTAAGAATTGGTTTCAGTTATGCGCTATTTTGGCGATTTCTGTGGATAACGCCCTTAAAGAATACTAGTTTGTATAATGGCCGTTCCCAATCTACTATCTACAGATAGAGATAAACTACTACCTTCTACTGTCAGTAATTAGCTGTCAATAATCTAAAGCTGTCCCAATATACCCGATAAGTCATTCTTATCGACTTATATTGGGACGCGTAAATTGCAATTTCCATACAAACTTTATATCGCTGGTAAGCTATACGTCCCATTGCGTGCACGGATAAGGTGAGTTACCGTCGATAAGTTTATTGTGACAGAGAAGACAACGATAGTTACGATTTTTGTCTCAAGTAAGAGATAGACTGAAAATTGGGAACGGCCGTTAAACAGTTTGGACATGCCATTCCAAAATGGCTGCGTAAATGACAGAGTACACTAAATTAAAGTTTTAGCTAAACTAGGAGTTGAAGAGTATTCTAACAAGTAAATTGTCCTCTAGTCATAATAACACATTTAACGACGTTCTAGCCTCAATCTGAAACACGGCCAGAACTACACTTTAAACTTATACGCCGATCTTATTTTATTAAACTTAGATATTTAATCATTAGTTTATATGAAGTATTACGTCATGCATTTTTTATGACAGTAAGGACGAGGCGAGCAGGACGTTTAGCTGATGGTAATTGATACGCCCTGCCCATTACAATGCACGTATTACCCCCGGAAGAGACACGTAACAAAGGTGATGGGACTAAATTTGTTTGTTCATTCAACAATGTAAACATATTGTTATTTTTGTGTTTTATTATTTCTAATTGCTCTAACACATTGTGTTAGAGCAATTAGAAATAATAAAACGTCACAACAGCCGACCAATCACAGCGCGTCATTTCATGGGACGAGGGTATAAAAGAGCGGCTTCCGGCTCATTTGATTCAGTCTCGTGCCAGATTTTGGCGAGACAACACGTCCTGAGGATGCCTCGTGTAGAGGCGAAACACGTGTCGAATTGTTTTAAAGACAAATATTGGCGGAATTAACACTAAAGAAAACTTAAATAATTTGCAACATAAATACTCAAATGTCAAAAACTGAAAGGGTTACACGAGTAAGTCATAAAAAGAAAAAAAAGTAAATTAATACTTAACTTACTTAATAAAATTAATAATTAATATATCAATCTAGATAAAAATTGTATGAAAACATATTTACTGTTTACCAATACTATTTAACGTGACATAGTTTTGTAATTTTTGTAAATAAAATGTACTATGTTTGTAATAAATTAAAAATGCTTCTTATTCTGAATTAAAGCAATGCTGATCTTGTACGGGAGAGGTAACCTAGCTCCGTGCAATTTCTCAAGGCTGTTGGCTCCATCCCCTGCCTTAACAGAATTGTTTTTAAAACACGTTTATCTTATTCCTATAATTCTAGCATATTGCAACGAGGCGATGGAATGAACCAATATTAGGCAAACAAAGAGCTGGCAGACCAAATAATCGGTGGACTGATGACTTAATAGAGATAGCAGGAAAAGACAAAAGCAAAAATCGAACACTATGGAAAAACATGGAGGAGGCCTTTACTCTAACGAGATCCACAACTCAAATAAATAGAAGCATAAGCAACAATGAAGATGAAAAAATGAGAAGACCACACTCGCCGGCGAGTGTGGTGATGTTTTGTGTAATGTATGTAAGTGCATATGTATGTGTTTATGATTGTATGTATGTATGTTTGTATGTGTGTAAGTAGTGTAAATGTTTGTGTGCATGTATGTTTGTGTTTGTGTCTGTTTGTGGAGTGTGTTTGTGATTGTGTAAGTGGTGTATGTCAGTCCGTCAGTCAGTCCGTGTGTGAGTGAGTGTAGTGAAACGATTACAGGATGAGGACTAGCGTCTCGTCGGGTATCAAAACAATGTGTGGTGTATCTAGGGTGCGGGCCGCTGGCCATTGTCAGAGTGACGAGTGCCAGTGGTTTGCGGTGGTTGACCATGCCTACGCCTGCGAAGGCGGTGTGTGCGTGTCTGTGTCGGTGTTTGTGTGGGTGTCGCGTTCGCGATGGTGATGTCATCGTCCGGGTTTCCGTGACGTGTCTGGGACGTCTTATTGGGTTGAGACTATGGTGAAGGGGGGTGTACCCGCATGCCTTCCTAACCAAGATGTTGGAATGGTTAGGCGCCTTGTCAAAGAAGCGTCGCGAGATCTCTTTAAAGTGTTGAGCTATCGTCGGAAGCTCTAGGTCGCGGTGAAGGTCTACGTTTCGGATGAACCACGGGGCTCTGGATGCCATGCGCGTGAATTTATTTTGAACTACTTCCAAACGACGTAAGTAGCTCGGTCGGGTGTGCGCGAAAACGACGCTTGCGTATGACAGTATGGGCCGTACAATGGTTTTGTACAGCGTCACTTTGTGTTTGAGCGGAAGTTTGCTTCACCCACACACAAGCGGATAAAGGCGACTGAGGCCAAATTGGGCTCTGTTGCATACCGTATCATTATGTTTCTTGAAGTTCATGATGTACTCGGTGAGTCGATGAGCCTGCTGGGGACACGAGTGAGCGGTTCTGAATCCGAACTGTATGTCGGGTATCAGGTTAAGCTCCGCGATGTAATGATTAAGACGCGCGAGAATTAATCTTTCGTAAAGTTTCCCGATCGAGTTAATTAAGCTAATAGGCCTATAGCTACTCGGATTAGCTTTAGGTTTATTGGGTTTTGGGATACCGATAACAATGGAATCCTTCCATTGTTCGGGGAACGCGCTATTAGACAATAGAATATTAAAAATGGTAACCAATAAAGTAATAAGAGTCGAGGGTAGGATTTTAAGAACCCTATTGTTTATAGTGTCGGGCCCCGGGGCCTTCTTGGAGTGAAGCTCCTTAATGATTAGCTTCACCTCTACGTAAGAGGTGGGATTAATTACATCGCCTGAAGGGCTCAGAGCGGAGCGACGTTCAACTTCACGATCAACTTCGTCAACGTGTGTCGGGTCGGCTGCTGCATTTGGAGAGCACTGACTCTCGAGACTATCGGCGAGGCATTCAGCCTTCTCATCGTCATCGAGCGCCGGCTGCAGTCCCGGTCTGTGCAAAGGAGGCATGACAGTGGGCGGCTCCTGTTTGAACGCGCGAGGCAGCTTCCAGAAAGCCACATGTGTAGTACCACCCGCTGTAGATAGCAGAGGTGGCGCCTATTCTCGACCGACGGATACCTATCGTAAAGTCTAGTGGCTCTGTGCTTCTGTGTGAGTAGGTTCCTGACCTCTGGTGGCAGGTTTAGGCGATGCGGTTGCATCGTCGGAACCTGCCTGGAGCAGGTCTTTATCCTATTCTGTATATGTGACGTCACATGAGAGATAGCACTGTGAGCCGTGTCGACCGAGTCGATGACGTATGGTATAAGGTCAAGGTCGTCGGACTTGATAGACTCGAGATCCTTTTCCTCGGTCACTTCCTCAGTCGATCACTGTTTTCGTCAGTGGTTGAAAGTTAACCGGTGGGCCTAGATTTAGGACGACGGGCCGGTGGTCTGACTCTAGTTCGTGAAAAACTTCGATTGAATTTACATTGAGCGTTACGTTTTGAAGTAACGCAACGTCGTATGTCGGGTCGGTGCGCGACGTTATCCGGATAACGTTTTGGTTCGTCGGGTGCTATTACTGAAAAGTTCAGGGTGTCTGTAAGCGAATCTAATAAGATTCCGTTTCTATTTGTGGCTCTACTGTTCCAGCTGGAGTGTTTGGCGTTAAGATCGCCGCCCACTATAACTGCGGCCCCGTGGCCGAGTAATGCTTCTATATGTGTGTCTAATATTTGTTTGTTAGGCGGAAGATAAGCTGAAATAACAGTGATCGGCTGGTGATTCGCCATACTGACTCGGATGGCAGAGGCCTCGATGTTTGTGAGGACCGGAGGATCTTATAGGTATACAGTGTAGAGACCTTTTAAAATAAATGAGGGTACCGCCCATACGGGTGGTGCGATCATTCCCTGACTAAGTTATAATAAGCGAAGTTGCACTAAGAATAGGTCTAATTGATGTTCGTGAGCGAACTCCTTCACCAAGTCTAGTTGAGGCTTAAGGCCTTGGGCGTTAAATACGCTATACGGAGCGTATGTGGTTTAAGTTTTAACCCGTCCGCTTACGTAATTAGGCATCGCGAATGTTTTTATACTTTCGCCCTATATCGGTGAGGGCACGGAATATGTTGGCGTTGTCTGCCATAACTTGCAGGAGCGACGGCGGGTCGTCCCGGACGGCCTCGAGCCTGCTGGCCAGGGCTGTGATTTCGTCAATGTTGAACAGCTCTGAAAGCTCAATCATGAAGGCAAAGGCGCTGCCGCCTTGGTTGCTGTTGACGCGGACGCGGACGCCGGTGGCCTCGGTCGCGGGAGGGACGCCGCCGGGCGGGGCTATTGAAGCATTTTTTTTTTTTATTAAAGCAAAATAAATTGGCTGACCTAACTAAATACAACAAAATAGTGTTAGCGTGTTTTAGAATATCAAGCCTCATAGTGAGCGCCATCTCTTGAGAGTTTTATAAACTAAACTCTAAACACTCGCCTACTAATACTACTAATAATTTGCTTGTGTAAAAAGAGTTTTGGATTTAATGGGGCTTTATTATTATTATTGCAACGAGGCGAACGCAATGCGACTAAAAAGCACAAAAGAACAATGTTGTTTAAACTTTATCTTATGAATTGAAATAACAGATAAGTAAAATTGATAGCAAAAATCAGATACTTTGGCAAGCTTTGTATAAAAGTTAGATGAATTACCAGTTTAGTGGTGTATTCATGTAAAAATTGGCCGTTTAGTTCAATTTTATAACCATTACATACAAAGGCCGAATTCACAAGTGCAATAAATATTCGGTCATTGGTTTTGAAGCTATAAAAAGTATAGAAATGTGGTGTTTATCCGAATTAAATCTAATATTGTTGCGGTTAGAATATACTTATATCATAAATGGGGCGTGTCGTTCCTTTTTCTAAAATATGGGTGAGGGAGGCGATGGCTGGTTCATGCGATACTCGTGACTCGTGAACTACTTGTTAAATTTAATAGTTATATTTTATGCAACTGTTGTGTAATAAGGGGTATTAAAACATGACTGTGGGTTTATCTATACTATGATATATATCACATGAGTGTTTTAATAACTAACTATCAACAGTTGCATACAAGACTTTATCTACACCCATAATATGAATCCTCTATAAAAGATTCTGAAACAGTTAGCTTACTGCTAATATTGAAAAAGGCAAGTCGTAGTAACCACAATATCATCCAAAGAGTGTTATTATGAAAACGGATGATGTAATGGTTATTAGGATATTGTGTGTTTTAATGTTGGCAATAAGCTAACTGTTTTAGAATCTTTAATAGAGGATTTAAAGCATGGGTGTAGATAAAGGTATTTTACATATGTAGTAATTTGTATTGTTAATATGCTTGCATAATACTTTTATCTATTTACGGTGTGTGTGGATTGATACATCTGCCGAGATAACTTTTGTGGTTTCTAAAATTAATTTACATATTATTCTTAAAGTTCTCGTGTAAGCCGTGAAGTTTGAGTAATATTGTTTCATCACTTTTACATATTACATACATAAATTGTAATTATAATAATTTGTGTTACTATGAAGTTATAGATATTTAAAACAGTCGTTATGAGATTCTTTCCATAAAAAAAAAATTTTCAATCATTTTATGCTCACTAGAAGGGGTGCGACCGACTTATAACATTAATATAAAGTCGTCTCTTCGATTTCAACAACTTAGAGCATTATAGTATATTTATATAACTTAGATTTCTTATATCGTCACACATCTATTTGCCAAAGTATTGTCTTCAAATAACATAACTAGGGATATTCCTCTACTTAGGGTGCGTAAATTTTATAATGGAACTGGTTCTCGCGAAGACAATTCAACTATAGTTTGCCTAGCCTTACAGCATCTCTCCGACCTTATGTGGTTTCTGGTCGTATACAGGTGGTTGGCATGTTGGTGGTAAATTCATACTAAAATATCTTTATCCAAAACAGAATATGATTTTAATTATTGAAAGTCAAAAACTACCTATATGAATAAGTATGCCTCAGACCTGAGAAGAACGGGCATAATAAAGTCAGCGGGCTTCTTTTTTTTTAAGTGAAAGTGAAACTTCTTTAAAAGCGTTGAGCGCTTTTCTTGTGATAGGTATAAAATGTTAAACCTTGCTTTAGGACACATGGCTTGATCGAAAATTCGTACGACGGTCGTTGAATTTATTGATGAAAGTAGATTTGTCTGAGAGATTTTTTCTGAGAGATTCATAAGAATTATTTTACATTAAAAATTAAAAGTATTAACTCCTGAAGTGTTAAATTTTTACGTAATATAAATTGACATTCTTATGTACGATAGCGAATAATAGTACATTATTGCAAAGGCCGGGAAGTAGGCAACGAGGACTTCACTAAATACGAGAGAGGCAATTGCCATTTCCCGCCGAGGCATATATGCAGGAAAATAAAACACACTTTTTATATACACTATAAATTAAAAGTAGATAAATTCCCATAATTTTTAAAGTTTATCCCGTTTTTAGTATGAACTGTACATTTCAGCATGGAATAAATTGCCCATAATGTTTTTGGCGTTTTGATGGCTTTATAGTTTTGGAAATCTCATTAAAATACGCCAAATGTACTGTTTCGGAGAAAAAATTCACTTTTTTCACGTTTTTCCAACTCATAAAATTTTCATATAATTGTATGTATTTTTCTTTTGACTTCGCTGGAAGCAGGTTTTCCATTGCCAATTTGGCTTCTGATCTTAAAATATCTGGTGGAGTACTATCAATCTCCATTTTACTCTCTGAACCGTTGAAACTTATTTTAATTATTATTAAATTTATATTCATTAAGTAGGTGTGTAAATAGCAAATCAAGATGAATTTTCAGCTGCACCCGCCAACTTTTTTTTTATCATCTGTACCGACAGGCAAACGCAAAGAGACTAAGGTATGCCAAGAATGACAAAAGAGATCCTATCAAAGAGTATTTAATAACCCCAGAACTCCGTTTCATACAACATTGCAGGAGCGTTGTAAAGTTCCAAATTCAAAAAACGCTCCTGAAATGGATTTGATTTGCTTTGTCCGAAAATACGATACTTCGCGTGTTCTTTCTTCAAAAATAATGACAATATTTCCATGCATGTTTTAGAAGTGAATATTGTATTTAAACTGATAAATAAAGCAATTCGTGCGAAATTATTTCCAAGCCATTTCGAAATATTCAAAAATGCACAACGTTAATGTTCACGATTTTCACTTCTGCCGGCACTCCCGCAGTGCAAACCGCTTTTTCTTTTCATAGAAATATGGTTACAATCTTTGAATAACAACGCTTAGAACGTTAGTAAGCCCAAGCGAAATGAAGCAGTTTCAATGCGGTCGTTTATGACCACATACGTTTCCCGCCGCGTCAGTGTCATTCTGTCAACTTCCAGGACAATCAGTGCGCGAAATTTAATTAAAAAATGACTTACTGTGCAGTGAAAGGGTTTCACAAAGCGTCTTATAATAAAAATTATGATAAGAAAATCACATTTCACACCTATATACTATTTTATAACTATTAATTTAAGCTAATACGTTCGTCAAAACAGCAAAATATTTTGTAAGCAAAACAGACGCCATCAAAAAATATGTTGCCAGCTATGAAAGTACTATATACCCCGAGTTCCTCCGCTGGGATAGCTTTTTGTGTTTATTGGTAGATATTCATTTGGCTATAATGTACGACGCCACATGATGTTATAGGTATTCAAAGTCAAAGTCAAATAATCTTAATTCAATTACGGTTAAATTAAGCGCTTGACGTATGAGGGAATTTATTTAGTAAATCGTCACGATTTTCGGTTACGCGTCATTTTGTTTTTTTTTTAAATCCAAGATGGCCGCTGCGCAAATTTATGATAACAACAATATTGATATCGAATCCTAGGTTCTCGTTTGCACCCCAAAGAACGAATTTGGCATCATTTTTGAAATCCAAGATGGCCGCCGCGCAAATATACGGTTTCAACGATTTTAGTTCCATGTGGCACAACAATTTTCGAAAGATGCCTATAAGTTGTTTGGTATTAGGGTTATCATTATAACCACCACGCATACGCACCTATAACCCCAAAATAATTTTTCACCGCCGCCATGGATTGAAAAAATGATCCCAAATACGTTCTCTGCACACTCGTGAACCTCGGATACGATTTCCATATTGTTCAAATCATAATTTTGCACAGCGGCCATTTTGGATTTCAAAAATGATCCCAAATTCGTTCTTTGCACCCTCGAGAATCTCGGATACGATACCCATATTGTTGAAATAATAATTTTGCACGGCAGCCATGTTGAATTTCAAAAATTATCCCAAATTCGTTCCCTGCACTCTAGAAAATCTCGGATAAAGCTGGGAAGGGCGCCTCTATCGTCTCTCTTTTTCGTTTCATCGAGTTTCAAAAAACAACGATTCTAAAGAACTTCTTTACCTGCACTTCAAAAATTGTTGCAACAATAGTTAAATACGTGCTGTTTTTATTAAATTCTTAATTTATATTTCTTTCTTCTTTCTTATTACATAATATAATCAAGTATTTCTTACAATTTACTGATTTAGGGAAATGTCTATTTCCTACTTGCAACATTATCTGTGTGCGTGTTGGCGAATGTAAGTACGTGACGCTCACTTAATTAAAATGTTACTTCTATATTGACAGAAACTATGAATGAAACAACTCGTTCTGAGCGTTATTATTCTATGGTTAATGTAATACTTACAATACGTACAAAAAAACTTATTTCTTAATAGCCTGAGGGGTTTCACTCCATTTCCAATCTGTGGTATCATTAAGAAAGTCAAAATCACTCCCGCTTATTGTATACCTTTAATTTTAGTTGAATTAGATAAGTTTTACTTTTATTAAACCTTAATTCTTTAGGCAAATTATGCTGTGAAAACGTCGAAAAACATTGAATTTAGAACTTACCTCTATTTTTAGTAATTTACGCACACTAACACAATGTGTCATACAAATTGCGAGTGTAACACGTAGCTTGTCACGCACAAAACAATAAAATAAACTAATATTCCTGGCCTGTTTTTATCGGTTGTCTAACAGCATGAGCTATCTAGACGTTTAAATTATCTAAGCACACAAATCAAATCAACTTACTAAAACTAACTACTAAAATTGAATATATTACCACCTGAACATTATTTTATACAACGTAATTGAAACTAAAGTATTCGCCATTATAAACATTCCCAAACTAATTTAGTGAGGGTCGGTATGAAGCAAGGAAGCGTAGAACTGACTACCATCAAGCAATCATTATGAACGCGCCATGTTTTTAAAACGGCTTTGGCCGGCACATGCCTCTCTGATCCAAATTAATCCTCGGCTGCAATATTGTTTCATAAAATTAGGATAATCTCTTTCGGTGTAATATTTTCTGTTGTATTAGATCAAAACTTGAGAGTTCTTTGAGCATTAATTATTCCTCCCTCACAGTCTATGACGTACCGTGACTTCGATCGTGATTTTGCATATAATTTTCTTCTCAACCAACGTTAGGTTGACTATTTCTCTTTTAAAGGGAATCTATTGTCGGGAAAATGTGATGCTGTTTATAAAAAGCTAATTTATATCTTAAACATTACTAAAGTGGGTACTGATTTTTTCTCCATAATCACTATGACTTCGTGTTAAATAACTTTCGTATAGAAATTAAATACTTTTTACACGATTAAAACGAGTGTTTTTGAGTATTTTTTTTTATAATTTATGGAGGAGCACGTTTTCATAGGTCTGCCGGTCTGATGTCCTCTGTAAGTAAGACTGAAGCCAAAAAGTCAAGTTTTAGAGTTTTTAACTTTTGGAGCGAATTTTGTCAGGAAATGTTCGACTTGTAGATATTATGATTTATTCCAACTAATCTTAAGTCAGAGAGAGAGAGATCAGGAGAAATCAGTATAAATCTTAGTTTTAGAAGTATTAAGCATTTTATTTTGCAAGTTATAAGATTTTTTATGCGAAGAGGAGGGCATACGAGCATGCCGGTTACCTGTTGTTAAGTGATCACCGCCGCCAACATTCTCTTGGAACACCAGAGGAATCACAGGAGCGCTACCGACTTTTTAGAATGTTGTAAGCGCTTTTTTTGGTGGTGCCCATTTCATATCATCGTGGAAATGTAATAAAATACGCAACATTTTGTATTTTCTATTAAAAGAAAATACACATTTATTCAAAGAAAAATTGAGAGAAGTTATTTATTTTTCGGTTCGTATTAAACAAATCGGGTCTTTTATCTATAATACGATTTTTTTTAAATTGCTGCTTGTTCTACAAAAATTCGAAAAAATACATTGATTACTAAGACACAATGATTGTCAGCATATTCTTAAAGTTGGTTTTATTTTTCGTAGGGCTATAGAAGTAATTTGTGCAAAAAATCAAGGTGTAAAAATTGTAAAATAAAAGAGGTTAAATTTATTTTTTCGAGTTATATATGTACAGAGTTTACATATAGGGACTCAATAATTATTTCGACTAATAGATTAACTTATTGGTTTATGACGTAGGTTTTGGGGTTTGGAGAGAAAGGGACTCAAAATATTTAGAGTTGGTGGGGGCGAGGGGGTTAAACTCAAGGTTGAACTTAAAGAGGTGCTGATGTGATCTGTAACCAACAATCCTTACAAAGTTATATTGCTTAATAGCATAGACTACTAGATTATAGATATTGCATGTAACATATAAACACATAAAAATCATCAAAAATGAAGTAAACAGAGAAACAACGAAGAACAATTGGACGTAATTCCAGAAAAACGTTCCAAACCACAATCATGTCGAAATTGAGTTAAGAATACAAAAATCGTCACGTGATTCATATTAACGGACTGACAAAAAATGGCAGCCCTACTGTCACTCTTTAAATAACATCATGACTTAGTAGCCCAACCCACATGTATGGAATACACTAATATTTATTAAACTTTAAACACGAATTCCTTAATATGTGGTGTTTGTGGCTTGAAACGTTTTTCAGGAACTACGTCCAATTAAAACTCACATATCGGATTTTTCATATACAGATATGTAAAGCGCCCTCTTGTGGTTGAAGTTAATTATGAAAAAACAATAAGGGACTGGATAACCAGTGGTCACCAAGCACTCTAGTATAGTATCAGCTGTCAGTTCAAGTTCTATTTACAAATAAAATACAACATATGGCTGCACTACAAAGCTGTGGAATGAGCTTCCTTGTGCGGTCTTTCCGGGACGATACGACATGGGTACCTTCAAAAAAAGCGCGTACACCTTCCTTAAAGGCCGGCAACGCTCTTGTGATTCCTCTGGTGTTGCAAGAGAATGTGGGCGGCGGTGATCACTTAACACCAGGTGACCCGTACGCTCGTTTGTCCTCCTATTTCATAAAAAAAAAAAAACAGAGACCGAAAATTTCGGCACGTATCAGCCGAATAAAATGAATTATTACAACAGAAAACAAAATTATACCCGCATTAATATTCCCACATAGTTAATGGAGGTATTACAAAAATTGATGGATTTCAAAATTTTAATTTTCGAAGTTATCGCTACCGCAATGCGAATACAAATGTTATAACGACATATCTAACTATATAATCATGTAACTATTTGGTGTGCGTATCTGCATACGTGTCGGATACATAAAAAAATAGCTTTATCCGAAAATCATAGTAAGGATTATGAGACAGACTATTTTAAATATTACATTTCCATCGATCCCTAGTAAGTGTGGAAAATTCAAAATTAAATCGATGCTTAGGAGGGCTTGAAATTACGTTCAAATATTCCAATACAGAAACAGACTATTTATAAAGTCATTTGCAAAAAAAACGGGGGGTTGTAATTTTTTTCCGTCTCTTAAGAAAATACAGTATCAAAACAGGTTTTAATCATTTGAGAATAATACTGGCATATATGAAGTGTTGTGGTGCATAAAAATGTTTATTCTAAATTCAAATAAGACATAGCCGGACTTTAGCGAAAATTGCAGTTAATTGCGTATCTTGGCGGGAATCGTTGATGGTTCGTATTAACCCTTAATTATTTTAAGATAATTATTGTGGGATTGTCCTATTTCCTTGATATTTTGAAGTCTTGGTGTCATTATTTGGCGGTTTCTAAAGTGGTTGATAGAACAATAACATCGAGCAAATTTATAGCGCTACTGGAGGTTTAGTCAATGTTATGTGTCCCAGAGGCTAAATGTAAGTCTTTCGACTGTCCGGAGGATTTGGCAAAGATATCAAGAGACTGACTAGTTCTGTCAGAAGAATACATGGGTCTGGAAGAAAACCATCAATCTGAAGATGCCAGTGAAACAGCTTATTTAACTAGGTGTCCGTTTTTTTTTTGCAAAACAGTGTATCATTGTACTGTTATCTGTCTTTGATAAGTGTGCGAAGTTTCAATTCAAAACGATGCTTTAAAATAGGTAGAACCACCTTCAAAAATTCAGTTACACAGATATAAACATATCAAGCTAATAAAGTTATTAAAAACAGCTCATTTCAATATATATTGCAGGAAGGTGTACATACATACAACAGTACAAGTTTCTCGGAGTTTTTAAAAAGTTTTCTCCTTTACTTACTTGAGGACGTTCGGAACGGGCGCCCAGCGTCGAACTCGCTAACTCGTATTATTGAATTTAATGTACCCAGCTCCTACCTAGCTCTATTTGTGTCGATAAAATCACTTGGACTACTTAGACGATTGCGATAGGCAGCATGCCTTACTTGATATTACGAGCACTGTGTTCGTTGGGTTTAAATTACTAATATCACTTTTTTTTCATTTTTAACCGACTTCAAAAAAGGAGGACCATCTTAACTCATCGTTTTTTTTATGTTTGTAACTTCCAAACGTTAGACTGGTTGGACTAATTTAAGTAATCCTTTTTTTTATTTAAAAGCTGGCGCTTCCCGTGTAGTCCAATTCTGACAATGGTAACCATGAGAAAACCTCAAAAATCTTAAATTTGCTATAAGCATAGTCGCGACAAACAATATATATATATGTAAACAACAGGCAAAGCCCCGCGGTTTCACTCGAGTAGATACCGATCTCGTGGTAGTGAAAATTCTACTAAGTCTGTATTCTATAGATTTATTTTTGTTTAGATAAAAGGGTTTTTTATCACTTAGTTATTATTTTATTATTGTATTAGTTAGTTTCTTTACATTGACATTTTTCATTTCGAATCTTTTGAATGGAATGTCCGATTTTAATAACTGAAAAAGTATTTTACAGTTATTGAAACGGTCTTTAATAAAATATCATTAATGGGATAAGTGTTATTACAAAGGAATGAATAATATGCTACGATTATTATCGGCACTTTTATCAACTTTTATAATCTAAAAAAAGTAGCTTTAGTGGCATATCTACAGTAGTTGGACATAATATGGTATCGCGGACTTTTTGTAGCAATATTAATACTATAGAACCCTTTTTTTTTTCTATCATCAATAGTTTCCGCAGCGCATGCGACGAAAGTTTTACTATGACTTATTTTGCATACCTTGGGTTATATTATTGCTTTTATTTAGGGATCCCTATTTTTGATAATCTAATAATTATAGCTTATGTCACTCAGTAAGGATGCAGCTTTCTAACGGTGAAAGAATTTTTGAAATCGGTCTAGTAGTTTTTATGTGAAGGCATTACAAACATACATACAAAAACATCAATGTTTCCTCCTTTAAATATTAGTTTAGATTATATAGAACATAATTTTTTACCAGTGGGAGGCTCCTTTGCACAGGATGCCGGCTAGATTATGGGTACCACAACGGCGTCTATTTCTGCCGTGAAACAGTCATTACTAAGCATTACTGTGTTTCGGTCCGAAGGGCGCCGTAGCTAGTGAAATTACTGGGCAAATGAGACTTAACATCTTATGTTTCAAGGCCGTTCAGAATTTTTGGGGTTTTTCAAGAATCCTGAGCGGCACTGGGTTGTAATCGACAGGGCGTATCAATTACCATCAGCTGAACGTCATGCTCGTCTCGTCTCTTATTTTCATAAAAAAATCATAAGGTCATGATACATTACTCATTATGTTTTACAATACTGTTACAAGAAGCTGTATTACAAATTAACAGCTGCCTCGTGCGTTTCTATTTGTTTGTGTGTATGTTTGTGTGTGGGTGTGACTGCATTTGTGTGCGTTAAGTAGATGTGTATATAATATTTTAAACGAATAAGTAGGACACTAGGTATAATTTGATAATTTCACGCTTCATTTAATTCTTTTCAAATATGAAGATATCTAGAATTTTATGAAACTTTCGGGAGACACAGACACATACATACCACAGACCATCGTATATACCACAAGTGATAATTGTAACATCATTGATACTTTAATTAATGACATATTCTCAATGGCCTAGATTTAAAAATCCATGCAATCAAAATGGCGGACAGACTACCCAAATACATGTAATAAGCGGCATAATAATGGCGCCATCTTAAATCAAAGATAATAATAATATTGACACTTTTTACACAAATTATCTTGCCCCAAGTTAAGCATATATAGCCTGTGTTATGGGTTACAAGACAATGATATATTTAATTCAATATACTTACTTAAACATACATAAATTTATATAAAAATACATAATTAAATACATTTAAACATCCATGGCTTGGAAACAAACATCCATATTCATCATATAAATGCTTGCACCTACACGGGATTCGAACCCGAGACCTCTAGGTTAGTAGGTAGGATCGCTAACCACTCGGCTTTACAGGCAAGATAAATACACAAAACATGGCAAAAGTAAATTTTTCTCTGAGTTTACCGCAAAACTCCGTTGTACTAACATTTACATTCGGCATACTGTTGCCTTTTGACGCCGAATATTTGAAGAGAACGCACTTTAATCACGGAGATCAGGTGAGAAGCGCTGAGCAATTTTCGTATTGGATTCCCTATTCAATTCTCACATCCTTAGTATAAGAACTGTTTGAGTAATTTTCGATATATGAGCAACTGATTTGATCCGGTTTTCCGCCTCATGCAAAAGCATTTTCGATATTTTTTTCAAGTGTTTCGACAATTTTTTGTACAAAAGGGTGAAGTAAATTTTTGACATTGCATCTAGCCCTGGTTTATAAGTCTGAGGGCTGTGAAGAATGACTGGCAAGTCGTTAAAGCCAATTCCAAGATTCACACAATTTATAATGTAGATATATAATATAGAATAGCTCTATTATTAAAACAAGGAAGTTTGAAACACAGAAAAAAAAAATTCTATAGCAAATAACATTTATTAATTTTTCTGTGTTAGTTTAATACGTAAATATAAAATATTTTTAAAATATAAAAAGCTTATCCGAAGTGGTCTCCATTGGCTGCAATACAGTCCTTTAAACATTGAGGCCAGTTAACAATAGGAGCACACACACTTTGCATTCACTGCCTATCGTACGGATTGTTTTAGGGACCCCAAATTATCATGGCGCTTAGAGCAAGCCGTACTGTCAAAAACTAACCATAAATCATAAACCAGTTGATAATCCAGTTAACCATAACCATAAGTCATTAAGATCGGGACTAGAAGACGGCCGGTCTTCAGCTCTGATGGAGTCCGAAACGTTCGATACCAACCACGACTGCGTAGACTGAGCTTTATGACCCGCCGCTGAGTCTTGATGGAAGTATCATTCTTGGTTATTGAACATGGTGTTGTTAAGAGGCTTCACTACCTTCTCAAGAATGGTGTCTTGATACAATTGTGCCGATGTTTTGATACCTTTTTCATAAAAGTGTGGATCAGTCACTCCGTTATAGCTAATCAAACCATCACTGAAGTTGGGTAGTGCCCACGTTGCACTCTGTCGACTAATTGGGAAGCTTCCTTAGAGCTTTGAACATAAATACGGTCAGTTTGTTTGTTAAAATCTTGCTCAATTGTAAAAAAATTCTCATCCGTAAACAAATTTTTTCTGTGACCTACCTTTGCGTACCGCTTTAGTAGTTGTTTCGATTTTACCACCCTAATTTATTTTGAATGATCATTTAAGAATATATAGGCTGCAAGTTCTAAGTCATCATTTAAAATACGCGACATGGTTCTAGGTGCTATATTCATCTCCCGAGATAAGATCTTTTGCTTTCGGACAGGATTTCTTCGAACTCTATCCCTGACTGCTTAGACAACTTTTTTCGTACGAACACTACGTGGACGGCCAGATCTTTTTCTGTCACAAACAAATGAGGTCTCATTGTACCTATTAATAACACAAACATTTTACGAATACCAAGCGTATGGAGAGTTTTAAAAATTGCATTTGGCTCTATACCTACTATGTGTAATGCGATTCGGCTCTCTTTATCAACCCACACCATTTTAATAACGCAAAATATTGTACCAATGTCTGTGCGCCAAAATGAGAAAACTCAATGAACTATCATATAAAAATGACAGGTTCCAAATTACAGTTACAGGATTAATCAAATTAAAAACAATTGCGTGCGTACAAAGTACATATGTCAGAAGTGAAACCTGCATGGTGCATGAACCTCTAAACTGCATATGAATTGCTGGTACGTGTTGCTAGGATGACACATTATTTCAACCGCTATGAAACACATTCCAACCACCACTAATATATATAATAATATTATATTCTCCTGGTGTCTATGTAGTAATACGTCGTGCGCTTGTAGTCAGAATATATTAAGGTATACTCGCGCCATACTTAAGACAATCTCTTCTTTAACTATGATCGCCTGGTACCAAAGCATTGCATTATGCTTCCTATCTCATTATCTCACTCACACGTTAAATATTATGAATTGATGTGACTGCTCTTTTTACTTTCGCTTTTTCGTTTCATCGACTTTTAAATCACAACGATGATAAAGAAGTTTTCACTTCAATAGTATGCATATTTCTGTCTCATTCTTTGTCGGCTTCACATTTTTGTATTTGTGTCTCTTAACTGTAGTTTTTTTCCGTTGCATCCGGTTTAAAATCACAACGATTCTAAAGAAGTTTCACTTCAAAAATCATATATTCATTAAGAATTTCACAAGATTAAGCCTGCCTTATTTAAGCTTATATATGTAAATAATATAGATTTCTGCAGAGTTTTGCCTAATTCAATGTATATTTTTTAATAATAATTTATTATACTGAAACTATATCATTATAGTTTCAGTTTTTAGCGTGGCCTTAATTAAATAAAAATTCCGTCAATTAAAAAGACTTTAATTTAGTTAGAATATATATATTTATAATTTCTGGTGGTAATATCTAGTTACTGCAAAGTATAAAAATATGTGGCCCATGAGTTTCAATTTACTTGCGTCTTAAAATACTAGGTTCATTGGCCTAATCTGATATTGGTTTAAATAAACCAAATATTTAAATGCTTCATCAGCCCACAGACGGGCGTATTTACGGACAAACAAATAAGACGAAAAGCGAACTGAGGGTATAATATATAACCCAATAAGTGTACTAATTCATTCAACATGACACTAGAAAAGAAAGTATAAAATATGTAAGACATTATTGATACGAGAAAAAACACAAAATCATTTGAAATCGTTTGTCATTGACAATGAGCTGAAGCGAAGTGTATTGAAAGGGCGGTGAGGTGACTGCGCATACTTGCACGTATTCAATTTTCTCGACAATATCTCACAGAAGCGACATGCTATGTAGCTTTTCGAAGTGCCACAGGAATGTCTAAAACATGTGAAACGATATTGGGTTAAGAAATACTTTCAAACGTATTTTAATATTAAAATGATTTAGAATACCAATGTGAGAAAATCTGTTGGCGTCTGTTTCGTATCAATATCCGGATTAATACGTATCGAATTTTGTTTATAGGATCAAAATTTATGCAGCGCTCTCAATTTCCTGTGACGACAACGGAACTTCCGGCGTGCGGGGTTCTCACCCCAAGTCGCGCGATTCCTCCGAATCGCGGGTCGACGTAGTGCGGTGCCCAATGGAAAATAGGGCTGCAAGCATTTGCATAGCGGCACCGAAGTCGAGCAGACCGGCAAATTGTTGTCACATGGATGATTCGATCAATATGCTATATCTGTAGTATAGTCGACTCCAATTTCTATGCATATTCTTGCACACTGTCAGCAAATTATGCACGGTTCAGTTATTTAGGCAATCGCTCGTGTAGTTTACCAAATAATACAGATTATCATTCTGTGTTTAATTAGATTGAAAACGTAATTTAGACCCGATATTATAATACTATTCTACTAGAATTGATAATTTAATGTGAAACACAAGCGATATGCTTTAGATGTTAACATATTTCAATACTAATCGCTCGCCCCGTCTATGCGCAGGCTGAATTTGATAGCACACATTATATTGCATATTATATTATATGTAACTTCTTACCCCCTTATTCATAATGGTCCGCTAACTTTAAACGGCCGCTAAGGAGTGTTTCTTCTCATTCTGACTTAGGTCAATAGGTGAGAATTAGCAATGCTTTAAGTTAGCAGACTATTATGAATAAGGGGGTTAATCTTTTACGGCCGTTCCCAATATCTATCTCCTACTTGAGATAAAAATCGTAACCATTGTTGACTTTTCTGTCCCAAGAAACTTATCGATAGTAACTCACCTTATCTGAACACGCTGTTTGTCAATGGGAAGACGTAAAGCTTACCAGCGATAGAAGTTTGTATGGAAATTGCAATTCACGCATCCCAATATAAGGCGATAAGAATGACTTATCGGGTATATTGGGACAGTTTCAGATTATTGACAGCTAGTTACTGACACTAGAAGGTAGTTATTTATCTCTATCTGTAGATAGTACATTGGGAACGGCCGTTAGTAACACATAACAGTATATTGTGTTTCGAAAGCAACATATTGCAAACTTACATTTGCTACGATGTAAAGCTATTCTTTTATCGGAGAGTTAACTAGCTGACCCAACAGACATTGTTCTGTAGATAATAAAAAAAATCTGTTTTAATTTGCCAATAATATTTCAAAACATCAAGAATTATTTCGTAAAAAATGCTCCCTGTTGTTATAATGAAATTGTTTCACAGCGGAACTGTCAAACCGTGCGTCACTAAAATCTCTCATAGAAAATATGTCCATACAAAACAAATATTAAAAATAATAATAATTATGGGTCCCAAATCGAATTAAAAACTATCCTATCTCTCAAGTTGAACCAAACTGCACTCCATGAAGTAATCCCCATTAGTTTTGGAGTCCATCGCGGACAAACAACGTGACACGTAATTTATATATATTAAGATAAAGTCAAAGTCAGTTTTCGGTGCTTTCACATCACATTTTGATACAAAAGTTATATAAATACACCCAAAAGTGGCCATAAGAATAATTGAATCTATACCAGCGTATAAATATATTCTTCAGTTGTTCGTATAGTAGAGTTTGCGTGGAAACATTTTCAGTGCGGTTCGTTACAGCATTCTAGACTCTAGAATTTTGATTTGAATAGGGTTGGCACTGCGTACAATATGTTATTATAAAAAGGCATAAAAGGCATTTTTTTCTCAAAATTGATTCCTTTAGAATTCTTTTTGATGTCATTTCTTATAACTACTAGATACTACTACCGCTTAGGAAACAAATGGCGCTCTGAGAGAGAAGAAGGGGCCCAAGAAACTCTCCCAGCATTCTTTTTTTTTGCGCTCTTTTCAATAAAAACGTACAATATTGTACAGTCATTTCTATCGCTATAAAATAATCACAATCTAGTCCCAGGCTGTCTGATCATTTAGATATTCACCAGTGGAGTAATAGGATTTACGACAGAGCCATTTTTTTATAAAACATTTAAATTTATTTATAGATAACGCCTGAACAGTGGCTGGGACTTTATTATAGAAGTGTATACATTTACCCTTAAAGATATTATGAATCAGAAGCCTATTAGAATTAGTTACAAGCATTCCCTTATTTCTAGTGTTATAATAATGAAAATCACTATTAAGAGCAAAAATAATGAATATAATGACGTTAACATCAGGGATTTATACTAGTCGGCCAAGTTGAATAAGTTTATTAATGCGTAGTAAATGCCTTTTAACAGGATCCCAGAAAATGTAAATTGCGATACTCAATTGTGGTTTTAGCTATTAATTAAGTTACTTTTTATGAATTTGTTTATTATAGTACACTTAAATGCAGCCTTCTGGCTATTTTATGTATAAATATAAATGTATTGGAATTATTAAGTGATTTAAATCTTTTAAATCTTTAAAAAAAGATATTCTGATTAAACATATGTTTTGTGTAATTTAAAGAAGAGTTATTTTACTCTTTTACCTTTGACTGCAATGTGGAATGTTTTTCGAGGATTATTAAGCTTTGCATACTGATATACGATAAAGTAATACTGTATAATGTAGATTAGGGGTTCAATTCATTCATGCCTTAATTCATGGGCACACATTTAACTCATCCATGTGTAGTTCGAGTATACTCCTGGATATGACTAGGAATTTATAATTTAATAAATCATTATTTCAGAAAATTTCTTTCTTTTTGTTTATTATTATAACTAACCAGTCTCAAAGGAGGCTCCTTTGCTCAGGAAGCCGGCTAGATTATGGGTACCACAACGGCACCTATTTCTGCCGTGAAACAGTAATGTGTAAACATTACTGTGTTTCGGTCTTAAGGGCACCGTAGTTAGTGAAATTACTGGGCAAATGAGACTTAATATCTAACGTCTCAAGGTGACGAGCGCAATTGTAATGCCGCTCAGAATTTTTGGTTTTACTAGAATCCTGGGCGGCACTGCATTGTAATGGGTAGGGCGTATCAATTACCATCAGCTGAACGTCCTGCTCGTCACGTCTCTTATTTTCATAAAAAAACTAACATTTTTAGAAATTTCAAAATGACCTAACAAATAATAAAATATTTAAGGAGTTTCTTCTAGTGACGTTTTGTGCGTGGACATTATAAGGCAGTAAAAGTATTATGCGTTATAATATTATTATTATAAGGTTCCAGACAAAAATTTTAGTCACTAAAATTATCGATAAAAATGTATCAAAACATGTTTTTGAGCCACCGGTTCTGAGATATATCGATTCAAAAAGTTGTAAAAGTTGTTATATGCACACGTCTCCACGCTACTTATGAGGTTAGTGTACTGGCGCGTTTTTTATCGTTATATCTCAGAAAACGGCTGTTAGAAAAAAAAGTATTGATACATTTTTCATAGATAATTTTATGATCTACAATTTTTGTCTGGCTACTTTTATGATAAAACTTCTCGTTTTGGCGAAAATCGCGAAATACTCAATTTTTGACCATTGACCTTGAGTAAAAAATTTTCCATACACGTGAATGATGGAGAACTTATAATTTATGTTTATATTTATGTTTTGAACAAATTTACTGATTTTCAGCTTGTTGGGAATTTATGTAACTTCATCATGAACTCTCATTTTTTGGTCTAGTTTGACCGGACTATAGTTCAAACTACATATTTCGTAATTAACATAAAATATCAATCTTTCATCAAGATCAAGAGTGCACAAGCATCTTTACAAAAACACTACAATATAAAGTTGTCCTAATAAAAAAGCTGTTGTTCTTAAGCAGTATGCTATCTAGTTAGAGCGCAGTGGAGACCAATCCTTAAGATTAGGCACTAGCCGGTATTTCTCAGATATATGTCTCATTTTTTTTTAATTATCGGATCTTAAGCATAGGTACCTACTTCATTCCTTGTATAAGTTATATTTCTAGTATTTTAAACGCATAAGCGGTGCTTGTAATATAGGAGCTTAAAAGACTTGTAAGGTTTACTTCACAAAATATATTCCTACGAAGTGCTGATCGTCACAAAAATGTATTATTTTCATCCAACATCTTTAAGTAGATCGTTTAGATCATTATATTTTATGAAAAAAAAAATTTAATAATAAAACAACCCACTTCAAAAACACTATTCCAAAACAATAGATATAATATGCACTAAAAACTATAAAAATAATTAGGTACTTTTATACAATCTAATTAATTAAACTAATTCTAGTTACGATTATTTTTAGAATATTTTTGAAATCGGTATCCTTCCGCCGCGACCCGCTCTCGCCTATCGCCTCCTCACGACTCAAGCACATCTCACCTATAACTATGTAGTACCTATAATATGTAGTTACAAACCTATCTTTGATGACACCGACTCCAAAAATTACAATAAAAAAACAAAGAATTATCAAAATCGGTTCACCAAGTCGAAAGTTTTGGTAACAAACATAATCCGACGAATTGAGAACCTCCTTCTTTTTTGAAGTCGGTTAAAACTTATTTTTAACTGACTTCAAAAGGACAAGACGAGCAGGAAGTTCAGCTGATAGCAATTGATAAACATTGCCCATTACAATTCTGTGCCACTCTGGATTCTAGATGCATTCGCCATAAATAACTAATCATTTAAAAACGTTTTGTAACTCTCCCAAAAAAGCGATATTCGAAAATATTCCATTCCTGACAACCTTTCAGTGAAGCAACAATTCGGAATTACAGGGTCGATTTCGGTTCGTTTAAGTTTGACATCCATAACGGGGATGTTTGTACAGCCTCCTGCTCCATACATGTGGCACGGTGACAGAATTTGCAATGAAAATTTTGTCTGACTTGCATGACATTCATTGCAACGATGGATTGACGCTCGGGAGTTTCCGCGAGTGTTCAACCGAGGAAACATTTTATTTATATATTTGTTTTTAAAATTTTTGATTAAAGTTTATGTCCAGGTTTTATTTTGATGAAAGCTCGTTTAAGTTTAGTCAAGTTGTAATTAATTTGTACACATGATAATAACTTGTTTGGTTTGTTTATTTATGTTAATAATAGTAATGATTAACCTTATTAGCAACATAATTACACTGCACAAGTTGTACAAGACACATCAAGATTTATGAACGTGACGTCACTCGAACGGTTGCCTCAGTGGAAGAGCGCTCGCATGGAACGCGAGAGGTCTCGGGTACGGGTCCCGCAACGTTCATAAATTTTGTTTTTTAATTAAATTTGACTCGATATATCTGATTTAAATTATCATCATTCGCATTGACCATAAATTTTGTTTTTAAATTTAATTTGTGTAATTAATCATATAAGTTATCACTTAAAAAAATTAAAAATTGTTCAGATATATCTAAGAATCAATAATTTTAAACTTTAATTTGTAAACTCACAAACACACTAGTTTCATTCAAGTGTGATTTAATATAGCTAAAGTCCAAGGCGACTAAAGTACAATTTATGTACATTAAGGCGAAGAGTAAACAGAAAACACGCAAACATGGTGTTTTTAGACAAGTTTTGTGGTGAAAGTATAGCATTTCGAGCTATGAACACTATTTAATCCTGTTACACATATCCTTAAGTCTTATTTGTAGGTTGCTAATGCTTGCTGTTGGTTATAGTTAACACTGCCGAGCCTTTTTGAACTACCACTTTTCTATGAAGTTAAACAAGTTTTTAGTGTCGCCTTAAGATTATCATGTTGGTGACGCTTGAATATTTTACCTCTCCTATCAGAAAAATTTATTGAATTTAACGTTATTTTAACAATTTGTTATGTTTTTAAAGTGATAACCCGCACTTCTAGGATTAATACACAAATAAAATTTGAAAAACAAAATTTCGATAAGTCACTCGAACGGTTAGCTTAGTTGGTCAGACCACCGGCTTGTGACGCCGGAGGTCGTGGGTTCGAGTCCTACATCGTTCATAAGATTTTGTGTTTCAAATTTTATTTGAGTATTAATCGTAGAAGTGTGGGTTATCACTTTAAAAACATAATAAATGGTTTAGATTTACAATAGTGACATTTTAAGTCAATTTCCTAATATGCAAATATTGGGGTTGAGCAGGTTATCAACTGTAAAGTAGATCCTGTAGATGAAGACACAACCTGAGAGTTGAACAAAGCATACAAGATTTTATAACGAGGCGGTACTCGAACGGTTAGCTCAGTTGGTTAGAGCACCGGCACGTAACGCCGGAGGTCGTGGGTTCGAGTCCCGCATCGTACATAAATTTTGATTTTCAGACGTTATTTTGCGCAAATCCTTAATTATAAAAAATATTATGAGTCATCAAGTTAATATCAGTGTTGATTCCGCGAAGCGAAATTGAATATTTTTTTATTACCTACAGTAAGGGACGAGACGAGCAGGATGTTCAGCTGATGGTTTTTGATACGCCTTGCCCATTACAATGCAGTGCCACTCGGGATTCATGATAAACCCAAAAACTCTGAGCGGACTACAATTGCGCTTACAACACTTACCTACAATTGTCATAACATAAGATGTGAAGTCTCATTTGCCCAGTAATTTAGCTAACTACGGCGCCCTTCAGACCGAAACACAATAGTGCTTGCACAGTACTGCTTCACGGCAGAAATAGGTGCCGTTGTGGTACCCATATTCTATCCGGGATCCTGTGCAAAGGAGCCTTCCACTGGTAATTTCCCATTAGTGTTGAACAGCCGTGGAAGGTTTTCATTTTAAAAATCATCTTCAAAAATATTATTAGCAAGGTAAGATTTTCTCGTCACGACAATGTATCAAAAATGAGAGCGCCATTGTTTAATATAATATTTGAGGTTTATCCCAAGTAAATATAATTGGACTAAATGAGTATCACGTGTAGAGTAACGTATCGTCGGGAGTCGGTAATGAATAGTAATGAGGACAAATTTCAGCGTTATAAATAATTAATTAAAAACATTGGTTGCGTTTTAGAAACAAAGAAATAAAATTGTTGAAATTGGAAGCATCCAATTGTTTTGAGTTTTCCTTAGTGCTAATTCCGCCAATATTAGTCTTAAAACAATTCGACACGTGTTTCGCTTCTACTCGAGGCATGCTCAGGACATGTTGACTCGCCAAACTCTGGCACGAGACAGTCTGTCTTAAGAGAAATATTGACGGTATTAACACTAAGGAAATCTCAAAACATTTGGATAATTAGACATAGTTAAGCAGGAAGGACTCAAACCACACAAAGGCACTTTTGAATTATAGGCATTTGAAGTTTCAGCTCTAAATAATCTTGTATATAAATATCCATAAGCACAGTTTCCATGTATATCTCGATAATAGGGTTTTCACTTCATGACAGATTCGACCTTCAGGAGTATGCTTACTTAACTCCTTTGAGTCCTTTCTGCTTAACTAAGTCCAATTATGGATTTCCGCAAAGTAACGCCTGCTTCAACAAATTGTAAGCAGTCAAGTCCGTGTCTCGATGGAGCACTGAAGGTTCAGTACTAATGAATGATATTAAACAGATAAAAACATGTGAGTTTGTTTGTTACGCTTTCAAGCCTAGACCACTGAACTGATTTTGATGAAATTTATTACAGAGATAGACAAGAGTTTGGGAAAGATGAAATGAAGACATAGCTTTAATCGCGAATAAAATGCTTGGCGGGGTTGAAATAGAGGGTGGAAATTTGTATGAAAGTTCGTCATAAGGTAACACCATGAAAATTTGTATTTAGACACTTGATAAGAATAAGTAAATATTTAATAATAATAATAATAATAAATCTTTATTTTTTGCAAAAAAAAAATACAATTATGCTTAAAATTACCCTCGACCCCCAAACTAGGACAGCCCGTGACATGGGGGTCAGTCTCTTCCCAGTGGTGCATTGTAAAATGACAAATAACAAACATCAACATATTTTAAGGTCTAACAATGGAAGTTATGCAACAAATTATGAACACAAAAACTATTTGTACAAGGGTTTTTAAAATTAAGGCAAGTGAGGAAAGGGGGTGGGGGCAAAAAGGGGGAAGAAAGTTCTATAGTATTATCCACAGCAGTTAGTGTATTATTTGCAAAGTGAGTATGTTAAAAAATAAAAAATGCTGCCCAAAGGAACTATTGCATGCGCACGAAGTCGCGGGTTTTTACCAGCTAGTTATATAATAAAATAGATTCCTCTTAACATAAATATTGTTTGCTAAGGTTTTAAGTTTCAAACTGCAATCATAGCGAAAAAAAAATCTTTTAATATTGTTACTGGTCAAATTTCATGATTTTCGCCAACGGAAAGTGGTTAACTTTTAATATACCTGCGTTAAAATATTTGACTTTCGCATCTTTAGATTTCTTTAAAGGCTTTATATTAGGCACCACTTACCTGAGAGACGGATAAACAATTTAAGATTTAGAAAATTATTCCAAGTTGTATTATGTTAAAAGGCGATTATATTTTATTCATTCAACAGATTTTTTTTAATGAAAATAAGTGACTTGAGAGCTTACAAAGCTTGATATTCTATCGAGGCTAAATCCAGTAATGGTAACAAACGCAGTAAGACCTTTAGAGAGACCATTTTGAGCAACTTATTAGTTAGGTAAAAGTGAGATATGAAATAGTAGATTGTTAACTAAAGGTTGAAAGAATCAATTCCCGAGGTATTTAGACTATAGTCCGAGTAGGAATTGATTTTTTTACCCGTATTAAACACTCTACTTTTCATTTCGAATATGAGGAAAATAAAACTATTTGTTTATCTAAACTTTTCATAGATAATATGAAATAATATTAGTGGTACCTATTTAAAATTAATTGTCAAATTAGGACAATTTATGTTGACTTTTTGAATTTTAAATATGGAACTCACCGCGTAATTGTTGCGGCTGATTCCGCTCTAAGAAATTTGTGCTAAGTTCACACTGGCTGTTTAGAAAGTACACATGGCCGCAGCATTTTTTTTATTTGTTTTTCTTTTATTCAGTTCTATTTTTAAAGTTCATTCCGGCCCTTGGGTGGGAAGAAATTTGTATGAGTTTTTTCCTCTCTGTGGAGGGAAGCAACATTTTCTACCTAATAATCAGATCAAAACAACAATACTTTCTGAGTATGAGAAATGAAAAGAAATTTGCAACAATACTTAGTTCAATAATACGGAATGTAATTTTTTTTAAATCATTCGGCTCGATATCCGTCAATAGTTCAAGAAAGTTTAAAAAAACTAAATATGCAGTTATTGGTTTCTTATAAATCGAGGGCATGACTCCTTTCACGAATTTTCTCTAAGTCTCGTAGTTTCCCACTGGGCTACCACTGACATTCTCAAAAAACTATCTTGTATTTTACATACACAAACAATTTTAATTTGAAAATAAGGGAATGGCTGGATCACTTGGCGTTGCGTAGAGACGTCGCTTCATTGTGTGTCTTCTACCTCTTTTATCACGAGGAGTGTTCCGAAGAGCTGTTTAGCCTGATTCCTGCCGCCGAATTCCACCTTCGCACGACACGCCACAAGTTAGGATATCATCCCCACCATCTGGATAGTCCTCCACAGTGCGGTTTTCAAGGAGCTTTCTTCCGCGTATTACAACGCTGTGGAATGAGCCTCCTTGTGCGGTGTTTCCGGGACGATACGACATGGGTACCTTCAAAAAAAGCGCGTACCCCTTCCTTAAAGGCCGGCAACGCTCTTGTGATTCCTCTGGTGTTGCAAGAGAATGTGGGCGGCGTGTGATCACTTAACACCAGGTGACCTGTACGCTCGTTTGTCCTCCTATTCCATAAAAAAAATCTAAGTTATATAAATATAGTATAATGCTCTAAGTTGTTGAAATCGGAGAGACGACTTAATAATGATGTTATGAGTCGGATCACAGCCCATCTAGTGAGCATAAAATGCGTCCGTCATTACAAGGTGTTGCAAGAGAATGTAGGCGGCGGTGATCACTTAACACCAGGTGACTCGTAGGCTCGTTTGTCCTCCTATTCCATAAAAAAAAGGGATGAGACGAGGACGACGTTCAGCTAATGATTATTGATACTCCATGCCCATTACAATGCAGTGCCGCTCAGGATTTAAAAAAATCCAAAAATTCTGAGCAGCACTACAATTGCGCTGGTCACCTTGAGACATGAGATGTTAAGTCTCAATTCCCCAGTAATTTTACTAGCTACGGCGCCCTTCAGACCGAAACGTATTCATAATCTAGTCTAGTCTAGCAACTCTGTGCAAAAGAGCCCACTGGTGATAGTAATACATTAACATAAAACACAAGTAGGTGCTCAGGATAAATATAATTATACTAGCTGACCCGGCAAACGTTGTTTTGCCATATAAAGTATAATTCACGAGAGTTTTATAAGTAATAAAATATTGCCTATATTATAGCCTGTACATCATTTTGTTCTATTGTCAATAGTTTTTGCAGCGCACGCAAAAATAGGTTTTCGATTTTACACCTTGTGTTACAAAATAGCAATTTTATTACGGATCCCTAATTTTGAAAAAAAATTAGGGATCCGTAATAAAATTATATTAGCCTATAGCCTTCCTCGATAAATGGACTACCCAACACTGAAAGAATCATTCAAATCGGACCAGTAGTACCAGAGATTAGCGCGTTCAAACAAACAAACAAACAAACAAACACTGCAGCTTTATAATATTAGTATAGATTTATACGCAATTACAGCATAGAAATAAAGACAAGTCATACAAAATACATCAAAAAATTCAATCATTTAAGACCAGCCATCGGTCCCTTCGCACATATTTAAGGGAAAGAGTCGACCCGGCACACGACGCCGCCGAATTTTCTTCTTTTGATGACTCCCGGTTTTAAATTCACACATTCATTTCTGTAAAAATTGATGCAGCTTAAATAATAACGCGAAAACCGACTATCAAACAATGATATTGACTGAATAACTCTTAATTGAATGAATTGAATGTTACAATTAGCGAACAATAATAATGATTTATATGCAGACTCTTCCGCAATCATTGTTGTAATAAACAATACATTTATATTATAATTGTTTTATGTTCCGATTGAATACTTAACTTAACGAATGTACTTTAGGGACAATGATATTATCATATAAATGATTTAAATAGAGTTAAAAGGCATTTATTTTCTCAAAATTGATTCCTTTAGATTTTTTTGATGTCATTTCTAACACTAGCACCGCTTCGGAAACAAATGGCGCTGAGAGAAGGAGAACTCTCGCAGCATTCATTTTTTGTGTTCTTTTTAATAAAATATACAATATTGTACTGTCATTGTTATTGCTATAAAATAATCATTATCTAGTCCCAGGCATTCCGATCACTTAGATATTTAGCTGTGGAGTAGCAGGATTTGCGACAGAGACATTTTTTAATAAAACATTTAAATTTATTTATAAATAATGCCTGAACAGTGGCTGGGACTTTATTATAAAAGTGTATACATTTGCCCTTAAAGTTATTATGTATCTTATGAAGCCTACTATAATTAGTTAGAAGCAATCCCTTATTTCTAGTGTCCTAAAGATGAAAATCACTATTTAGAGCGTTTGTCTAACTGACAGTAATGTCAACGTGATGTATGATTTATTGCTGTGTATATTGCAAGCATATGTCTTATGGTAAATATGTAAAAGCCATGTATGTAAATTAGCTAGTCAGCTGGTTAACCCGTACGTTTAATGCCGGCATTTAATGAAATGGCTAAAAAAATATTTCTCGAGCTGTTTCACGCAACCTTTAACTGCATGGCTTAAGACCGTTTAGCTTTCTCGTTAATGTGATTATATTTGTAATATTGGTGGAGTTATTTTTATTTATGTTAGTTTATACAGTCAATACAGAAAAATACTATAGATAATAGAATAGATAGACAATAAAGAACATAAAACATAAATTAAATGAAGGCATTTAAATACATCAATTGACTTTGTGATTAATTAAACAAATAACTACGGCATTTGTACAGCTGATTAGAACCGTTAAGGTAGAAGGTTAAGCTAGTTAGTTGGCTGCAACACATATACTGTGAGAAGATTTAGACATATTAAATATTATGGTCTATTGACCAGGGTCGATAATTTTTGAAACCAAAAAAAATTATAGTAGGATGAAACCCATTGGTAAAGGACGATAATATAACAAAAATTAAGGGAAAAATAAATTACGGGCGATCTGAGGTCGGGAAGTGGAAAAGGGGGGGTGTTTTAGGTTAAAAAACGGTTTATCTCGATTTCCGGCAAAACTACAAGTCCTATGGCAAAAAGTTAAGTGGCAAAGTTGTAGGTAATTAAGAGATCTACATCTTTTGTAATTACACTTTTTTCACATAACCTCAAAATTTAGGGGAAAGATTCAAAAAACCAAGTTTTTGGTTTTTTATTTTTATCTTTTTCAAAAATTTTTTTTCTACGAATTTTGGTGAATAATTACCTTATTATGTCCCAAATACACTGTAATTTATTTGATTTAAAATATTTATTTTTTCGCCTTATTTTAACTTAATACCAAAAAGGCACCCTAATTTTCAACCGAAAATTCTGACGTCAAAATATCAGCTTTTTTCAAAAAGTTTGGAGGCTTTTTGTTCGTTGAAATATCTACTTTCTGATGGTGTAAAAAAAATATACATTACCATAGGAAATATTCTCAGAAAATGCAAAAAATTGAAAAAAAACTCAAATCACAAAGTAGATATTTCAGCGAACAAAAAGCTCCCAAACTTTTTGAAAAAAGCTGATATTTTGACGTCAGAATTTTCGATTAAAAATTAGGGTGCTTTTTTGATATTAAGTTAAAATAAGGCGAAAAAATAAATAGTTTAAATCAAATAAATTACAGTGTATTTGGGACATAATAAGGTAAGTTTTCACCAAATTTCGTAGAAATTTTTTTTTTTTTGAAAAAGATATAAATAAAAAAAAAACTTGGTTTCACCTAAATTTTGGTTATGTGAAAAAAGTGTGAGTACAAAAGTTGTAGATCTCTTTATTACCTACAACTTTGCTAATTAACTTTTTTCCATAGGACTTGTAGTTTTACCGGCAATCAAGATAAACCATTTTTTACCCTTTTCCACTTCCCGACCTCATATCGCCCGTAATTTATTTTTCCCTTAATTTTTGTTATATTCTTGTGATTTTCCAATGGGTTTCATCCCACTATTATTTTGTTTCACTTTTTATCATTTTCAATGGCTTCGGCACTGGTCTATAATGTTTTACTTGTTATGAAAATGAATAAAAATGACATCAAAAATAATTCTAAAGGAATAAATTTTGAGAAAATAAATGCCTTTTATGCCTATTATGTTACAGAGAATTTTCAAAACAAATGTACCTATTACTAAACGTTTGTGTGGTGTAGGTTACTATAACATAAATGACTTGGACTACGGTTGTCAAACATGCAGCCTAACTAAAAAACACATTAAGGCATTAGAAACTTGTAAGCATTGCATGGAGAGAAGTATGCCTAATATAAAAATACAGGATAGAATACGACTTCAATCCATAAGTGGATTTCGACAGGTCACAGGTCTGGTCTGGCGCACCCCGTATCGGCTCGATCCATTTGACCGCGTGCAACGCCGAGCAGCTCGAATTGTCGGGAGCCCAGTGCTCTGTGAACGGCTGGATCACTTGGCGTTGCGTAGAGACGTCGCTTCATTGTGTGTCTTCTACCGCATTTATCACGGGGAGTGTTCCGAAGAGCTGTTTAACCTGATTCCTGCCGCCGAATTCCACCTTCACACGACACGCCACAAGTTAGGATATCATCCCCACCATCTGGATGTGTGGCGGTCCTCCACAGTGCGGTTTTCAAGGAGCTTTCTTCCACGTACTACAAAGCTGTGGAATGAACTTCCTTGTGTGGTGTTTCCGCGACGATACGACATGGGTACCTTCAAAAAAGCGCGTACACCTTCCTTAAAGATGTGATTGCTCTGGTGTCGCAAGAGATTGTGGGCGGCGGTGATCACTTAACAACAGGTGACCCGTACGCTCGTTTGTCCTCTTATTCCATAAAAAATAAACATGATAAGAAACAAAAAAGACAAATGGTCGAAAAATATTACAGAATGGTATCCTAGACAACATAAAAGGAAAAAAGGCAGACCACGTCTTAGATGGGAAGATGATAGAAAAGAAGTAGCAGGTGCAACCTGGTCGAGAATAGCGAGAGACCGCTCACTATGTAGAAGTTATAGAGTGGCCCATGCCGGAGGGTAAGTTCTAACAATTACCTGTGTAAATAGTAATCACCTACGAGTAGGTTATTAAACAACGAAAACAAATAAAAGTAAATAAATAGAATTTTAATATAGGTTAGATTAGATTAGTTAAGGAAATATTGTACTTAAGTAAGGATTTTTGTATAAAGACTTTTATTATTATTCATACAAATAGAATTTTTTTTGAATTTGTTGCATAATTTCAAAATGTTATAATATCTATGCAGGAACTAACGCAAGTAAAATTTATTATATACATAGGCTAATATAGGCTAATATATTATAGGCAATAAGCCGGGAGTCGGTAGTTTTTTATTAGAAATTTCCTCTTCTTTATGGATCATTTCTTTTAATTCCTTGATATTTCTTTCCATCTTAATTTGGCAATAACAATTACAGTTTTCTTATGTGAAAGTAGATACTTTCAATCCATGAAGATTACGTGATGATCATGAATATAACCCTAACTGAATAAATGTTTTACATTGCTGCTTATTGACCAAGAATATTTTAATCAACTGGAGTAAATGCAGCAATAATAATAATAATAAATCATCTGGGTTTGAAAAAAATACCTAACTGCTACTCCACTGATGTCACTGTCCAAATCGGGTTCTTAATTCAAAATACGCAGCTGAAACTGAAATAGTGTTTTCATTGACCAATAAAATTTAAAAAAACTGGAGTAAGCACAGAAATGTATAGACATAGCAGTCGAAGGTTATTATGGTGTCATTTGTGGCATGTGCCATATTTCGGCTTTGATTTTGTATGAGGTGCATTGTCTGTCTGTATAGAACGTCATTGCTTTCGATACATCTTTTTAAGCGTCATTCTGAATCGATTGAGCCGTTCAGACTTTTATCAAGAATTCATACTTTTTTGTATAGCCTATTAGATCTATTCCGATTATATAGTTATTTTAAAATTTAATATAAAAATATAAAGCTAATAATTTGATAAATCAACCGATCTCTTAATGGATCTTACAACAGCAAACTTCCACTTAAGTCTTTCATTTTCTCGTTGTGCGAATATAGTCTTTGAATACCAATGCACGTAGTATTGCACAACTTTATTAATTTACTTTGAGTTTGCGAGTGTTCCTGATTTATTGATATTCACTACAGGTGCTGGCGATATGAGTTGAAAATGATATAAAGGCATAATCAAGTATTCTGCTCAATAACATACTCAGTAATAAGTGAAAAATGGATGCGACAACTTCTATTACTAACGTATTTATTGAAACTGTGGCCATAAAAACTAGAGTGGTCTTACTACATTTTTACAAAACCAAGGTAAAAATTTCTATACAGTTAACATTAATCATTTTTGTAGTACCAGTGTGGCCTAACTATGGTGTTATTGAGCGAAGCTGAGCGGAGCTCCCACCGGGTGATTCCAATTGATTTCTGTGTTAAATTGTGTCTCGGCCATTTATGGACCAATTTAAAAAAAAATTTAGCTTTCGAAATTTTCTAGGTTATTGCCGAGACAGAATTTTTAAATTCGACTTAATTCGATTATTAAATACAAATATGATTTACAAATTATTCTAAATTAGCACGCGCTATTTAAATTTATTTAAAAAAAAAGTAATTGTCATGCAACAAATATGGCGCCAAATTTCAAGAGATTCTTTTAATTGTTTTTGTTTGGATTAATTTTGTTATGTTTTTGTACACAGACTTAGTTTACCTTATAGGTGTGTCATTGAAGGTTTATAAATTAATTTAATTTAACTGTCCTTTGTCAATGGTCAACCGTCAACAGGTTGAAAAAACTGTTAAATCGTCAACGGGTTTTCAATAATCGTTAAATGCATTAATTAATGATTTTACAAGTTCATATTATATTATTACCATTGCTAGTTTTAATTTATACCAAGTAGCTATTTCTCCAATATTAATATCAAGTCAACGTTTTCGCTCGCAACTTCGTCAGCTGTTTTTAAATACAATAAAAATATTGTAAGTTTATGACAGCAGATTAATGTTAAGGTTAATCATCAATTTACTAGCGTTGTTGTGGCGGAAGAGGAAAGAGGTTGTTGTGAGAAAGGGATAGGTGCAAAAGGGTTGGAATTATGCTTCATTTATTGGGAGTAATGTGATGCGAAGACGTTGATTGAATTTATAGCTTATTATTTTCAACAGTCTTTTTCGTTGAAGAAAACAGTTAATTCGTTAAAGAATATAAAACTGTTTGTAAAAACAGTTTATTGCATTAAAGACTACCCCTAGTTTACTTCGCTTCGCTCAAATATACGCCGCAGCGAAGCGGTATGACGAGCGATTGCGGCATCATAGTAATACTAAGGTAAAAATTTCTATACAGTTAACATTAATGATTTTTGTAGCACCAGCGTGGCTTAACTACGGTTTTATAATACTAAAGTTATAATTTCTATACAGTTAATTTTAATCATTTTTGTAGCACCAGTGTGGCGTATCTATGGTTTTATAATACTAAAGTTATAATTTCTATACAGTTAATTTTAATCAGTTTTGTAGCACCATTATATAAAAAAAAATTATCTGATCTAAAAGAATTACAGATTATTGAAGTGACGCGTGCGATCGATGGCTTTAATTAGCGTAAGCGTTAGCAGTTTCGCCGAGGTTGTTAATTTTTGTGGCGGAACCTGCGGACAAAGCAACACGAGCGTCGCGATCCCAATTAACAGCATCTGAGTGGGGTTTTTGAAAAGCAGACTTATAAACTACGTTTGTATCACACGTCGACATAAGGTACTAATTACCTATTCAACAATATTAGAGGCAGTTGAAATTGAACTAGGGGCGTAGCTACCACCGTATCTGCCGTATCATTTATACGGGTCCCCCGACGTGCGTAAGCAAAAATTAATAAAAACTTCCCAAATATTTTTTTAT